>PKRV01002255.1:0-11213 GCA_003709505.1 Hyphantria cunea
AGCATATTTATTAAAATTCTTGGTATTTTAAAAATATATTATTTTTAAAATAACTGTAATAAACCAAAAGTGGTGTTTTCGCAAGCGCTGAGTACTTTATATTTAAAATGTTAAGGAACAGCTGGGGCCTACCTTGTCGGGGTAAGCACGTGCTATGTGCATATGTGCATACACCAAAATAACATTTTTTTTCAATTTTGTATGTCAACCTGTTCCAGCTAATCACTGGAACGACTGGACAGGTTTTACTGGGAGGTATTTTCAGAAAATAAACCGCGCATATCTAACACGCAATAGCAAGAAATAACTTTGTGCGTAAGTGTGTAAATTTAAAAAAGAGACGAATCTTTTACATTTCATATAAAAAATACCTATGAAATTCCCATTTTTACACTTTTTTCTAACGTTGGAATAGTGTTTTTGTTATTTGGAGACAAATCAAAAAACAAAACAGAAAAGTCGACCAAACCGTACAGTGAGAGTCAACCTCGCCAGCATCTATTGCCATTAGCGTGATGATATAACAGTGTGAACAAATTAATTTACCGTAAAAGAGTTATGCCTACCTTAAAAGATAGACATATGCTGTCGTGGACTTTTTAGAACTTTGAAGAGGAACTTTTCTTTACGCAGTGTTTCAACAAAACTTTAACCCTTAACTTTTTTGAATGTAAATTCTCAAAAGGAAAAATTATCACCTGTTTTGTGTCATTCTTCATTAAGACTCCGTTGTTTGTGTTCTCACATTTTTTAAAACAATATAAGCAAAAAAGAGGACCAAGTAGACTCAATAATGGGTCATTCTTGTCGAGGTTGTAACCAACCCTGGCCGCCGATGGTTGGTTCATCTGATTGTATTGGTCAGAGAACCAATTTAAGCAAGCATGTAGGCCTACAAGTTCATGCATTAACCCCGACAAGGTAGGTCCCTGAGTTCTTCTGACACTTCCAATAATAGCACACAGCGCTTAGGAAAATCTCGCTTTCGCGATTTAGACTTACTTAATTGAAATAGAAGATGAGAGAATCACGTTCCAGAAATCAGCCAGAATAGACTGACAGACAAAATTACAAAAAAAAATGTTATTTTGGTATATGCACTCCTCAGCACGTGCTTTCCCCGACAAGGTGGGCCCTATCTGTTTCTTAACATTTTAAAAGTAAAGCGAAAACTCCACTTGTGCGATTAAGACTTATTTAGGTATAGAAATTGTTAGGAATAGGATACTTATTTTTGACTTATTTTTGATTAGGTAATCCATTTTTTAAGGTTAATATGATTGACTGATAGTGGCCAAGTTAAAATTAAAAGTGATAGTATGGTTTATGAGTATTTACATATTGGAGTAACCCAAAAAGGTAGGGCCCCCACAATCTTTAATAATTTGAGTAATAAATACTCAATGCTAACGAAAACGTCACTAACACGATTTAGATTAACGCATATTATTTGGAATATGAAAACATCCTTTGTTTCATTCACCCTTATTAAAAAATGGTGTATGTTTAAAAGGATAAGCTTTGAAAATGTAAAATATAAACACCTTTACTTTCTTTTATTATTAAAATACACAAAACAGTTGAAAAAGTTATAATCACACTACGTAAAACTTATAATAAAATTTCGCCTGTGTAATTCTGTCTATTATTACGAATCTATTGACACCTCATTCGTTCAAATTAGTTCAGTAGGCGCTAAGTTGCATATTACAAACTTTTCATTTTGTACGTAACGTTGTAACGACGTCGGTGTTCTTAACTATGACTGTTGAATATAAACGCGGTAGATGTCGCCACCTTGGCGATTAAGTGTGTTTAATGAAAACAAGGCTTGATTGGAGTTATCCATAAAATGCTGGCTGCGAGAAAACGAGGTTCAAACTAAATGGCGCGAAATTGGAGAGGCCTGTGTCCAGCAGTGGACTGCGATATGCTTATTGATGAGCCAAAAATATCATTATACAAGATTCATAAGCTACCCGGTGTGTTCTCGCGAAATAACAGGTTTTAAAGCATTAGTCTGTGACATACAGAATGGTGCTGTGTGTATGGCGTCGGTGGCTCAGTGGTAGCTTATGCGACTGCTGTGCTTTCGGTCTCGGGTTCGATTACCGTATCGGACTAAATATTTCTATGGTCTGCAAATATTTGTTTTAGAGTTTGGTTGTTTTCACCCGCAACGAATCTGTCACTGATATTTTCTAGAAATTGCCATTTCAGAGTTATTTAGGTAATTTTATGTTTTTTCTTTAAGATAGAGAGTATCTTTATACATATTACATTAAATATAATAGCGGACAATATTTGCATGTTCTGTTATAGAGGAATATACATCAATACATATGAAGATATATAAGTATATGGAAACGTATCTATATAACCCAAATGTTTTACAATCACTTTATTTAAAAACAATATGAGCCAAAAAGGGGACCAAGTAAACCCAATAATGGGTCGTTCTTGTCGAGATTGTAACCATCCCTGGCGACCGAGGGGTGGTTCAACTGATTGTATTGATCATAGGACCAATTTAAGCAAGCATGTAGGCCTACAAGTTCATGCATTAACCCCGACAAGGTAGGTCCCGGTGTTCTTCTGACACTTTTAGTAATAGTACACAGCGCTTGCGAAAATCTCGCTAACGCGATTTAGACTTACATATTGAAATAGAAAAAGATGGTTATTTTCGAGTAAGATTTGAATTTCATATAGTGTGAAGTATAAATATTGTAGAATGTTATAATGTGGTAAAAGGCTAAGGTCTGATCTAGTCTGTCAACTCGATAAAAATGACCTCGCCCTTTTTGGTCTGTCATGTACCATTTTTGGTCAAAACCGCTTTGTTAATGAGAGGCCTATGTCTAGCGTTGGACTATGAAATGCTGTTGATGATGATAAGGATTTTTTAACCAGACGGTGCCTAAAGAGATACTGGTTTTCTAGCATATACGTATAATAAGTATGTATAGCTCTTTTGCAAGATCCGTAACTCTGCTTGATGAATATTGGCGTTTGAGGTGTCGTAAGGTTCTTAATTGTGATAATAACAGTGGGTATATCATCATCATCATCATCATCATCATCAGCCTATCGCAGTCCACTGCTGGACATAGGCCTCTCCAATTACATGTCACTTAGTTCGATCTATGGCTTCTCGCATCCAGCTCCTGCCAGCCGTCCCGCGCAAATCATCAAACGTGGGTATATGTTATTTTAAGTGTTTGACTGCTTCGGTGGCGCAGTGGTAGCGTATCCGATTACTTTGCATAAGGTCTCGGGCTCGACCAAATATTCTGTGACCTGCATATATTTGTTTCAGACTTTGGGTTTTTTTCTACCTACAATATGTATAATTAGAAAAAAAGTATATATGTATTGTTTCAGTGGTCTAGTACCCGTAGTACAAGCTCTGCTTAGTTTGGGACTAGATAGCTTTGTTTGTCAGATGTCCGAAATATTATTAAAATTATTTATAATTTCTAAATTTACACACTTTAAGTTTAAAAAAATCTCTTTCCTTAGAAGTCGACTTAGTGACTTCTCATTTTTACACTTTTTCGTAACGTTGGAGTAATTTTTCTGTTATTTGGAGCGGAGATAAATCAAAAATAAAACAGAAAAGACGATCAAGGCAAGAAGTTCTCAAAAGGAAAAATTATCACCCGTTTTTGTGTCATTCTTCATAAAGACTCCGTTGTTCTTTTTTTTTTGCTTTATGCTTACATATAGCCTTTCTGAATAACTCAAAAAATTCTATTCGGACCTGTACTTCCTGAGACTAGCGCGTTCAACCAAACTAACGCACTCTTCGGCTTTATTAAAGATAGTAGTAAAAATAGTATATACACATATGTAATTCGAGGCAAAAAGGGACCAAGTTGACGCATTTGGCAGCACAGGGTCATTCTTGTCGAGGTTGAAACCACCTCTGGCAGTTGATGTTAAGATGTTATAGACGGTGATGGTTCATCTGACTGCTTATATTGATCACATAATTATGACCAATTTACGCATGAGGCTTCCAACGGCCGCTGCTTCCCACGACAAGGTAGGCCCCCACGTTCTCATAACATTTTTTGTAATAAATACTTAGTACCTGCAAAAACTTCACTAGCGCGATTTACACCTACTTGCTCATGACTCTTTGTCTCATTTAAAATATCCGTGTCGGTGATAAATACGGTACACAGTAAACATAACCATACTAACTGCTACTGTTATTTTCTTGACTTTATTGAATTATCTGATATTGAAATGGTTTTTTTTACGTCACTATTTTGTTAATTTTAAATACCGACGCAGTTTACCTGCTTTAACATCTATTGCGGGTATTTCCACTTATGCGATTATTTGGGATTCAGTGGGTCTGAAAATAAACAGGATTAAAAAACATTAAAGTACCATATTGCAATAAATATCTACGTTTTGAAGAATACCCTCATGAAATAGATCAATATTTATACAAATAATCCTGTGTTCAATACAATCAGATGAAACACCTATCGGCGGTCAGAGTTGGTTACAACCTCGACAAGAACGACCCTGTGCTCTTCAACAGGTCAATTTGGTCTCTTCTTGGTTTTGGCCATCCTATAGTTAAATAATAATAAAGGAAAAATCGAATTTCATAGGTGATATGCTTATATACTTCTTATATGCTTATATACTTGCTTATATGCTTCTAAGTTAATGAGCTTTGTTTCTTTTTTGTATTTTTAACTTAATTATTAATGAGTCACGCACGCACAATGTTATTTTTTGTTATTGTATCATAGCCATGCGCGGATTTTTTCAGAGAACCCATGGGCTAGGTTTATTGAAAATACTTTTATAAATAGATCCGTTATTTACTTTAACATAAAAAAATGCATTAGTGAGAATATTTTAATTGTAAAAAAAATATTGCTAGAAAAAATTAACAGCGCTAAAACAAGGGTATGTGATTATTTTGAGTTCTTGACACTTGTCTTGTTGTAAATAATTTTTTGCGAAAAAGAGAAGATGAAGCAACGAACGAGGAAGTGGGGAAAGAGAGGCAAAATCGCATATGTATACTGAACATTAAGAATTGGCGTATTTTATAGGATAGTAATCACTGAAATCCATCTCGAAATTAGAATTTAATGAAAAATAAACTCATTATTAGATGCATCATGGATTTTGTCAATGCATCCCTTGAGATTGTACGAATACAAAAATTCTCAGTAGATCTACATCTTGAAATTGGGATCTAATGAAGAATAAAATATTCTTGTTTGATCCATCTTGGATCGGGCCGATGGATGTTCTGAGAACGAGAACTAAATCTATTATAATTGAGTCTTATCAGAACTGTGTAAAAATTAAAATACGCAAAAAAATTGCCTCTGTGGCGCAGTGGTAGCGTACGCGACTGCTGTACTTGAGGTCTCGGGTTCGATTTCCGGGTCGGACCAATATTGTACGATCTGCAAACATTTATTTCGGAGTTTGGGTGTTTTCTATGCCATAATAAGTATGTATTTACAAAAAATAAGTATATATGTATTAATATCAGTAGTCTAGTACCCATAACACAAGCTCTGCTTAGCCATCTAGTCCACGTTGTGTGTTAGATGTCCGAAATATTTATTATTTTGTTATTATTATGCACATACCAACCAACCAACCAAATGAGTAATCTTGTTTTATGTTTAACCACACATATATTTGGACAGTGGGCCTGTAAATAAACAGGATTAAATATAACATAAAAGTGTCACGCAAATATACATACATACAATGCCAGTTACCACTGATTCGCTGACTGAATCGCCAGCGTAAATTTCATATGCAATACGAATATATTTAAAAATTCTGCAGATAATGCCGGGGCCCACCTTGTAGTTGGAAGCTACCATTGAACTGGATTTTTGGCAGCATAGATAATCAATCAGATTATATATACTATTGCCTGAAGTGGTTTCAACTTCGGCTCTCTGGGTCAACTTGCCCCTCTTTTTAGGTTTTTAATTCTCATTTTTCTTAAAGGAATGTTAAATTGATTTACTTTATGGGATCATTCTTCGAAACGTAGATATTTATTGTGATATGATATGACACTATTGTTTTTTTAATCCTGTTTATTCACAGGCCATTGTCCAAATATGTGTGTGGTTAAACATAAAACAAGGTTTCTCATTGTTTGGTTGATATGTGTAAGCTTTAACTATTATACTGTTCTGATGAGACAACCCGCGTGATAAGTAGAGTACATATTGAAATTAACATCGAACACACCAACATTTCTAAGTCGCGATAGTAAAGTTTTCGCACTCGCTATGTATGTATTAATTAATTGGCTATAGAACACCGGGGCCTAACTTATCGAGGTAAACCAGTCGGATTCAAGCTGGCTAAACTTGGATTGCCTTCAGAAGTACTTTAACCCTCGGGGGTGGTATCGGTCTAAATAACCCAATCGATAGGAATGACCTGAACCGGTTAAATTGGCCCCTTTTTTATTGCGTGGATTTCCTTTTTTTATTAACCGACTTCAAAAAAGGCGGAAGTTCTAAATTAGACTGTATTTTTTTTTGTTTGTTACCTCAGAACTTTCGACTGGGTAAACCGATTTTGATGATTCGTTTTTTATTTGAAAGCTGGTGCTTTCCCTGTGGTCCCATTTCGAATTATTCGAGTTTCTGAAGTCGGTTTTATTTTTTTTAGTTTATAACATCTTTAAATGAGCAATTCTTGTATATTTACGTATATTAAATCGAATCTCGAAAACGGGTCCAACCATTTTCATGAACTTGAATATGCAAGGGCTTCGGGGGCTATAAATCGATCTAGCCAAGATCCAACTCTCACTAGGGAATTAAAAAAAACTGTTCTTTATTATTATTATGTACCTAGATCTCATGTAACTTAAATTGTACCTTTGCTGTGAGAGAAAATAAAGCTTTTTTTCATTAGGTAGTTTACAAAAACCTTCTCATACTATCATCATTCAATATTCAACATTCAATAGCTTTTAGTAGTACATTGCTAGACGTGATGTTTCTTTACAAAAGTATTGACTATTAAAAAATATTTACTTCCTCGTGTGGCGATTAATTATTAAATATAAAATCCCGATTGGGTGAATATCGTAAATAAAACAGTTATTTTACTTATATACGGTGATTACGAATATATATATATATATATATNGTTTGGTTGAACGCGCTAGTCTCAGGAAGTACAAGGTCCGATAAGAATTTTTTTAGTTTTTCTGAAAGGCTGTATGTAAGCATCTAGCGAAAAACACAAACAACGGAGTGTTAATGAAGAATAACCCAAAAACGGGTGAAAAGTTTTCCTTTTCAGAACTTCCATTAAAAAGCCTAAAGAGTTAAAGTTTTGCTTAAACATTGCGTAGAGAAAAGTTCCTTTTTAAAGCACTAAAAAGTCCACAACAGCATATGTCTATCTTTTAAGGTGGGCATAACTCTTTTACGGTAAATTAATTTGTTCACGCTGTTATAACATCACGCTAATGGCAATAGATGCTGGCGAGGTTGACTGTCACTGTACGATTTGGTCGACTTTTCTGTTTTGTTTTTTGATTTGTCTCCGCTCCAAATAACGAAAACTCCATACCGACGTTACAAAAAAGTGTAAAAATGGGAAGTAACTTACTTCGTAATCGATTTCCAGGGAAAGATATGGTTGTCAATTCGTCTGTAACTTTTTAATATCTTCAACCTCTGAAGCCTAAGCTAAACCGAATAGGATTTTTTTTTTAAATTTAAGCTGTGTAAATTTTAAAATTATAAATATTATCAATAGCATTGCGGACATCGGACATACAAAGCTATCTAGCCCCAAACTAAGCAGAGCTAGTACTACGGGTACTAGACCACTGACACAATACATATACCCTTTTGTTTATAAATATACATATTGTAGATAGAAAATACCCAAAATCTGAAACAAATATGTTCAGATCACTGAAAATTTGGTCGAGTCCGAGACCTCATGCTACTACTGCACCACCGAAGTAGTCAAATACTTAAATTAAAAGCCTGTTCTTTGAATTTTTATGATATTCATATACCCACCGTTATTATCACAACTAAGAACCTTACGACACCTCAAACGCCAATATTCATCAAGCAGAGTTACGGATCGTGCAAAAGAGCTATACATACTTATTATACGTCTATGCTAGAAAACCAGTATCTCTTTAGGCACCGTCTGGTTAAAAAAATCCTTATCATCATCAACAGCATTTCATAGTCCAATGCTAGACATAGTCCTCTCATTAACAAGGCGGTTTTGACCAAAAACGGTACATGACAGATCAAAAAGGGCGAGAAGGTCATTCTTATCGAGTTGACAGACTAGATCAGACATTAGCCTTTTACCATTTTACAATATTCAACAATACTTGTACTTCACACTATATGAAATTCAAATCTTACTCGAAAATAACCATCATTTTCTATTTCAATTATGTAAGTGTTAATCGCGATAGCGAGATTTTCGCAAGCGCTGTGTGCTATTACTAAAAGTGTCAGAAGAACTCCGGGACCTACCTTGTCGGGGTTAATGCATGAATTTGTAGGCCTACATGCTTGCTGAAATTGGTCCTCTGATCAATACAATCAGATGAACCACCCCTCGGTCGCCAGGGATGGTTACAATCTCGACAAGAACGACCCATTATTGGGTCTACTTGGTCCCCTTTTTGGCTCATATTGTTTTTAAATAAAGTGATTGAAAAACCTTTGGTTTATATAGATACGTGTCCATATACTTATATATCTTCATATGTATTGATGTATATTCCTCTATAACGCTACATGCAAATATTGTCCGCTATTATATTTAATGTAATATGCATAAAGATACTCTCTATCTTAAAGAAAAAACATAAAATTACCTAAGTTACTTTGAAATGGCAATTTCTAGAAAATATCTGGGACAGATTCGTTGCGGGTGAAAACAACCAAACTCTAAAACAAGTCTTTGCAGACCATACAAACATTGGGTCCAACTCGGTAATCGAACCCGAGATCAAAAGCACAGCAGTCGCAGATGCTACCACTGAGCCACCGAGGCCATACACACACCACCATTCTGTATCTCACAGACTAATGCTTTAACACCTTTTATTTCGCGAGAACACACCGGGTAACTTGTGAATCTTCAAAATGATATTTTTTGGATCATAATCACCATCATCAATCAGCATATCGCAGTCCACTGCTGGACACAGGCCTCTCCAATTTCGCGCCATTTAGTTTGAACCTCGTTTTCTCGCAGCCAGCATTTTATGGATACCTCTAATAAAGCCTTGTTTTCATTAAAGGCACTTAATCGCCAAGGTGGTGCCATCTACCGCGTTTATATTCAAGAGTTATAGTTAAGAAAACCTACGTCGGGCTAAGAATTTATTGAGTATATGCTAAGCAAGAACTCAGGAAAAAATGTTAAGCGTTTCAATTTGCATGGCATATTTATTTAAATTCTTGGTATTTTAAAAATATATTATTTTTAAAATAAGTGTAATAAACCAAAAGAGGTGTTTTTGCAAGCGCTGAGTACTTTATATTTAAAATGTTAAGGAACAGTTGGGGCCTACCTTGTCGGGGTAAGCACGTGCTATGTGCATATGTACATACACCAAAATAACATTTTTTTTCAATTTTGTCTGTCAATCTGTTCCAGCTAATCACGGGAACGACTGGACAGGTTTTACTGGGAGATAGTTAATAATATAAGGAGTAACTTAGGCAAGACCAGCTTTGTTCCACGGCGTCACCATATCGTGGTTATCATAGCGGGGCTCAGAACCTTAGGACATCTCAAACGCCCATATTCATCAAGCAGAGTTACGGATCGTTCAAAAGAGCTATACATGCTTATTATTTACGTACATGCTCGAAAAACAATATCTCTTGTGGCACCGTCCGGTTGAAAAATCCTTATCATCATCAACAGCATTTCATAGTCCTATGCTAGATAGGCCTCTCATTAACAAGGCGGTTTTGATCAAAAACGGTACATGACAGACCAAAAAGGGCGAGAAGGTCATTCTTATCGAGTTGACAGACTAGACCAGACATAAGCTTTTTAACATATTACAATATTCTACAATATTTGTACTTCACACTATATGAAATTTAAATCTTACAGGAAAATAACCATCATTTTCTATTTCAATTAAGTCTAAATCGCGCTAGCGAGATTTTCGCAAAGCGCTGTGTACTATTACTAAAAGTGTCAGAAGAACACCGGGACCTACCTTGTCGGGGTGAATGCATGAACTTGTAGGCCTACATGCATGCTTAAACTGGTGATGTGTTCAATACAATCTGATGAACCACCCCTCGGCGGCCAGGGTTGGTTACAACCTCGACAAGAATGACCCATTATTGGGTCTACTTGGTCCTCTTTTTTGCTCATATTATTTTAAATAAAGTGAGAACACAACCAATGGAGACGTAATGAAGTATGATACAAAAACAGGTGATAATTTTTCCTTTTGAGAATTTACATTAAAAAAGTAAAGGGTTAAAGTTTTGCTGAAACAATGCGTAAAGAAAAGTTCCTCTTTAAAGTTCTAAAAAGTCCACGACAGCATATGTCTAGCTTTTAAGGTGGGCATAACTCTTTTACGGTAAATTAATTTGTTCACACTGTTATAACATCACGCTAATGGCAATAGATGCTGGCGAGGTTAACTGTCACTGTACGGTTTGGTCGACTTTTCTGTTTTGTTTTTTGATTTTTCTCCGCTCCAAATAACGAAAAGACTATACCGACGTTACAAAAAAGTGTAAAAATGGTAATTTAATAGGTGTATATATGAACTTGAAGAGCTTCGTCTCTTTTTTTAATTTACTCACGCACGCACAAAGTTATTTCTTGTTATTGCGTGTTAGATATGCGCGGTTCATTCTCTGAGGATCCATGAGCTCGATTTAAAGAGAATATTTTTTATCAATAGACCCATTACTAACTTTACCTTCAAGAAAAGGGTTTCTGACTCTTTTTATTGTAAAAAAATGTTGCTAGAGAAATACAACAGCGCTAAAACAAGTGAATACATCTCGAAATTAGAATTTCATGAGAAAAAAACAAAATCATTAGAGCATAGATTGTACGAATCAATAAATTCTCAGTAGATTGAAATTTTAAAAGTAGGATCTAAAGAAAAATAAAATATTCTTATGAGATCCGTCTTGGATCTCGCCAATAGACGT
>PKRV01002255.1:16518-27751 GCA_003709505.1 Hyphantria cunea
ACTGGCAAGAATACGTTGTGGCTACGTAAATCTTGCCGTTGGATGTTTTTAAGCCGCCCGAAGGCCTCCAACTAAGCTTCACGACTGTTATCGTATGATAACAACCGGGACCGACTGCTTAACGTGACCTCCGAATCACGGAGACGCTCATGGTAACATGCCACCAGCGGTCACCCATCCAGGTACTGACCGCGCCATCGTTGCTTACCCTCGATGATTGTTTCTAATCACTGAGTGCAACTGGGCTATGAGCGCCACATACATAAAACGTACAAGTTATATATCAATTCGTAATCACGTTTAAAATAATTTATTTCAATGCCACACTCGATATATTCTGAAAACATGTTTTTTAGATTACTTTTTGGCGCCTAAAATCCTTATTACTGTTTTTTTTTAATTTGGTTTAGCAAGTTTCGCTCTTTAAAACGAATCTATGGCCACCACTCATATAAAAATACTACAACCTGTTTAGGCCCAAGGGCGTGCCAAAGAAATATACAAACATACATATGAAAAATGGTTATCATGCATTTGGGTAAAAATTGGGATATTGGCGAGTTAGTTGTGGACTTAACGAGAGGTAATGTTTGCTAAGATGATTTCTAAATTATTTTATTAAATCTGAAGGCCATTAATTCATAAACGTCAGCACGTACATCCGCCTGCTTTATTTTAATACAACGCCTGTGTTAAGGATACTAGAAAACTGATATAAATTCATGTATACTTTTTTTTTAAATACATACATATTAAACATAGTATAAAATATCTCTTTTGGCACCGTCCGGTTGAAAAATCCTTATCATCATCAACAGCATTTCATAGTCCAATGCTAGACACAGGCCTCTCATTAATAAAGCGGTTTTGATCAAAAACGGTACATGATAGACCAAAAAGGGCGAGGTCATTTTTATCGAGTTGACAGACTAGATCAGACCTTAGCCTTTTACCATTTTACAATATTCTACAATATTTATACTTCACACTATATGAAATTCAAATCTTACTCGAAAATAACCATCATATTCTATTTCAATTATGTAAAACTAAATCGCGCTAGCGAGATTTTCGCAAGCGCTGTGTAGTATTCCTAAAAGTGTCAGAAAAACAGCGGGACCTACCTTGTCGGGGTTAATGCATGAACTTGTAGGCCTACATGCTTGCTGAAATTGGTCCTCTGATCAATATAATCAGATGAACCACCCCTCGGTCGCCAGGGATGGTTACAATCTCGACAAGAACGACCCATTATTGGGTCTACTTGGTCCCCTTTTTGGCTCATATTGTTTTTAAATAAAGTGATTGAAAAACCTTTGGGTTATATAGATACGTGTCCATATACTTATATATCTTCATATGTATTGATGTATATTCCTCTATAACGCTACATGCAAATATTGTCCGCTATTATATTTAATGTAATATGCATAAAGATACTCTCTATCTTAAAGAAAAAACATAAAATTACCTAAGTTACTTTGAAATGGCAATTTCTAGAAAATATCTGGGACAGATTCGTTGCGGGTGAAAACACCCAAACTCTGAAACAAATATTTGCAGATCATACAAACATTGGGTCCTACTCGGTAATCGAATCCGAGATCAAAAGCACAGCAGCCGCATATGCTACCACTGAGCCACCGAAGCCATACACACACCACCATTCTGTATCTCACAGACTAATGCTTTAACACCTTTTATTTCGCGAGAACACACCGGGTAACTTGTGAATCTTCAAAATGATATTTTTCAGTGCACTGCTGAACATAGGCCTCACAATTTCGTGCCACTTAGTTTGATCCTTGTCTTCTCGCATCCAGAATTTTATGGATACCTCTAATAAAGCCTTGTTTTCATTAAACGCACTTAATCGCCAAGGTGGCGCCATCTACCGCGTTTATATTCAAGAGTTGTAGTTAAGAAAACCTACGTCGTTACTCGACTAAGGCGAAGTTAAAATGAAAAATTAGTATTTTGCACCTTAGCGCCTACTGAACTGATTTGAACGAATGAGGTGTCAGTAAATTCGTAATAATAGACAGAATTACACAGGCTAAATTTTATTAAAAGTTTTACGTAGTGGGATTATAGTAAACGTTAATCTAAATCGCGTTAGTGAAGTTTTCGTTAGCATAGAGTATTTATTACTGAAATTATTAGAGATTGTGGGGGCCCTACCTTGTCGGGGTAAGGCATGGTTTTGGGGAACCATTCTTCAGAGAACGACCTAGGCCCCGAGGTTGGTTTCATCCATAACCTCGACAAGTTTAACCTTGGCCTCTTTTTGGGCATATATTATTGAAACAAAGCGTCGGAAACTACCTAGTATTCGTAGAGGTGGGTATTTGAAAAGTTTCCGATCTAACGAGGACGATGCAAGACATTTTTATTACTTTTTCTGCGAAGTATTCTTACTCTACACACTTCTGCCAGCAAGCACAGTGCAAATGAAAGATGCTCAACTACATTCACTAGTTGTTATTAACGAGTGCTGCCATCTTCACGTGGAGATTCGAAACTCTTCAGAGCACCCAGTACATGCAAAAGCAGGATTACTGGTTAATTTGACCTGAATACTTTAGACGGTTGCAGTGTAATTTTTCACTATGAAATACTACATCCCAAAACCATTGTGAGATTTGTGAACTTTTGAGCTTTTATTGAAAGTGTGTGCCGCCGCCTGTAGACACCCGCAACACCAGAGGGGTCACAAGTGCGAAGCCGGCCTTTGGGGGATGGAGATTCCTCTACCCCCTAAAGGATTGGGGTATGGGCCTCCGGTATCACGGTCTCACTCGCTCGAGGAAACACATCGCAAGCGCTGTTTCACATGGGTTCTCCGTGAGGAGGTAGAGCCGGCCCGCCGAAGCGTGGCTCTCCTACGGCATTGCTACACTTGGTTGCAGATCCGTTCCTATTGGTCATAGCGTAAAGCACATACATGAACCGCCAAAATTATTACTATTCCGTAGTCGGAAAAAAAACAATGTTCGTTTCGTCTGCTTTTGTGGGTGTTTTTATCGTTTGTATCGTATTTCAAGCTTATGTTATTGCGCGGTAGATGGCATTAACCTCGCTGTTTATTGAAGAGCAAACCTATCGCCATCTATCGCCCTATTGTGTATCTATAAAGGCATTATGTGGGTAGATAATTGAATAATTTTACTTTACTACGGTAACCAGACTAGTGATATACATACTTATAAAATATATTTCTAAATACCTACTGAAAAAGACAAAAATAAAATAAAATTAGTGTCTGTTAATGTCTTTATATTGAAATAACCGCTTTTTTCTCAATGAATATGTATATTTACACGGTACATAACCTAAAATAACATTTTTTTAAATTTTTTGTCTGTCTGTTCGTCTGTTCCGGCTACTCATTGGAACGGCTGGACCTATTTTAACTTGACTTTCATTGGAAGATAGCTGACGCTGTAAGGAGTAACTTAGGCTAGACAGAGAACAAATCATCGTACTGATCGCACAAAGAACGAGTAAGTAAGTTAAGTTATAAGTTAAAATGTTCTACGATACTCAGCGAATCATTTCTTTCTGACGATTTACATTTAGGAACATATAAATTATTAAGAAGTATTTGTATGGGTATATTTGTTATGATAACTTTTCTAAAAATGAGGCCTAATAGCCCAGTTGCACTCGGTGATTAGAAATAATCACCGAGGCTAAGCAACAACGGCGTGGTAGGTACCTGGATAGGTAACCGCTGGTGGCATGTTACCATGAGCGTCTCCGTGATTTGGAGGTCACGTTAAGCAGTCGGTCCCGGTTGTTGTCATAAGATGACAGTTGTGACGCTTAGTAAAATACGTAACGGCAAGATTTACGTAGCCACAACGTATTCCTGCCAGTCCCCAACCCGCACTTGGCCAGCGTGGGGACGTATAGCCGTAATTCTCTTCTGAGAGGAGACCCCGAACCCAGCGGTGGGACATCATGGGTTGTTGATGAAATCGATTTATTGCCCCCGAAACCATTATCAATGCCCGAAACCCTTCATACTACATTTCATTAAAATCATTAGAGCCGTTCCGAGATTAACATAATAAATCTACAAGAGTTGCCCCTATAAAGGCATTATATGTAATGTTGTGTCTTTACTTTAGTTATGTACCCATAGTACAAGCTTTGCTTAGTTTGGGACTAGATGGCGTTGTTTGTTAAAATGTCTGAACATATTTTTTTATTTATTAATTGAGTTGCTTAAAAGATGCCAAGAGAGACCGGAAACTATTTTATTGTATGTTAAGTTATGATAAAAATATACACTTTTAATGTAACCAGTAAAACGCATTACAAAAAAACATAAACAAAGTAGACATCAAAAACATTGACATATCACATTTACTGTTTAACGTTTTTAAATCGCGATATAAAAGTTTTCACACGCAACAAATTACAAGTATGAATTCAAATATTCGATTGTAGAACGTCAGGACCCACTTTGTCTTGGTGAACCAGATCAATCCAGCCCGACTAGTAGTATTGGATCATAGTGCCAGTAATGGCCGGCAAAGGGTGGTATAACCTTGATGAAAATGACCTGAGAATACTCCGTCAACTTGGTCCCTTTTGGCATCATTAACTGTTTAATTCGTATGGTTGGGTGGGAAAATCGTCCTTGTTTTTAAATAAAAAAAATAAAATTTGTACGAGAATAGTATAAATTAATATTAACATTAATCCCTTTTTGGTATCATTAACTCGCACGGAAATACAATTAAAATAAAACTATATAAGAGAGATATATTAACAAAGAACAAAAATTGACGTGTCTTTTTGAAATCAAATTAACAGTTTTCCTCTAAAGGGATAACGCAACAATAAAAAAAAATATTTGCTATCCATCACATACTCGTATGTTAGTTGTTAAACTCTGGAACGGCTTGCAAGATTTTGACGACACTTTTACTAGCAGATAGCTTATTTTAAAAGACGTAACTATTCCTAATTTACAGCTACTTTTAAAAATATAATATCTTGATGATAAAACATTGGTAATAAATAAGTAAAAAGTTGATTAGGAGACCAAATTGACCCAATCAGGGGTCATTCTTGTCGAGGTTATACCACCTGGCGGCTCACAGTGGTTCATCTGATTGATGGGATTACCTTATTAGCGGAGTGGAACCACTTTCCCACGACAAGGTAGGCCCTGAATATCTCTAAAAATCTTTAGGAATAAATCCTCAGCGCTTTGCGTAAACTTCATTAACGTGATTTAGACATGTTTATTTAGGAATATGGAACATAAAATACTGTGTTTCTGTATATCTTTAACTACCGCACTTGCAGATTTCAATGAAATTTGATTCTGCCCACATGTTTGTCGATTATTACGTTAAAAAAGTAAGCCTATATTCTTCCTCAACAATCAAAGCATCTCCACGTCTTATTTCTGCCGTGAAAGCGTAAAATAAACACAGAATGAGTTACTTTTGAATTTATGATATTAGTATAGTATATATATATATATATATATTATATGAAACTGCGATTAATACTGATCTCTCTCCGATCGTGTGGTTTAACCGTCCCATCGGGTTCTGACAGAGAGAAAACAGACGGTGTACCTATGTAAGTTCAGAATAAATAAATATGTTCTGACATTTTAACACACAATGCCATCTACTCCCAAACTAAGCAGAGCTTGTACTATGGGTACTAGATAACTGATTTTAATACTTATATACTTTATTTTTGTAAATACATACATATTATACATAGAAAACACCCAAACTCCGAAACAAATAGTTGCATATCATACAAACATTTGGCCCGACTCAGGAATCGAACCCGTGACCTCTTGCACAGCAGTCGCATTCGCTACCACTGCGCACACAATTTTGCACTATATCTCTTGCGTACTTAGCTGGTTTCAGTTATGACCGGCCGTTATCGGCTAAGAGAACAACATCATATAGTATAAATATTTAAATTTTAAAAAGTGTTTCTATAAGTCGATTAAAGGTCTAAAAAGGGGGCCAAGTTGACGCATTTTGCAACACAGGGTCATACTTGTCGAGGTTGAAACCACGTGTGCATGTATGTTAAGATGTTATAGAGGTGATGGTTCATCTGAATGCTTATATTGATCACTTAATTATGACCAATTTACGCATGAGATACTGCTGCTTCCCAAGACAAGGTAGGCCCCCACGTTCTCATAATATTTTCAGAGTAATAAATACTCAGTGCTTGCGAAAACTTCACCAGCGCGATTGAGACGTGTCTACTTGTGTAGGTTTATGATATTACATTTAATCTTGTTTTTCTGAAGATAAGTATAGGCTAAAGATAAGTAGAAAAAGTAAAAATGGTTCACATAACGTTGCTTTGCAATAGGGATTATTTGAAAAAATTATTGTCGGAAATAGTGTGCCACTCTGCGCCTGAGACGTAAAAGGCCGGCAACGTACTTATGACGAATCTGGTGTTGCGGATATCCATGGGCGGCGATAATCGTTTACCATCAGTCGACACGCCGAGTAGTTTTCCCCCTATTCCATAAATAAAAATAACTATCCTAACTTCTATCACATAATAAGTTAAAATTATTAATTGAAAATTTATGCGATGAGCGGCAGAGGGCGGAGCTTTATTTTATTTAATTTATTTATTTGTTCAAATAAAGTCCGCCCTACACCGCTAACCGCATCAATTGATCTCCTGCTAGAGGTCCCCATTCCCTGGCGCTCGGGATCAGCACTCTCACGATCCTGTTGAGTACACATCTACGATCAAGCTAAACTAAGACGAAATAACACGAAACGACTTTGCAGAGACGTAACTTACACAGGACTTAAATTAATAGATACATCTAAATCGCGCTAGTTAAATTTTCGCAAGCGCTGAGTATTTATTACTAAAATTGTTTAGAGAACCCCGGGGCCTACCTTGTCGGGGGTAACGCATGAGCTTGTAGGCCTACATGCATGCTTAAATTGGTCATGTGATCAATACAATCTGATGAACCAACCATCGGCGGCCAGGGTTGGTTACAACCTCGACAAAAATAACCCATTATTGGGTCTACTTGGCTCCTTTTTGACTTTTGCCACCTTTTATTAAACAAGGATAACAAAATTTTGAATTACATATACCTACAGAATGGCTCAACTATTCCCATACTTGGGCATCTTTTGCTTAAAGGTTTAATATCTGATAAAAGTTAGGATAGTTTTTTTTATTCATGGAATAGGGGGAAAACTGTTCGGCGTGTCGACTGATGGTAAGCGATTATTGCCGCCCATGGATATCTGCAACACCAAATACGTCACAAGTACGTTGCCGGCCTTTGGGGCTGGGAAGAAGGATGGGGTGAGTGGTTGGAGAATGGGCCTCCGGTATCGTCAGTCACTAGGAAACACAGCGTAGGCGTTGTTTCACACCGGTTTTCTGTGAGGCCGTGGTATCACTTACGGCCAAGCCGGCCTATGCACGGTTATTATTATTTTTACATAACCTATCTTTGTAAGTTCTGATTTGCCTAAAACGTTTATTACTATTATCATTTTTCATTCATTTATGTCGAAAATGTGTGAAATTTAAATGAAATTGTACATATTTATGTTTTATTCAATTTTTACACAAGCAGACAAAGACACCATTATTATTTTATATAGTAAAACCTACATACACAAATACCTACAATAATATCTGTGGTACAAAGTTACAGTTGTAACCCCGTACTCATAAGCGTTAATATTTCAACATCAAGCAACACATCTATGTATTTTCAACTTTAAAATAGTACGTTAAAGTTGAAAATGGCGAAAATAATCTGTATATAGTGTCTTGTAAAACCAAATGTTTTACAAGACACTATATACTGAAGTAACAGAAGAAGAAAAAAAAAGTATGGAGGTCAAACGAATCATAGAAATTCGCTTATCGGTGGAATGATTCAACTGAGATCAATCAATTTTATCACATCTTGAATGGAAGAACCGCTCATGCATTAGGTACATTTGCCTCAAGGTGCCCAAGCAATATATTGCTTGGGCACCTTGAGGCAAATGTACTTAAATGCACGTGGGCACCCCAACTTAGACTAGCTTGGGGCTAACTAGTTACGATAAGCGGACCCCCGAATTAATGAATTTTTAGCGTCTTCATGCGTTTGTAAACTCGAAATTTTCGATAGTGCGATTCAGGATTTCTTCAATTTAAATAAACATGACCTTGGTTAGTACTGTTTGGATTACTTTTCACATATTGGTTGGATGTTTGAATAACGTCATGATAATTATAATTCCTTTTTCCTCAAGCATTTAACTTCTTTTGAGAAATATAACATTCAAATATATTATTTTTTATAAAATTATAAAAATATTTGGTTTAAATTTCTGATAAAACTACTTCTAAAAAGATCCTAAAAACATAGCTTCCTAAATATGTGGCAGTATCAGTGAAGTTTCTTTTCAGACATTTCATTATTTAGTACTCTATTCATCTGAACAAAAAAATAAAGCTTTTGTTTGTAATTTCAAATTAACAGTTTTCACTAAATGCATATATGAAAGTTTAAGGGGTACCTACATCAAAAAAAACTAAACTAAATACATGGAATTCTATAATAAATATACAATCTTAGGGATGCAGTAATTTATGTGAGTAAANTAATTTATAGCGTCATCATGCGTTTGCAAACTCGCAATTTTCGATAGTGCGATTCAGGATTTTCTTCTATTTAAATAAACATGACCTTGGTTAGTACTGTTTTGATTACATTTTACATATTGGTTGGATGTTTGAATAACGTCATGATAATTATAAATCCTTTTTCCTCAAGCATTTAACTTCTTTTGAGAAATATAACACTAAAACATTTTTTTTATAAAATTATAAAATATTTCGTTATAATTTTTGATAAAACTACTTCTAAAATGATCCTAAAAACATAGCTTCATTATTTAGTACTCTATTCATCTGAAAAAAAAATAAAGTTTTTGTTTGTAATTTCAAATTAACAGTTTTCACTAACAGCATATATGAAAGTTTAAGGGGTACTTACATAAAAAAAAACTAAACTAAATACATGGAATTCTATAATAAATATACAATCTTAGGGATGCGGTAATTTATGTGAGTAAAAAGTAGTTTCGTCCTTATAATATTAGTAATATCATCGAAAACGTCTACACAAAGATTTTTTCCTATGAGGGTAGGTTTAAAACACATCTATACTTGAATAGTTTTTAATCACTATAGAAATGCATGCAATCAACAATTTGCTATTAGAATTTCGGGGCCTGTTGTCGTGGTAAGCCAGTTTGACGCATTTCCTAACCAATATTAAATCTCACCGTGTGAAATGACCGATCAGATGAACTACCCGGTCCGGGACAAGAGTAGGGCGTCTGAGTCCGGCCGTCGGGATAGTTTTTAGTGAAATCATCACATACCTGGCTCTTCAGTCCCAGAGGAGCCTGAGATCCGAAGGCTTTTGCACTCCGTCAACAAAATGAAAATTTAATCCAATAAGTGCTATAATTTGAATAAATGAATTGATTGTGATAAATAGCTATTATTCAATTGTGTTCTTTTATACTATATCGTTTTTAATTTCATATTTTATAAAAACTTATAGCGAAGAGTTACGAAAGCCTATGCGAGAGTATATGCAACTTCATCTCTTTTTAGGTTTGCTGGATTTATTTCGCTTCACCTCTATGTGTGTTTGTTTCTATGCAACTAGATTTTAACTTCTTTTAATCCTAATAATGTCATCATTAATTACTAAAAAACGAAAATGATTAGTGATGTTTAAAATACCAATAAAATATACTTAGTCAAAAGCCCAATTTAAAAAAAAAATATTTCAAAAAGATAAATTCATATTAGTTTTCATTTTATTTTATTTATTTGTTCTAATAAATAAATAAAATAAAATAAAACCGCCCGCCCTACACCGCGAACCGCATCAATTAATCTGCTACTAGAGGTCCCCATTCCCTGGCGCTCGGGATCAGCACTCTCCTGATCCCGTTCAGTTCACATCTACAGTCTAGCTAAAACTAAGACGAAACAACACGAAACGACTTTGCAAAGACGTTACTCACACAGGATTTAAATTAATAGGCAGGTTCATCTAAATCGCGATAGTGAAGTTTTCGCAAACGCTGAGTATTTATTACTAAAATTGTTTAGAGAACCCCGGGGCCTACCTTGTCGGGGGTAACGCTTGAGCTTGTAGGCCTACATGCATGCTTAAATTGGTCATGTGATCAATACAATCTGATGAACCAACCATCGGCGGCCAGGGTTGGTTACAACCTCGACAAAAATGACCCATTATTGGGTCTACTTGGCCCCTTTTTGACTTTTGCCACATTTTACTAAACAAGGATAACAAAATTTTGGATTACATGCCTGTCGACGTATGACAGTAGGTATACCTACAGAATGGCTCAACTATTCCCATACTTGGGCATATTTTGCTTAAAAGTTTAATATCTGATAAAAGTTAGGATAGTTTTTTTTATTCATGGAATAGGGGGAAAACTATTCGGCGTGTCGACCATCAGTCGGCGATTATCGCCGCCCATGGATATCTGCAACACTAAATACGTCACAAGTACGTTGCCGGCCTTTAGGGGTGGGAAGAAGGATGGGGAGAGTGGTTGGAGAATGGGCCTCCGGTATGAAACACAGCGTAGGCGTTTTTTCACTGTGAGGCCGTGGTATCGCTACGACCGAGCCGGCCTAAGCACGGTTATTATTTTTTTACACTACCTATCTTCGTAAGTTCTGATTTGCCTAAAACGTTTTCTTATTATTATCATTATTATTTTTCATTCACTTATGTCAAAAGAGTGTTAAATTTAAATAAATTTGTATATATTTATGTTTTATTTGAACTTTACAGAAGCAGACGAATACACAAATTATTATTTTATAGAATAAAACCTACATACAAAAGTACCTACAATAATATCTGTGGTACAAAGTTACAGTTATAACCCCGCACTCATAAGCGTTAATATTTCAACATTAAGCAACACATCTGTGTATTTTAACTTTAAAATAGTAAATTAAAGTTGAAAATGCAAAAATAATAAGTAAATAGTGTCTTTTAAACTCAATTTTTTTTAAAAAAGTATGGAGGTCAAACGAATCTTAGAAATTCGCTTATCGGTGGAATGATTCAACTGAGATCAATCAATTTTATCACATCTTGAATGGAAGAACCGCTCATGCATTT
>PKRV01002259.1:0-16431 GCA_003709505.1 Hyphantria cunea
CGTAGCTATGACAGTCCTAAATCATAAATCTGACACATGCTAGAACTAAATATCACTTTAAATCCCTTGCCTACCATGGCACTTACAGATAACAAGTTTGCTGTTAAGTTAAGTACATAATAAACATTACTTATTGTCTTTACAATACCATTCTTCATGTGCACATTTACAGAACCTTTTCCAGTCGTGTATAACTTGTCACCATTAGCTATATTCACTTCTAATGAGTTATTATCGTTAATAAAATCACTCATGATGCTTTTGTCCCCGCACATGTGCCCCGTAGCACCACTATCCACGTACCACGAACCATGCTTGATGTTTGCTGACAGTGCAGTCGGTAGGGCTTTCGAAGTGTCCACATTAGTCTTCTTCGCAGACTTCTTATACCCAGGCTTAGGACAATCTTTTATATAGTGTCCTTCTTTCTTGCATCTGTAACATCTTGGTTGTTTCCGAACAAACAAAGCGGAGGTAGAATCATTTTTGTCACTTCTACGGATATTTTCTAGTAACAACTTGCTTTTCACATTCTCGCTGGATAGTTTTATATTAGAATTCTCCATAGCCATTATTAGAGGATCATAGTCAGGTGATAGCCCGCTTAACATAATAACTGCTATGAAATCATCCTCCAACGGTGAACCAATTTCACTAAGTTGTTGTGACATCTCGGTAATTTTGTTGATATAGCTTTCCATGTTCTTACTCTCTTGTAGCTTAGCTCCAAACAATGACCTGAGGAGTCCCAGCCTGCGACATAAACCTTTATCTTCATAGGCTTTTGTTAGGTTAGTCCAAGATTCGTGTGCTGTTTGTGCATTTCGTATATGTGGAATTACAGATGGCTGAACAGACAATGCGATTCGCGCCAAAGCCTTCTGTACTTTCTTACCATCATTAATTTGTTGGTCAACATATTCCCACAATTCTTCTTGAATCAAAATCATCCTCATCATAAATTTCCACGAACTGTAATTTTCAATTCCTTTCAGCTTCTCGATGGAAATATAATTAGATGATGCAGAGCCCACCATTTTAATGCAAAGACGCGACCGGCATCAGCCACCGTATTATTGTAGGTTAGAAATTTGCCGGTGTCGTATTTCGCACGAAATATATGGAAATTAATACTTTTTCATCGTCCTGGGCCCATAACCTGATGGGTTTTGGGCATAAAGAAAACTAATCATTAGTATAAACCGAGATGTATTTTGATAACAAGTGGAGATAACTTTCAACACACACAGAACAGCGTACAAGAGCAGTGTTGCCACACATCACAGATGAAAAACAGCCAATATGACATTAACATTAGAATGACATATATTGCGTTTACAAAATATATACTAACAGCTCCTCCAAATAGTTTGCCACCAGCCGCCTCAGGTACTCTGGCACCCCGTGGTACTGGAGTGCTTCCCTGATGCAGCTGGATGGCAGACTATTAAAGGCGTTGGTGATGTCCAGAGACACCGCCAACACCACGCCGCCACAGTTCACCGCCTCTTCAGTCACGGCCCTCAGGCGCATCACGGCATCGACCGTCGAACGCCCCTCTCGGGACCCGAATTGGACGTCCGACAGGTCTGGGCCTACCTCGCTGAGATGCTGGACGATGCGGGCAGAGAGCACTCTCTCGAAACAGATCAGAACCGGCATGACCCAACCATTGCAGGCTCATGGAACACCAGAGGCGTCACAAGTGCATTGCCGGCTTTGGGGGATGGGTAGGGGGTTGTGGGAAAGGGTTGGATTATGGGCCTCAGGTATCCTCACTCACTCGGTGAGACACGTATCGCAGGCGCTGTTTCACACCGCTTTTCTGTGAGACCGTGGTATTACTCCGGTCGAGCCGGCCCATGCATGCCGAAGCTCTCCCACGGGAAAAACTGAGATGAGTACGGTCACCACTAAGGCAGAATATTCTTTCGCCTCTCATCGTTTTAACATCGCCCCACCGTACACTCTAGGCAGCACCAGGGTGTTAGATGTCTCAGGTAGTTTGCAGGGGGTAAATAGCCTCACTTGGCGACGACCTTGCTAGTGAAGTCTACCGCGGTCCCTGCGCCGATAAGTATTTTGTAGAAGAATAAGTATATATATAGATAACGTATGAAAGGAAATGATAAATAGGACCAATGATGATTCGTGTGGGGACAGCACAGTGTTGACTGTACTACTTTCTACTTTGGCAAGTGTAGTGGGTTCAAGTCACACATGGCACAACGCTTTGTGTGATCTAGGGATTGTTGTCATGAGTCTGGGTGTTTTTTGTGTCCGTTTTAAGAAAGTTTGAAAAGTCCCCCGCGACTTAGGATGTATATTCTTACTGCGGGAGTTGTCTTTTTTTTCAGGACCTATGCTCAGCGCAATAGATAGCAGCGCAGACACCACGCCACCCCTAAAGTGAACATTAGAATTTCACATCTAAATTGTCAAAGAATTTAGTTACTTTAAAAATATACCTGTGTTCGCTAACTGTGGCAAATATTAATAGCAAATTTACCTAAACCACATATCATAGGATGGAGGATGAATAACAGGATAACCGCAAAAACACTAATAAGGCTTGAATATAAAAGGTAAACCGAATATCATCAGAAATAGACATAAAATATTATAAAATATTTAAATATTAAATGTAAATATTTCGACTTGTAACACGCAACGCAACTAAACAGAGCTTGTATTATGGATACTAGACAACTGATATAAATACATATATATATACATTTTTTGAAAATAAATACACATCATACATAGAAAACACCAAAAATTCGGAAACAAACATTTGTAGATCATACAAACATTTGATCCGACCCGGGAATCGAACCCGAGACCTCAAGAACAGCAGCCACATACGCTACCGCTGCGCCACCGAGGCAGGCATTAAATAACTATTACTGCATTTGCATTGCATATTCTTAACATGCACATTCTAACGTGTTTTATAATAATCAGTAAAAATATAACTTACAGGTCGTTGAAGAAACAGGAACTTTAAGTAAGAATACTAAAAGTAAAGGTGGTGATGAGAAAAAAAATATCTCAGCAGACAGCAATATACTCACTGGAATGCCAAGAACGGATGTTACACGTAATACCAAAGGACAAACTCTGTTCGATTGGCGGGTATGTAACCCTGAATAACACTTATCATTATCATCACTAGCCTCAATCAACAGCCTCACTACGGGAGTGTTCGCCGATGGCGGACGGATGAGTTGCGGGCGAATAGCAGCTTTCGGTACGCTAGTGGCGTGTGGGTGCTCGTCGAGCCACAATTGCTCGTTGGTCATCCCGTCTAGAAACTCGACGTGAAGGGTCTCCAGCCAGTCATTGTCGAGTGGGTGGGTAGCATAATAGGATCTTATCCTTCCAACTGATGCAGGTCCTTTCTTCTCTTATGATAGAATCTGTACTCGGTCGCTAGGAAGGAGTTGAGTCCCACCTGCCACCACTACGACTGCAGTCTTCAAAGGGCTAGGCGCAGCATTAGCTGGCGGTTCGCTCCGCCAGGGTCACGCAACGTTGGAACTTCATTGTATTCATCAAACGAAATCTCTCCGGATTTTGTTTTAAAGTTTCCTTCTGTTCAGTTCTATTATCCTGCGTATTTTATTCCCGTAGTGAGCTCTTATGATATTCACGTAACAGCAACCTAGAAATTAAAAAATCTAATAGATGAGGGGAGTATTAATGTTTTTTCTATCCATGCAGGTAGAAAGTTCCGTGATAAGTGAACCTGAATTCAAAAAGGCTGAATTAAAGTCAGAGCTGACAGTTCAAGAAGCATTAAAATTAAACCTTCAACCTAGTACAAGTGAGTTGAATTATTTTCTGTTGGTATATTAACTAGTGATCCTGACTGCAAAGCCAGGGGTCGTGGGTTCGACGCCCATCCAGGAAATACCTATGCGTGATGAACTCTACCATTTATTTTTGTGTTTCGGTGTAATTTATCTATAATCTATATTTATTTAGAAATATGTAAACGTTTTTGTTTATCAGCTGACTGGTTTTCATAGTACAGGCTTTGCCTAATTTGGAATGAGACCTCTGTGTGTGAGATATAATATGATGAGGGGAAAACAAGCATTCTGCTCACTTCTTGGTAACTAACTACCACCACCCATGGATACCATTTTCTTTGCACGGAGAATGCTTTTTTCACCATGCTCTCCGTTGGGGAGATAAAGACGGCGTGTGCGGGTCTCCTGTCGATCTACCCACTGAAACCTGTGACGGCTCACCTTGGCATTTGGGAGAAGCTCCAGGAACGCATCCATGGCTTCTGGACTTTACTATGCCATACCCCATGGCTAAGGTATATTCCGAAATGACCGTTGTCGGGCTAAGGGTAAAATGCTGCCGCGGTTCTCACTGTTCGATACCCCTATCGAGGATTGTTTCCAGTAGCCATACCGACCGAAGATGTGACTGCAGCGACCATTTATTGTTTGCCTCACAGAAGAAACCGCATTTGTCCATTCTTCGCCTGCTGGTCAGTCCTATAACGTATACTGGGCAGAATCCCGTGTGCCTGTGATATTGCCCCGTAAACTCACGTCCGATTTTATTTAAGTAATATCAAAGCAGCCATGCCCGGTGAATATCTAAGTTAATCGGTTGGCGACACTGTTAATCCTCTCTAACCAACCCATGGATACTTACAGTTCAAGAGACGCAAATACGTTGCCACCCTTTCAGCGCAAGATGTTGGTACAGTTAGGTTGTGTATATCTTGACTAACTTGGTTGATAGCAACGCAAGAAATACTCAACTTCGGTGTTATTTTGTTTCAGGTAACACACCTGCTAAACTTGTTAAACCGACTTCTTCTACCGATGTCAAATATATGCAAAAGCCGGCCGATTATGACGTAATACATTTCGCTAAAATAGTTGAATATCAATTTAATAGAGTACCTGAAGACGAAAGAATGAAATATATGCAGAAAATTCTACAAGTTTTAGATAAATCGCCGAAATGAAACATTTAATTATAGAAAGACTTAGGAGTTTATGGGAAATAATCTTTTTAAGCTGCCTAATAACAGGTTTTAATTATATTAACATATTAAATAGTAAACAGATTTCTTTAATCTGTGTTAGCAATGTGTAAATGACAAACCCATAAAGGGAAAATTCACTATTCACATTTGATTGCACAGGTGAAGTCGGTGCAATTAACCGACTCAAACTACATTCCAAATGGAAAAAAAAAACTCGCATTATTGTATATATCATCAGATTTTAATATTACTATTTTATTTTTTTATGTATAAGAGAAGAAGAAAAATAAATAAGATTAAATATAGGTAAATAAAGAAATATGGTATGTTATTAACTTTTGCGTTTTATTTTACTTTTGATTCTTGATTTGGAGAGGTTTGCCATATTTCAACACCACGACCTTATATAAGTGTAATATCAGTTTTTTTGCTTTTGCCCTGTGTTTGAGGTTGTTAATGAAGGCTTTTATCAACTCATCAACGACCCATAACGTCCCACTGCTGGGCTCGGGTCTCCTCTCAGGAGGGGGTTAAGGCCATACGTCACCACGCTGGCCGAGTGCGATTTAGAGACTGACAAGCTTACGTTGTGGCTACGTAATCTTGCCGTTGGATGTTTCTAAGCCGCCCAAAAGCGCTCCAACTAAGCTTCACGATTGTTATCCAATGATAACAACCGGTACGAACTGCTTAACGTAACCTCCAAATAACGGAGACGCTCATGGTAACATGCCACCAGCGGTCACCCATCCAGGTACTTACCACGCCGCCGTTGCTTACCCTCGGTGATTGTTTCCAATCACCGAGTGCAACTGGGCTATGAGTGCCTCGACGAAGGCTCTGACTGCCCGAGATAGGGCGCGCTTTTATGTCGGTATTGGTGGTCATAGCCATACTCGGTTAGGGCACCGTGCCAGCGAAGACAGTGTACTCATTGCAGAGGTGGTATCACCATTCAAAACAGAACAAATCTGAGCATGTTTACACAATTAATTGTCTCGTGTTTGATTCGAAAACCTAGCTCAGCTGTTAGGATTATTAATCATCAATAAACCAACTTCTCAAAAGCTAGCTATGTGTAAACAGTTGATCGACTTCGATTTTACATTCATCATCATCAAAGCCAAAGATGTCCACTGCTGAACACAGGCCTCCCCTAAGTCTCCTCATTGCGAAATGAATAGCATTATTAATAAATTTCTAAATATATTCCAGCATTACCAAAATTTTGACTGCAAATTCAAATTCAAATTTTATTCAAATCCTTGTACAAAAAGTTACAGTAATTGCTGGTGTCACCCAAACTAAGCTTCGCTTGTATCTTGGGCTGCCGAAAAATTCTGAAATATGAACAGTGGAGTTGGACGCGTACAGGATACATTTTTACAGATTATGAAATGATTCTTAAGTTAAAAATAAAAACAAAAGAAATTAGTTTTCAAATTAGAATGTAACGTAAGTACACACAAAACTATATTTTTTGAGGTTTTTCTAACATTATATTACTAATGATAATGTCAATATCACAAAAGACGTTCTGGGTGAGTGTTGCCAGGAATTCGTATTTATATTGCCTAGAAACGTGGGTAAGTGATTTTTAGGTTAAATCATAGTCATTTAATGAACTAAAAAGTGAGAAATAGGTATAACTTCATTTTTTAATCAAGTATTTTAAAAGTGTTAATTAAACAATATTTGGTCGTTGACTGTCACTTTCGGGATGTCTATCGTAGTAATTCATTATGCCCTTATAACCAGCCATACATACAGTCATAGGCTTAAGTTGTTATTATATCCACACAAACTTCTTTGTCTTGGGATTGAACTAAACCATATACAAACCATTGTTAGTCGAAAATAATGCATAGCGATTATTAGGATAATTTGATTAGTAGTGATTTTATCAGTATCTCGACTATCGTTCGTCACGCTCACTTAAATGTCATTGCTTGCGGTGTCGTCGTCGGGCGGGTGATTTCGTTCCCTATAATATGACGAGGGAGAGGATGACTGGTCCATGCGTTGTACTCGAGAACGTATCAGCGATGCTTTAGCCTACACTATTATTTTGGCTTGTTCAGCTGCAACTCTAGCCTCTTAATCCAGTTACGAATTATTTTTAACAGTAGATTTTGCAACTCAATGAAGCAGATGTGCATATAATTTCTTTTTTTTGTTGGTTCTTTAGACTTTGGAGCATTATAATAAAATGAAACTCAGGTGCTAGATGCTTACTGTTTATCTTTCATGTAATACTAACACTATTGTACCTGAATATCTGACTTTTGAAAAGACTGGCCGTGAGTTTCTTTGCCAGTATTCTTCTCATAAGGCTCTACGCATTTGGAAACTGGTAGTTATGGACAGACACAGGCAGGCAGTGGATTTTGTTTTTTTTACCTAATTCACTTTGACGATATAGTACATCTGTGGCGTCTGTTTGTGTCGATCTATGATTTTTATCTGTAGCTTAAATTTAAAGTTCATAAATGTCACTTAGTGTCTTAAAATTGTTTTATTTTTATTTTGACTATATATTATTACAATGGATTATCTGGGTACCTATACATACCATAAGCGACAGTATAAATACACATGTATAACACACTAAGCGCCAGAAAATGAGACCCAAGATGAAAAGATGATCTAACTATTTTTAACCCCGATTATGTTGGCCATTTACATAAAGTTAACTTGTTAAGAATAGTAATTGAAAAACATTTAAACATTAGACTGTATCATACATGTAAAGTAAATACACTGACGATGACATAGCTCTAAGCACTAATTTAAGAGACTCGTACAAAATGTAGTATTCTAGGATAAATAGTTGAGTTATATGCTATTTTTTGTTTGTTTTAATATATGTCTATAACTCCTTTTATATATGTGAAGTTAACCTGTAAGTAATTTTTACACTATTGCTATTTTCTACTGTGATTTTTATACTTTATGTTTGTTTCAATTTTCAGTTATTTTGTCATGGGCTTTTTTAACAAATTTTTTTTTTTGAGTACTTTTTTATTATTTCAGCGTTTCTTTTTTTTATTTGAATCACTTTAGTTTTTTTTTCATTGAAGTGTGTATATTTATTTGATATATTTGTAATAAGCACGTCATGCCCTTTTATTTACACCACTTGAGAATATTTCAAAATATTGCACTGTTTATCCCCACTCGTATTTTTCATATCTTGAAAATGGCTAAACCAATTTTTATATACCATATGTATATACCAATTTAACATATATGAATTATACTTAATAAAGTATATTAATAATTAAAATTAATTTAAATAGTATGCATTACGCCCTTTCATTTGATATTAGATACTGTTTTTTTTTCATTTTTCAATTATGACTGTACATCCTCTAGAGGGTGCCATATTGCGTTCACGGAACCCCATTTGTTAAGTTATGATAAGTAGTTACGAAGTTATGAGAACGTCTAAACAAATTCTAAACAAACGGACAAACACACATGCGAGTGACATACATACGAGTCAAAATCGCAACAAACCTTATTCAAATAACCTTTCCATATTTCTTCTGCTCACACATAGATGCCTCCTTCATTTATATAAATATGTATAATCTAATTGTAATTTATACGAAACAAATAGATTAAATTTTGCGTATTACCTATTTTGCAGTTTCCGGGGACATTTTTGAAAAAAGTGACAACACTATCAGTCACTTACACATTTAAAAAAAAGCTTCATTTTCTTGTTCTACGTGCGCTATCTACCTTTTTTATTTGGTCAAAGGTATTGTTATAAATAAACTTCAGGACTAACTATTGAACTAGACACCCGTTTAGACTTTTGTCGTTAAAGTGAACAACCAAGGTGTATACTACAATATTGAATTTGGCTCTTAAATCACACACATTTATATTTTCGATGGGATATTTATATGGGATTTTTATACAAAAATTATTAGTAGGTACCTTTTGTTTTTTATTTTTGGCCCTGCCAAAGAGACTCTACTGTACCTGATGGAAAGCATAGGCAGAATCCAAAAGTGGTGGTCACCATACTCATTGTTAATGCAACAATGCAGCATGGTGATACATACAGATGCATACTTATTCGTAATTAAATTAATACCAAATATTTTTTGTTAGTCTACTGTATTGTCCTACGTTGCCGGGGTATAATTGTCTTTTCTATAATATTTTCAATATTTTATTGTACTTTTTCTGAACGGGCAATTCCTTGAAGAATCAAGGAATTGCCCGTTCAGAATCCGGTTTTTTACGCGTTTTCGTTTTACCCTTAATTTGGCCAAGTCGTGACGGTATTACGTGCGCTGGCGGTTGTATTGCACAATAGAGCTCTCTCGTGCCTTCATTTGACTTGAATCTATATCGATAAGCTGTTATCCTTCTAAGTATTTAACTCTGGAGAAGCCAACGTAGACCTGTCCTTTACTGAATATAGAAAAGCTTAAGTCGAGAAGAGCTCTATCAAGGCTAAGGCCTTGTGATTTGTGCAAGTGCGCCGCGGTCAGAAATACCTATCATTTAATTTTTAGAAGTAAAGATTTGACATTATTGATGGGTACTAAATATTGTAATGCTAAATATTACAACTAAATCCCAGTTAATAAAGTAATAAATACGAAAGTCGACAATAGTCTCAGTTATAAGTACTATAACGCACATCGTCAAGATGGCAGCACAACAACACATTATATAAGCACAAACTTATAATATTCTTCAATGCACATCAAGTAGAACGGCTAGAATATGAATGTCCCCGCATTACTCCAATCAACGTCATGTTATAACATTTAAAAACGGACTCAATTCAATACTAAATTCACAAACTCGCAGATAATGTTAAACATTGTTTATTATAATTATTCTAATGATTATTAACATAAAATTATTAGTTGATAATACAGGATTGTGTAACATTTATTAATTTTAATTAATTCTGATCACAACACAAAAACAAGGCACCAATACAGCAATTGTAAGAGGACTGGTGTCTGAATTAGACGTGAGTCTGTAGCTCAGATCACCAGGCACTCACCCCGCTGATACATAACTTAGCTGTTTGTAAAGTTACAAAATAGTTTTTTTGTGAATAACAGATATTGCGACCAAAAATCAATGCAAAAACAGACAAAGAGAAATAAATAGAATAATATACCGGATACCTCTAGTATGTTTGTAACTGGTGTATGTTTGTGTATATAAATATATGTATATATATGTATGTGCGTGTGTGTGTGTGTATGCGTGCGTGTGCGTGTGCGTGTGCATGTGCGTGTGCGTGTGCTTTTGCGTGTGCGTGTGTGCATGTGTGTGTGTGTGTGTGTGTGTGTGTGTGTGTGTGTGTGTGTGTGTGTGTGTGTGTGTGTGTGTGTGTGTGTGTGTAAGTGTGTAATTTGGTTAGGTTAAAATAGCCAATAGTTTGCTCGTCAAAAGTTTGGCATAGCCAGATGCTGGACTAGAGAGGGCATCATCCACGTTAGGGGTCCTGGTGATATTAAATATCGTATAACGATACTTGCTCAGCTCGACGCTATTGGCAACATAGCTGGACATTGTACGCTTGCGCGATCCTTACATCTGCCATACAATACTTTGGTTGTTTACCTTATTTTTGATTTATTTCTTCTTCTTCTTCTTTTGATGATATGGCAATCTGCCGGATCAGCTATTTCTGCCAATGTCAAGTATTTCAAGTCTTCAATTCTAAGTCTTCGAGTCTTCGTCGTGATGGAATTAACGATAAAAAAACATAAAAAATGTGGATGACATGAAATGGGGACCGTCTTTCGCAAAAACAAAAACCGGTCTCGATTTATTTCTTTTCTTTTAATATATTTACTTATATATTTAGTTTACGTCCTAATGTTGGTTGTGTTGCGTTTAGATAATTTGATATTAGTCTTTTTGCTTTAGTGTGACCGTTTTACATTTTTGGAACAGTCTTCATTTTTCATGTGTAAATTATTTTTTATGAACCCATGCCTTTTTTTAGTTTTATTATGTTACTATTTTTTTTCATTGGAATTTTAATTACTTTAATAGCATGCAACCGGCAGACAGATTACTTGGATTTGTATTAGTGATACTTTTGTACAAATTCTAGGTGTAGTACAAATACCTATTTTGTGTTTATTTATGTATTCATATTATAATTCATATTGATGACGTCATCAACATCTCATAGTGATGCTGATGAATATTTCTTCGCGTCTAGTGATAATGCAAGTTTCGATAGTATTCCTTCGCTAGTAGATACACTCTTGCATAATTTCTCCGATGTTCCCAGGAATTTCAATGTCGTTCATATCAACGCGCAAAGCATTCCGGCACATTTCTCTGATATGCTGACTACCTTCGACTGTACGAACGTCCACGCAATCCTTATATCGGAATCGTGGCTCAAGCCATGCCTGTGCACGGTATCGTATACTCTACCAGGCTTTCAGCTGGTAAGGAACGATCGTGTCTGTGGACGTGGCGGTGGAGTTGTCATGTATATCTGATCTCACATCAACTTCTCCAGGGAGCTGAGATGACATATCTACATATGTCACCTCAGCTCCCACCCACAAATGCTGGCGAGAATTTAGTCGTCGAAATCTGTCTCCACAACATAAAATTAGTTCTCGGTGTATTTTACAGTCGAGTTGATTATTTTTCTTCGCTTGAAGTTCTTTTAGAAAACCTTACTCCCTCGTACAGTCATACTATAGTCATGGGTGATTTTAACACCTGTTTAGGAAAAAATGATTCCCGTTCCGCCACCCTTCGATCCGTTACTGAATCAAGTAATCTTTCCATTCTTCCACTAAATCCCACAAATAATCTGCCAAATCGCAACTCATCTCTCCTAGACCTTATTCTTGTATCCTCTGTAGAACACGTTGCCAAACATGATCAGTGCTCTGCAGACTCATTTTCCTATCACTATCTTCTTTGTTTTTCCTATCTCATTCGTACTCCTAACTCTAAATCTAGAATCATTTCGCACAGTAATACATACATTGACAGGTAATGATCTTTGACCATTTTTTTAAATACCGGCAAAGATGTGGCACGCCGTATAGCTATCGGCAAAGCATTCCACAGTCGGAAAGAGCTCAGAGGCCTGTTCTGAAGGACCTTTCCTTTTCCATACCAAAGAACTTAACCTTAAAGCTGATGTCCTATGTGTTCGCCAACTATATAGCCTAAAAGTTAATCTAAAGCATCATTCATCACTAAAATACGATCCTTCACATACACACAAAAGCTTAAAGTATAAAATTTGTTTATACAACGCCAAGCAATGGTCTACTGCCTTCTCTCTAAAAGTTCTATGGGTTTCTGGGTGGATATTTGTACAACAAAATTAACAAAACAAACTCATTTTACCAACTTACCAAATACAAGTGTAAAAAAGCTATTACTTCGTGGCTAAAGTCCCTCAATTACGAGGAAACTGAAATCATTCTCTTTGTGCCCTCATAATTTTCCTTATAGTTTTTTTTTTATTTTTCCTACTTGGGTACTTGAGTGGTTTTATATTTATGTGCACACACACTCATACACCTCTATACGAACACACATACACACTTACACAACAAACACATGCACGTACGAACGAACGCACACACACAAACTCATGCGCACACTCTCTTGCCCATGCAAACGTAAATATCGTTGCTCCTTCCACCATACATTCACCACCCATGAACATGGAGTGCTGGTAATCTGTAATACAGGTCATCCTAGTGTAGATGCCAGTTTCTCACACAGATTACGTTATATTTATGCAAGCTGTATTTGCTGTGTGATTATGTTATTAATTGTAGACTGTGTGTGAGAGAAACAATAAATCATTATTATTATTCTTCCTTTGCCTCGATGTACCTATTTTTTTTTGACCCGGTTGCAGATTGTGACGTTGAGAGACATATCCTGTCTATATCCAAAAAAGCAATAGGTGACGATGGAATTCAACAATAAATGTTATACAACTTTCACTCATATAATATTTTTTTCTCTAAAGGAGAACGTGTTTCCATCACAGTGGTAAAAAGCCTTTATTATCCCTCTCCCTAAAACAGCTAAGCTATTATCAGTATCTCAGTTTTGTCCCATATCGATTCTCCCGATCCTTTCCAAGGTACTTGAGAGGATAGTTGGACATCAACTGAACAATTTTCTCTCCTCTAATGGCCTGTTGAGCCCATACCAGTCTGGTTTTCGAACTAATCATAGCACTGTGACCGCATTAATTTAACTGCCTCGGTGGCGCCGTGGCAGCGTATGCTGCGCATGAGGTCTCGGGTTCGATTCCTGAGTCGGACCAAATGTTTGTATGATCTGCAAATATTTGTTTTGGAGTTTGGGTGTTTTCTATGTATGATATGTAAGTATTTACAAAAAAAAGGTATATATGTATTTATATCAGTTGTCTAGTACCCATAGTACCAGCACTGCTTAGTTTCGGACTAGATGGCGTTGTGTGTTAAAATGTCTGAAAATATTAATTTATTTTATTTATTATTAATTACCATAACAGACGATATTAGACTGGCTATGGAAAATAAACAGCTAACATTACTGGTTCTACTGGACTTCAGCAGCGCTTTCAATTCTGTTGATTTTGACATCCTCTTAGGTACTATATCGTCTCTGAATGTTTCTAGATTTGTAATTGCTTGGTTCAGTTCTTACATTCGGGGTTGCTCGCAACTGGTTCATTCGAAAGAGTTTACCTCTAACTGGTACAATCTTACTTCGGGAGTAACCCAGGGTGGCGTACTATCTCCTCTACTCTTCCCCATTTTCATCAATGCTATCACCAAAGTCATTTCTTCCCAGTATCATCTTTATGCGGACTTGCAACTTTACCGACATTTTAAGGCTAACGAGATCTCGGAAGCTGTAACTGCCATCAATAATGATCTCCAAATTATGTACATATGGGCAAAATCGTTTGGGCTGCTTGTCAATCCCGCCAAATCTCAAGCCATTATTTATTTTATTTTATTTATATTGGTGGCAGGTACATGCAGGTATTGAGTTCACTACCTCCAGTGTCCTATAACAATCTGATCATACCATATTTGATACAAATTAAAAATCTTGGGATTTTTATGAACTGCTACATGTCATGGACCACACATATTACTTTAACGCTGCTACTGAGGTCTTTAGCAACTTAACAAACCACGCTACGGCAGAAGTGGGCCGACTCCAATCGAATGATACGTGGTATCACACAGAAAATCAGTGTGAAACAGCGCTTGCACTGTATTTCATCAAGTAAGAGGGATACCGGAGGCTCATGTCCCAACCCTTCCCCCACACGCCTCTTCCTATCACCCAAAAGCCGGCAACGCACTTGTGACGCCTCTGTTGTTGTCCATGGGTGGAGGTAATCAGGCCTTACGTCTGCTCGTTTGCCCCCTATTCTATGAAAAAAAACAGAACCCTATCTATACAAATAAAGTGAAAGTGTCTGTTTGTAATTTCAAATTTCAAAGAGCTTTACACTTAATGCAAATGAAAGTACATACCTGAGTAACATACAGTACTTACCTAAAAAAACATTTTTATTTTATTTAGAATCAGATCTGAAACGCTTGCTTGCTTTTGACGAGACTTTCATTGACAGATAGCTGGATACAAGGAGTAACTTAGGCCACTTTTTTTCCGACTAGATTTGCCCCGCGGCGTTACCCGCCGTTGTTATACCGCGAAGCACTTTTGGGCTCAGATAGTATTTTATTGTATAAAAAAAGTTTAAATATTATTTTAAAATATTATTGAGAGCATGTACAAATATACAAACCACCATTTTAATAGCTAACTTGCATAAATAATTATTGCTTTGTTCATTCAATACGTCTTTGCGCTGTAAGATAATGCTACCGGCATTATGAAACGTAGAAGAGGTTGAGCGTGTCAAATAGTAAGTAATTATAATGTGAGCAAACCCGTCGATAAACTAACTACACATATATAGGGTAAAAAACAAGGTTGGCAACATCGGTGTACGAATGACGGGGGATCACTGAAAGTCGCTTTGTTTTGTTTTGTTTGCTTCTTTTAGTAGTGGCGATTCAACCGTTAACGGAGACAGGTGTGTAACGGGATCGCCTTTATTTGTGAAGATTTAGTGTTACCGTGTTTTCAAATTGAAACTGCTATATGCTATAGTGTGTTTATTTTCGAAAACAATATATAATAATAAGATATTAGTAAGAATTTTATCAGGTAAGTACGTATTGAGAATACACAATTCACTATTTATGCCAATAAATAAAATGTTTGTTTATAATTTCAAATTCACAGCTTGTCACTAGATATAGTATAGGCATCAATCATCAATCAATAAACAATCCATAATGCTCCACTGCTGGGCTCAGGTCTCCTTTCAGGAGAGGGTTAAGGTCATTCGTCCTCAACCTGGCCAAGTGCGGGTTGGGGACTGGCAAGACTACATTGTGGCTACGTAACCTTGCCGTTGGATGTTTTTAAGCCGCCCAAAGGTATCCAACTAAGCTTGTTTACTCAAAAATAACTCAACGTGCCTTAAGGAGTTTTCACCTCAATTGCGCTTGCTTTTGTTGAGTAACCGACCATAAACTCATATAAGAAATAAGGCTATACACAAGTGGACAACGATGGGTTGATGATGATGATAATGAGGTTGATAAAGAGACTCGTCTCTGAGTGGTCAGTATATGGATGGATTTCATTCTTAGCAAATTGAGATTCCTTTGTGTCTCGAATTGCACGTTAAGCCATCGGTCTCCGTTCGATATCTGCGACAATCGTTACGGGTGGTTGAGCCTTTAAAAGTCCAAGAATAGCCTTTTAAAAGCATTTCAACATCACCTAGTACTTAGATACTTGGGGTCTGATGGTAGTCATTCAAGTCTAGTCGGACAAAATTAAACCAAATCTTTATAAGCTTAAAATCGCAATTGTGACAGATAAAATATCAAAGGAAGATAAAGGGATGAAAAGTTATAAAAGAATAAATATCGAAGATATGAATGATGAAATGAAGGCGGCTGAAGGATTTTGTTAAATTTTGATTTAGTTAACTTGTATACGAACTCTTAACTACTCAGCTGCAACCAACCACGCCATGAACAATTTGGCGGGATCCTCTATTTTTATTAAAGGGACACATCCCGTCTTTAACCGACTACGGCAAAGGCAAAGCAGGGCATTTATGTAAGTTCATATATTCCCTCATAGCGCCTCAAGTACTTATTAGAACTGGACTAATGAGGTATTGTTAGAAGCGTCTTGATCATCCGCTAGTTAAAGTCTATATGACGTGTCACTTAATCTAATGTGGCGCCTTCTAGCTGATATAAAGTCCTATGTCATAAAATACATTAGAAATAAATATGCCGTATTAGGTATCTTTTGAAACGGTGTTGTGT
>PKRV01002263.1:0-119321 GCA_003709505.1 Hyphantria cunea
TAAATGGATTTATATATTTATTGTTATTTAAAGTACTTTGAATATGGTACAGAAACTTTAGACCATTCTTTTGACATTTGAAAAAAGAGGTGATATTCAAACACATGAGTCTTACTTTTATCTGTAATGGCATTCCATGAAGTATATAAATGATAGTTTAACCAGCCATTAAAAAAAAACTTCACATAAATGTTAATGGCTGTTTACTAATTACTTTTAATAACTGAAGAATGAAGAGGAAATGTAAACGTAAGGTAACAAGTGAAAGAGAAAGTGTTGGGCAAGTCATGTCAATAGGCCAATAGGAAGTCTTAGTATGGAACAGCAGCGATCATTCCATAGACAACAGTTTCAATTTTAAACGCAAAAAGAATGTTTAATAACAACCTTTTTTGTTAGTATCGTTTTGTTTAAGCTATTGAAGAGGACGTATCTTTGTGGACATGTATATTCTATATGATACTTTGCATAAAAGATTTTATTATCCCTTGAGTATAAAACCATAAATATATCATTTTAACTTTTTATTTCATTCCTTTTTCAATTCTGTAAAATGTTTGCCATAATTAATTACTCGTATATATTTCATCATTCTCGTTTTTGTAACCTTCTAAATACGCGTTTCAATGATTTTTTTTGTGGCTTGTTACCCGTTTGTTTGGTCGTTGTTAATTATTTTTACTTGCTGTAGTCTCCTGTAAGTGTAGGAGTACACCGGTATAATACCCCTTTAATAATTTATTGTATACCGTTTAGTTATGTGTATATCCCGTGTATCTGGAGATCCTAATTTAATTAAATAAATAAATAAAATCATCAACTCGCCCGAAAAATGTCCACGGCTGGACATAAATGCTGCTAGTAATAGTATGTAAACATTCAAATAATAGATTCAAGGTTATTACTTTAAAGATTTAGATTTTAAGTGTCCTTGTGTATAGAAGAACAAATAAAATCTTATTTATAATATTCAAATACCCACTAGGAGTATTCCTAGTGGGTATTTGAATATATTAAATTAGTATTACGTCATTTAATTTAGGTACAATTTTCATTGCGAGTTTTCTATTATTGTGGACCAGCGGCTGTAAAATAACTGTACCAATCCTAGGTTTTTGGTTCCATATTTTATTTAAAAGTTAAAATACTTAGGTAAATACGATGAGTTAGATTTAAAAAGTTAATTTGATTCCTGGCCTCGGTCGCTGAATGCAATCGTAAACTTATATTGCATATGTATTGGGAAATTATGCAGTATAATATATGCACGCATGCAACAGCTGTAGATATATGTGTTCTATTTGTCTATATATAGAACACACACACACACACACACACACACACACAAATTAACAAGTGAAATCAAGACTTATTTTGATTAACATTTTCAAGATGATCATAGAACATAGTTTAACATTGAATTATATTCTAATCATTTTTAAATATATTCAAACTCGATTAATTGAAAGACAATAATGCAATGTTTATGCAAGCGTACTAATGCAGGTGTCATCAACATTTTGGTACGTCAAGCGAGACGGGGAAAGTGTTCCAGTGAACGCAATGAACACAGTGAATGCTATTTATGCTGGTTCACCTACTCTTATTACGCGCTATGCTAATTAAGGGGCTTCTGTTCTATAGAAAGCAATGTAATGATAAAACGAAATGAGTTATGTTATCTTTCCTTTTTATTGTACTTTCTAACAATAGATTTTGTTGAATTGTGTTGTGGAGGTAATGGATTTCGTTATGCTTTCACACTAATACAGATTAACCGGTTTCATAAATTGTTTGTTATATCTGATACCTGTTGAATTTTTGTGTAAGGAAATGTACTGGATGCACATTTTGTCAATCATTTTTTTATTATATAGGTTCATAATAACGTTACCATTAATTAAGTTATTAACCTTTTAAGCTAAGTGAAACACTTACCCTAATAGACATTTCTTGCTACTTGAAATTACAAGCTCAATGTCGGAGTCTAGACGTAAAAAATGAAGAAATTCAAAAGGTAACTAACATTATGGAACAGTCCTAAAAAAATTGAAGGAACATCATATGATAACTTCGCGTGCTGCTTGATAAAATTAATTACTTTTGAAATAACTTTCATTATGAACTAAACTCTCACTTTAGAATGAAGATAATACTATTTTCACGTATTTTAATGGAAATCACATTAGAAACATTAGATATTACTCCAACTTTCGGCACTATTGTTAATTTTATCCATTATTGATAACTATGAACTTAGGTCTTCTAGTTTCTATTTACTACATAAAGGGTCAGAGAACTGTATCATCACTTTAAATGAAAATGTAACAGGCTTTGATCAGTTCTGTTCGTGTGTTTTTGAAGTTTACTCCTTAAGAAGCGATTTTTTAATAATACTTAGCCGTGGTATAAAAATTTTATGAACATTAAAATTGTGCGAAAACTAAAAGTGCGAAGTCATTAGGTATGTTGTCTAATAAACTATAAAAAAAAATTGCTAGAACGCTTATTATATGGGATAGTTTTCTCGTGACTAAAATGATGTAAGCGCCGAGAATTACATGGCAATTATGCGTTTCTTTCAACGTAGTATAAGTGCACGATGTACAAAAGCGGGTATCGTANGAAAGGTGAGTAAGGAGAGAAGGCAATGGTAGGATAAGAAAATTGATTGGATGGATTGGATTCGGAAATGTAAGAAATAGGTCGAACATGACAACTTAGCGCAAAGACTTTCCAGACATTTCAGATCGAGTTACACGAACTGGAATTTCTGGAAAGTCGGTGCCTTTCTTATCTAAAAAATAATATCCTTAGTACTGAAAGTAAGCTCTTTCCTTTGAGTTTCAAGGTCCTCATCGCTAGTTTGTGATAGATGTGTCTGGACGCAACGTAACTTAAGTCATATTTGAAATAAACAAAGGTTTGAACCGATATCTGAAACACTCAAATCAATTTTTAAAGAAAATTAAAATAGGTAACAATGGATTATTATTGGTATTAGATAACAATTCGATTGATGATGTTATGTATATTTATAAAACTATCCTATGCAGCAACAAGAACAGATTATTTTAATACGAATGATTTAGACAATTTCTGTTCAGAATTTTGAATCGAAACTATTTACGTTCAATTCCTTAGCTTTCGAAGCGATGCATCTAGTACCCAATGAATATTATAGTTTAAAATGTTTAATGTATTAATAAAAATCTATTCTAATAATGTTTTTAATTCAGACCTTTTAGTAAAATAAATATCGAAAATGCAATTGCTATTGTAAAACAAAATTGTCGGTAATTCATCAGCAGACCTCGAAGTATTTACTTTCAATACCAAAGTCAATAGCAAAATGTTATCAAACATCTTCAGGGAATATATCTAGAGGTTTAAAAATTGCGTCTAAGCAATGACTTCACCCACACAATGCCTTATAAAGCGAGCAGTCGGTGTTTAGCAAGGCTACACCCACTCGGCCGAGGTGACTGATTCACATGCGTCTTTTGTCCATAGTTTTGTGTGAATAATAACATTTTATCTTCTAAGCTTCATTGACTTCGCTGTATATATTAACAAGTAATACATCATTAGTATAAATACTTCTGAGAACAGTAAAATTTTATCATCTTTTAACGCCATCATTGAAGTATTTTGAAGTAGAAATTCAGAGGAATTTTGATTTGAAACTTGCAGAAGACCATACCCGAATATGGTGCATGTTGTCTTTTAATGGAATATAGAGGATGCATGGCCTGAGAGTTTCTGGAATACAGGTCTGATCAAAATAACATGAATGCAGTGGTTTTATTGCTAGATTGCTAAAGTGTGAGTTTGCAAGATTAATGTTTATTTGATTATTAATGATTATTTGGTAATGTAATTATAAAAAACACGTGACCAAAAAAAGATTAATTTTATTTAATTAACTTTTATTTCGACTAGTACCTTATCCGCTTTTAACATATTGACTGTCTAAAGATTATGTCTGACATTAAATTCCGTCGAGAACAATACAGTGCTAGGTGATTTTCTAAATTACTCTTGCACACATCACATTTCATCGTCTGCTGTCCCACCTCGCCTGCTGTCTGACACTTTTGAAATTATAGGATGTAACAGTCGGGGAATTATTAGAAAATTGTATTCTCAATGCCACCGTCACTAAAATTGGAATATAAAAATAAAATGAAAATTTATTCATGTGGGTCAGAATTTGACATTTATAAATGTTAGAATTTAATTACCTAATCACGTTTTCGAAATGGAAGTATTCGAGGCATCTTAAACTGACGGCCAATATCTTTGTAACACACAGGTTTGAAACGGATCTATAAGTGCTGGAGGCTCACACTACGAAATAGCTGAATCAAACCGGCCAATTTTAAAAATTAGTCTGCGTACAAATCGCGATAGTCTAAATAAGCAGTTAAGACATTTCAGGCATTTTAACACACAACGCCATCTAGTCCCAAACTAAGCAGAGCTTTTACTATGGGTACTAGACAACTGATATCAATACTTATATACCTTTTTTGTTGTAAATACATACATAATATACATAGAAAACACTCAAACTCCGAAACAAATATTTGCAGATCATACAAACATTTGGGCCGACTCAGGAATCGAACCCGAGACCTCTTGCACAGCAGTTGCATTCGCTACCACTGCGCCACAGAGGCAGTCGAAATCAAACGTTTATAAAGACAGTGACAACTTAAGAGTAGCGACAGTGAAAAGCAAATTAGTGGCCATTATTAGGCCACTATTTCGATGCTGTCACAACTTTGAAAATCTTTATCGATATATAAACGACTTATGAGAATGCCTTTTGTTTTTATCTGTCATCTGTCAAAATATAATTTTGTAAATTAGTTTAAACAATTCATCTGTCGATCTATTCAACTTGGCAGTTACTCTGTGAATATTCCAATTTCAAACGTTCTGAAATGCGCCTTAGGTATTTGTTTCGCAGTTTTGAAACGAAAATCGAGCCTGTGTGAGATATATAGAATGTGCTAACCAATTTCAAGTTTGAATGTTTTGAAATAAAATCATGGCATAAAATGTTGTGAATTCAATAATATTATCTTCAATTATAATCGACAGCATTTGAAAGTCCACTGCTGAACATAAGCCTCTCCTTATAAGTAGGTTTTGGTGAGTTATTACACAACCATGCAGGCCAGACTTGTTGAACCAGAAATTGTCTCAAATTTGTCTCTTGCTTTGCAGTGCTGCAGTTCGAAGAAGGCTCTTACGACACCAATGGGATGAATAACCGTTGTGACACTCCATATACTTAATCCTGTACTATATGTATACAGTTATTAGCATCTAAATAAAACTTTAAACTGAGCTTTTCAAGAACCTCGCGTTATTAATTGAAAGTGTATTTGTCAGAAAATGTTATTGTTATTGGTTACACACAAATTTATTTGGATATCAGTTTAGTTCCAACCAAGCAACTCTTATATAAGACTCGACGTTACTAAGTAACGGACCTAAGTGTAACTTATTGCCTAAGAAGTAGAGTTCAAACTTAGTTGCGTCACTTCTTCTGGTGGTTGATACCGTGTAAGGTGATTGGGCAAGAGCCATTCTAGTCTCACTGTGCTAAATATGGACCACATTTCAAAGATATCTTCGACGATTATGGTAAATGATTTGAGAAACTTAACATTTTTTTCTTAAATAGAGGCGATTTTAATGTGAGTAGTCGATTAACTATGACACAGTTTGGTATTCCTGAATACCGAAGATAACAAACTTATTTATTTACTAATTATTACCACTAAGTTGCTCCCTTTTTTTCGGATCCAACCTCCTGGTGGCCTGTCTCGAACAGACTAATACCATACACCGTCTCGGGTACCAGGAGCCGGGGAACCAGGGGCACCCTAAGAAGGAAAACTATGGAACCCTGACGTACCTCGGGGTACCTATGGTTTGTAAATGACCCTCTCTTGAGTGGAAATATAGATGTTTCCGTCCCCAAAAGGTGGGTGTGATTATGTCTTATTTCGTGTTATAACTTTAAAAATGCTGAAGTTACAATATAGCTTTTATTATATAGCTTAAAGCTTTTTATACATAATTTTACTCCCTTAAGGGTGCAATTCTCGAAAATTCTTTCATAGCAGGGGATATAATATGAATCATCAAGCAACATTTATCTAAAATTGAAGCTTGTAATCTCAGCGATTCAGGCTTTGCATTGAAGAATGAGTCATTTAGAGTAAATAAATATTTATTTCGGACATCTAACACATAACATCATCCAGTTCTAAGTTACATATATTATACAATATATGAACCTTATAAACCTTCACCTTGAATCACTCCGCATATTAGGGAAAATCACATCAATATCCGTTAAGTAGTTTATAAGATACAAACGTACAAGAACGCTAAACTACTTTATTATATACTATGTAATAATGATAGATAATAACAATATTTGTGGTCCGGATCCTATGTATTCACATGTGTGCATGTTTGAACGTACCTGTCTTGAGTACTTGTCTGCATTTGTATCTATTTAATTGTTTTTTTGTACATACTACTATTAAAATAATAATAACAATTGGTCAATTATCATGGACATGTGATTTTCTCCACTTTACATAAAGGTTATTTTATTTAAAAACTTAGCACAAATTTACATATTTAATGTGATTATAAAGCGTTAGGAAGTTATTTAGCATTTAGATCCATTCGCGTTCACCTATTTATTGAACTTGTTTTATTAGTTTCTATGTTAAATATTTATAAGAAATTCTAAAAAATATACACCTAATTATCAGATGACTAAGATAAATCTGTACATAGTATGACACAAAGTCATTTACACCATCTGTCTGCTTAGATTTTTTAAATTACTCAACGGATTTTAATGCAGTTTCAGCAAAGTAAGAGTGATTCAAGAGGAAGGTTTGCATGAGTAATAAATGCATAGGTACAAGAAAAAATTCGAGTTTTCATGGCTTTAGTGTGAAGCCGGGTAGATTTCGGTTTTCCAAATCATTAAAAACATTATATAAGAGATTGTAATAAAATTATTCCTATATCGTAAGGATTCAAAAGCTTTTAAGCAACTTAGGTATACAAAGTATTTAGACTCGGAACAATTATATTATTATTTGAGGATTTTTTGCTTGTTGGAGTCAAACCTACAGCAGGGTGGATTAACTCCTTTATACATTGAGCCAGTTACCCTGTCTCTATAATATGTATTTAAATTTAACGTATGGGTTGGCACTTTTTGACCAACGAATTCTGTGTTGTCCTTCTGAACTACTCATTCGCAGAGTGAAGGCCGATATCTCAAGGAACAAATATGACAATTGTCTGATCAGCTGTTGAACAGTATATATGTAAAGCAAAATTATTTACTTTTTCCTTGTTTTATTTCTTTTTGTGTTTATCATCTAGTACGTAGTAAACAGATACAAATCTACCTGCAGATATAAGTAATTATGTAGTAAATAATAACTTTAGACACACACACACTTACACGTTTAAATATTACTACTGTCAACTAGCCTGCTTATTGCATACCTTACATTAAAAATCGAAAATAACTTTGTTCGTCTGTTACACTTTCACGGCTGAATCGATTTTAATTAAATTTATAATGTAGATACTCTCATTCTTGATAACCTATTTTCACGCTAGTTTAAATTTCGTACATCATAGATTTTTTTAAATATATTACCTAACCTGGGTGGGAATCAAAGTCACGACCTTTGGGCTATCAGCCAGAATCACTAACTACTGCACAAACAGGCTAGTCAAATATATTTAGTTTTTTAGTTTAATGGAATTTTTATAGCATATAATTATAAATAAGTGTTTCGAACATCTGACACACAACGACATCTAGTCCCAAGTTAAGCAAAGCTTGTGTTATGGGTACTAGATATAGAGATAGATAATACCCAAACTCTGAAACGAATATAAACATTTGGTCCGACCGAATCGAGCCTGAGACTTTAAACACAACAGTCGTATACGACAGTCATAATTAAATCTTTGTCTGGAGATTTCCGGTTTCATATTTCAATGTAATTTTGAACAATTGATATTTTTAATAATTTGATTGTAAGCTACCTAGCTGGCACTGCGCACTTTTCTAAGTTTGCGAAAAACTTGTCTTAATATTTATTCTTCCGGAGGTATAGTACTGTGACCAACTCAGAAATTAGAACACTTCCCTTCCCTTTTCATTTTCCTCGCAAGAAAAAGAAATATCCATTTGGGTACAGCCCATCGGAATTTATACGTGTACAAACATTTCAGTAATTCATTTCTATTAATATAGATTAAAGATAACCGATTACTTAGAAATATTCTTACCTATCTAAAAAATGAACTCTGTCAAAACATCAAACAACTCACTCACAACTAACTTATTTCACAATCAGGTTTTTTTTGTTGAAAGACAACTCCCGCATTAGGAATATAAATTCCTGTGTCACAGGGATCTTTACAAATACATGAAATGGCCACAAAGGATACCCAGACTTAGAACAACAATTTATGGATCACACAAAGTGTTGTCCCATGTAGGATTTGAACCCACAACACTTGGCGCAGTAGGTAGCGGTGTGGTGACCACTGAAACCACTAGGCCAACCGTGTAGTCACTATATATTATTCAATCTCCAATGTTGTGTCACTTACCTAGAATCCCAACGCTGTAAATTTAATTATCTCAAATCATTCAAACCTCTATTTGTAGGAAGTCTAGACTCCTTTCGTTCGTTTTAATTGGCATAATAAATCTACATACCTAGAAGTCTGTTACAATCGATGTCGAATTTATTTATGATTAATTACGTAACGTTGAGATAAGCCAAAGGCGATTTAAATGTCACGATTTAATTGCTTAAGAGAAGTGCATATAACTATTAAGACTCTGTTTTGAATAATCCGGTAAAATACCGTACCGGTATCAAATAGTTTTGTCTTAGCCCGTTACCTTCCATGATAATTAAGCTATTTGAAACTGAAAAAATTTTGGAAAATTGAACATTTACTTCCTGAGATAAGCAAGTTTTATTGAAATTTAGCCTCTAGGTAAAAATTTATTGGCAACTTGATTTTAACAAGATTATTAACCAAGTGGAACAACTAATGGTAAAAGCTGCTTACACTGACAGTCTCCGTCAAAAGGTTGTCATGACATTAAGCCTTAAAATGAGGTAACTTTCTTTGCTACATATACTTAAGTACACACTACATATATGCATATAAAAGTAAGTGGAAACGAGAGCACATTATTGAGGACATTTTAGTCATATAACATTATGAATTATGAGATAAGATTTCACCACGCTCCCAATACCTTGAGTTGTGGTTGATTGACTTCAGTGTACAATGTGTTCTATATTTTACAGCATCACATAAACAGCTTTAAATATTTCAATTCTGTACAAATACATCTCCTTCGAGAAACCTCCTTGGTTAACGTCTACTACACCACGCGGTCCAGATGGTTTGGTGCAGGGTTTGTATCCTACGTAGTTTGTGCTCTTAGTCGCCTCTCCCACACTTATGAGGTAAACAGGGGTGGCTAAGCTCTGTATTCTTACTCAATCACCACTGGGATGTTCTATATCTTATATATAAAATTCTCGTGTCGCGGTGTTTGTTACTAAAGTCCACTGAAACGGCTAAACCGATTTTATGACATTTTGTGTGCATATCGGGTAGGTCTGAGAATCAGCCAACATCTATTTTTCAAAATACTTGTTTTATTATTATGGCAAAATAACGTTTCCCAGGTCAGCTAGTTTAATAATATAATTATGACAGTCTGTAATATTTTGTAACACATATATACAGACATACTTCGTAATGGTTTTGATACATTCAAGAGTCAGGCAAATAAAGTCTTCTATAAACTTCTAATCTTCAGAATAGCTTCAAAATCAGTATTATCATCTAAACAATGTGTATTCTGTTTCCCGTGAAAACATAACAAATTTTAACATTAAGGCGGCATTTAGGTGTAGGTTATTGATTGATTAACATAGGTTATTTTATTTATTCATTTTATTTATTTGTCTTTATTGTATATACATAGTAAGAAATGGCACAACGGGAACAATCACACAACATGTGTAACAATTGGCGGTGTTATACATATTGTGTGACATTATATTTTACGTGTTGTTGTGACGTTATATTATATATTTTGTTATAACCCATGCAGTTGTTTATAAATACTTCTATGAATCACCATAAAAGTTAATATTGGAAGTTGACTTGGACGGAAATCGCCAGAGATTTTTTTCTGCCAAAGTGACCCGACCCATACTCTTCCTGATAGGAAGCATGAGTAAAATCTAAGAATAGTGGTCACTATACTCATTGCGAATGCAGACAAGACAAAAATGCAGCATGAGGACCCACACTTTGGCGGCCTACTGAAATAGTTTTGTACCGTTGGACATTTGTAGTATTTGTAGTTCACACTCATTCGTTGTTAGTCGGTTCCTACACCATGGCAGCCTAGTAATGCTTCTGGTCTCGCACTCACAAACGAAACACGACCACAAGAAAGCTGTCATTTTAGCTTGGTATTTTGTGAAACATACAAATGAACCAACAGCCACAGGAAGGTCAGAACACGGGAAATGTTAATCACTAAGCTTTATTTGTTCTTAATACTAATTGTGATATTGGAATCTAAGTTTTATTCTCGTTTAATGTGATGTAATATCGATTAAGTTAATATATTCCATCCTTCTTTTTTTATTCTCATATACAAAACTAGCTGCTCAACGAAACTTCGCCTAAGTCTCTTTTTAATCAAGCCCGTATCACATAAGTATTTATCGTATGTGGAAATCAAACCCACATTATAACGTTATCTCCGTGCAAGATGACCTCTTTATGCATTGCGCCATGCATGTGCCTATATATAGATCATTAACTGCCTCTGTGGCGCAGTGGTAGCGAATGCGACTGCTGTGCAAGAGGTCTCGGGTTCGATTCCTGAGTCGGACCAAATGTTTGTATGATCTGCAAATATTTGTTTCGGAGTTTGTGTGTTTTCTATGTATAATATGTATGTATTTACAAAAAAAAAGTATATAAGTATTAATATCAGTTATCTAGTACCCATAGTACAAGCTCTGCTTAGTTTGGGACTAGATGGCGTTGTGTGTTAAAATGTCTGAATATATATGTTTAGTTTTTGGATGGGTTTTTGGATTTTTTATAAAAAAGGCAACTGCCGCCCTAGAAACAGATGCGGTCATTGGGAACTTTACAAACATACGACCAATACGAACTTCAAACTTTCAAGAAAAGAGCGTCCTCCGTCTTAAAAGGCCGACAACGCATTTATGACGCTTCTGGAGTTGCGGGTGTTCATGGGTGGCGGTAATCACGTACCATCAGGTGATACGCCTGCCCGTTAGTCCCCTATTCAATAAAAAAAACATTCACAAAATGAACAGAAAGATTACACAGACTCTGAACAACAATTTATGGACCAGGAAAGTGTTGTCACAGTTCTTTTACGGTGTGGTCCCATGTAGGATTGAACCCATGAAACTAACTGAGCAGGAAGCTGCAAGGCGACCGTTTTAACTGCTACGTTAAAGTTGTAGTGCATATTTTTAAACAAAATTAAGAAAAAATATCATTTTTGGTAACCGTGGTAATGCTAAGTTTAGCGTAACATGTGTTCATCCGAAACTTTGTTCTCACCATTATCAAATAACGCTAACAATGCTAACAATACAATGCAATAAACAATGTAACAACAAAACGTCGAGCAGTGTCCTAGACCTAACTCTTATATGGCAACCGTGTAATTACTCAACCCATTTCTACACACCTCGTTTGACTGCTAATCGTGTTATAATTGCGAACCACTTCATTTTGTATCATTATACCATTCATTTTTAACCTTTCATAACATATATTCTTCTAAATTGCCTGATATTAAGTATCCAGAAATTGTCAAGGCTATATTATAATTAGTTTTGCGTAATTTATTTGCCTAATTTTGATTATGTTTATTTTACAAGATTAAAAAAATAATAATCTTTTAATCTTTAGTTGTTAGCCTTACTTATTCTTATGAACGATGCAAGACAACTTGACATTTTGGTGATACAAAACAGCTTGCCCACGTTATATTCTAAAACTATTCCTCATGACAAGGGGAAAGCTCTGGTTTTTCTCAGAATAGGGCCGTGTTAGGTGTGGCGTGAGGGACATAAAATCATATGACTGGGTATGACCCACAGACATATCACCAGTCACCAGTCAGAGTAATGGCGTAATCCTGAGAAAAAACAACTTCCTATGTTAATATCATCATTACATATTTTAACTACCATCATCAACAGCATTTAATAGTCCATACAGCAGTGGACGGTACTGGCCAAATGCCGCTATTTAGAAAGATGTTGGCCTGTTACTGGCCAAATGGATTGGTATGGGATTTATTTCAAGTTTTACATCTCTTTGCAGTTCGGCTGTCTTTCATAATTTTCTCCCTAACTCTTCCTTATGACACAGGTGGAACAAATAAGCGCGTTGACACNAGGGTTTGTATCCTACGTAGTTTGTGCTCTTAGTCGCCTCTCCCACACTTATGAGGTAAACAGGGGTGGCTAAGCTCTGTATTCTTACTCAATCACCACTGGGATGTTCTATATCTTATATATAAAATTCTCGTGTCGCGGTGTTTGTTACTAAAGTCCACTGAAACGGCTAAACCGATTTTATGAAATTTTGTGTGCATATCGGGTAGGTCTGAGAATCAGCCAACATCTATTTTTCTAAATATTTGCTTTATTATTATGGCAAAATAACGTTTCCCAGGTCAGCTAGTTTAATAATATAATTATGACAGTCTGTAATATTTTGTAATACATACATACAGACATACTTCGTAATGGTTTTGATACATTCAAGAGTCAGGCAAATAAAGTCTTCTATAAACTTCTAATCTTCAGAATAGCTTCAAAATCAGTATTATCATCTAAACAATGTGTATTCTGTTTCCCGTGAAAACGTAACAAATTTTAACATTAAGGCGGCATTTAGGTGTAGGTTATTGATTGATTAACATAGGTTATTTTATTTATTCATTTTATTTATTTGTCTTTATTGTATATACATAGTAAGAAATGGTACAACAGGAACAATCACACAACATGTATAACAATTGGCGGTGTTATACATATTGTGTGACATTATATTTTACGTGTTGTTGTGACGTTACATTATATTTTTTGTTATAACCCATGCAGTTGTTTATAAATACTTCTATGAATCACCATAAAAGTTAATATTGGAAGTTGACTTGGACGGGAATCGCCAGAGATTTTTTTCTGCCAAAGTGACCCGACCCCTGCTCTTCCTGATAGAAAGCATGAGTAAAATCTAAGAATAGTGGTCACTATACTTATTGCGAATGCAGAAAGGACAAAAATACAGCATGAGGACCCACACTTTGATAGCCTACTGAAATGGTTTTGTATCGTTGGACATTTGTAGTATTTCACATTCATCCGTTGTTAGTCGGTTCCTACACCATGGCGGCCTAGTAATGCTTCTGGTCTCGCACTCACAAACGAAACACGACCTCAAGAATGCTGTCATTTTAGCTTGGTATTTTGTGAAACATACAAATGAACCAACAGCCACAGGAAGGTCAGAACACGGGAAATGTTAATCACTAAGCTTTATTTGTTCTTAATACTAATTATGATATTGGAATCTAAGGTTTATTCTCGTTTAATGTGATGTAATATCGATTAAGTTAATATATTCCATCCTTCTTTTTTTAATCTCATATATAAAACTAGCTGCTCAACGAAACTTCGCCTAAGTCTCTTTTTAATCAAGCCCGTATCACATAAGTATTTATCGTATGTGGAAATCAAACCCACATTATAACGTGATCTCCGTGCAAGATGACCTCTTTATCCATTGCGTCATACATGTGCCTATATATATATCACTACTAGCTGACCCACGCAACTTCGTCTGCGTTTTCAAACAAGCTCGATTCCTAGAGGTCTAAGCGTGATGTTAATTGACCTATCTTTGGCGCTCCAAAAAAACACACATTTAAAAACACGTGAAAATCAGTTAGATGGTTTTGGAGTTCATCGTGAACAACAACGTGACACGACAATAATATATAATAGACTAGTTTATGACCCCGGCTCCGCCTGCGTATATGTCGGTTATCGCGGCAAATATATATCGGTAGCCTATGTGTTATTCTGATGTATCAGCTATATTACTGTAAAGTTTCATCCAAATCTGTCGAGTAGTTTTTACGTATAAGAGTAACAAACATCCATAAAAACTTTCGCGTTTATAATATTAGTAGGATATATAATAGATATAAACTAATATATTTAGTTTTTGGATGGGTTTTTGGATTTTTATAAAAAAGGCAACTGCCGCACTAGAAACAGATGCGGTCGTTGGGAACTTTACAAACATACGACCAATACGACCTTCACGCCTTCAAGGAAAGAGCGTCCTCCCTTCTTAAAAGGCCGACAACGCACTTCTGGAGTTGCGGGTGTCCATGGGTGGCGGTAATCGCGTACCATCAGGCGATACGCCTGCTCGTTTGTCCCCTATTCAATAAAAAAAACATTCACAAAATGAACAGAAAGAATACACAGACTCTGAATATCAATTTATGGACCAGGAAAGTGTTGTCACACGAGTTATTTTACGGTGTGGTCCCATGTAGGATTGAACCCATGAAACTAACTGAGCAGAAAGCTGCAAGGCGACAGCTTTAACTGCTACGTTAAAGTTGTAGTGCACATTTTTAAACAAAATTAAGAAAAAATATCATTTTTGGTAACCGCGGTAATGCTAAGTTTAGCGTAACATGTGTTCATTCGAAACTTTGTTCTCACCATTATCAAATAACGCTAACAATGCTAACAATACAATGCAATAAACAATGTAACAACAAAACGTCGAGCAGTGTCCTAGACCTATCTCTTATATGGCAACCGTGTAATTACTCAACCCATTTCTAAACACCTCGTTTGAATGCTAATCGTGTTATAATTGCGAACCACTTCATTTTGTATCATTATACCATTCATTTTTAACCTTTCATAACATATATTCTTCTAAATTGCCTGATATTAAGTATCCAGAAATTGTCAAGGCTAATAACATTATAATTAGTTTTGCGTAATTTATTTGCCTAATTTTGATTATGTTTATTTTACAAGATTAAAAAAAAAATAATCTTTTAATCTTTAGATGTTAGTCTTACTTATTCTTATGAACGATGCTTGCCCACGTTATATTCTAAAACTATTCCTCATGACAAGGGGAAAGCTCTGGTTTTTCTCAGAATAGGGCCGTGTTAGGTGTGGCGTGAGGGACATAAAATCATATGACTGGGTATGACCCACAGACATCACCAGTCACCAGTCAGAGTAATGGCGTAATCCTGAGAAAAAACAACTTCCTATGTCAATATCATCATTACATATTTTAATTACCATCATCAACAGCATTTAATAGTCCATACAGCAGTGGACGCTACTGGCCAAATGCCGCTATTTAGAAAGATGTTGGCCTGTTACTGGCCAAATGGATTGGTATGGGATTTATTTCAAGTTTTACATCTCTTTGCAGTTCGGCTGTCTTTCATAATTTTCTCCCTAACTCTTCCTTATGACACGGGTGGAACAAATAAGCGTGTTGACACTCTGTATTGTTAATCCATCACCACGAGTAATAGTCTATTCCTAGAACAGAAGTAAGAACTTTGCCCACTAATGCTCACCTTTGAACAGAGTTCTGGCAGTATAATTCTTCATATGCTTTCGTCATCGAGTTTCTTCTTCTATCACATGACTCTAATGTAAGGAGACAAATGCTCTGGCCTACCTAATGCAAAATTAGATCACAATAAAAATGCTTTATATTTTTTGTTCCCTTGAATTTTTTGCATTGAAAATTTATAGACGAAATTGGTGAATTACATAGTGTGACGATGTACTTCAATAGAGTTATAACAAAAAATTACCAACAAAGATTCCACTCTAATAATTCGTGAATGACAAATTTTATGCTTCCATTAATAATTTTATTGCTGTAACATACCTATTCCTGTTTTTAAGATATGTATTGAGCTTAAGTCATTACGCTTGTGACAGTATTTGTTACGCAGAAAGTTGAGCATGCAGTAACTTAAAAATGGATAGTAAACCTTAAAAATAAATGCTTTGCTGAGGGTTGTGGGTTGGGTCCGTAAACCTACAACATTCAAGCTACGTGGGACAACACATTGGGTGATTTACAATTTGATTTTCTGAGTGTGGGCGTTTCGTGTCTGTTGCATGAAATAAAATATAATCTTTTATACGTCAAATGCCAGTTAATGGCTAAACATGTAGAATCGAAACACGATAGGGTTTACAGTTTAAAAGACATACCTATTTAAAAAAGTAATAACTGATCTCCGATTTAGCAAGTGCCAATATCTAAAGCTATTTATCTAAAATAAAAAAAAAAAAGAAAACTTAAACCAAAGCTCGCTTTTATTTTACCCGTCTGCCGTTTAGCGTCCGAATTAAAACGACCCAGTGAGCTCTTTCTTTGATCGTGCAATCTTATCCAAATCTTTTGTTTTCTGTTTAAAAACATGGCGAACAAAACCTCAATCTTTTATTAGATCGTGCTACAAACAACAACTATGTTTAAAGAAATTGCAAATTCAGTACAAAATTAGCTGTACTCATCTTAATTTGCTCAATACTGTTTTTTTTACTCTTGTCTGTTTGGTGATGGATTGAGAATAAGGAGTATCACCAATTACTATTAATCCCGTGGGTATCGTAATAACCTACAGGGTGAATAGTACATGGGCTGCATACTGCCAGATTCCAGCTTTTCCTTAGAAACAGGATTCAGGCCTACTATACAACGGGCCAGACCATTGTTTTAAGCATTTCGTAGATGAATAGTTCTAAGTCTTCTATCTCTTTGCACCGATGTTATCCCATGTATTTTAGTCGACTCTTACGCCACCGATGGGCTGAATAGAGATGGTGTCATTCTATCACCACATGGAGAAATTCCTTACAACTGCGGTTAAATCACGTGAAGTTTTTTTATGGATGGCCCTGCCAACACGACTCTACTCTGCCTGATGAAAAGTATAAGCAGAATCCAAGAGTGGTGGTCACCATACTCATTGTGAATGCAGACAATGCAACAACGCAGTATGGTGACCCACAAATGACAGCCTAGTGATTCCTCTGCATCATTGGGCCTCCGGTCTCGCATTCATCAACGACACAAGACACCACGAATGATGTCATTTTACGTTGATTTTCTGTGCGAGGGTAGTTTCACCCTGGTCGAGCCAGTTCAACCGTGCTGAATACAGCGTAGCTCTGCTACCTTGTATTGTTAAACATATCGGTATTTGACGTAATTATGCTTTACTTCGTAAATTTACTTGTACATAGTAAATAATACTGTTCTTTTTGTGGTTTTTCATTCTTAAAAGTAGCCGCCACTCTCATCTCATTGAGACACTACTATTATGTGTCGTCTTTGTATAAAGCTTTCACTATTCGAATCGCACCCATCTACGTATGAAAACCTGAGAAAATTACATTATCATTGAAGTGATTTCTTTGTTTACTTAGATATACTCGCACGAGAGTATTGTCTGGCTTGATAGATATGAAGATAAAACTATTCTTTGCAGCATCAGCGGTAATATTATCTCGCTACCGTAGCGTTTGCAAGCTATTTGATTATGTTATTATTAAGTCACTGCATTGCATCGTTGATATAAAACCCTGTGGCATATCCATAGCCATGGAAGAGCTACGTTTCGGCATAAAATGTCAGATCGACCCCAGAAAAAAAGTTTTTTCGCTTCTAGGTGGTCAGCTGAGAGAATCTAAGTTCTTACCTCTTGTATGCAAGGATCAGGGTTTTGTGGGAATACTCAATGCACTTGAGTTGTGTCCATGGGCAGCGGCACTTACTTAACATTAGGTGATCTGCATCCACTTTTCCCCTTCTAATACCGTTAAAAATATATAACTAAAAAAAACATGTTTTAATAGCCTCAAACGAATGAATATCAACAAATACTGCTTCGCATGATAAAAGTTTGGTGTCGGTATTCGATTGAATGTATACTTCTAACATCGACACATTCCCCGCGTCTCGCTAGGCATGATTACCTAACCTGATCAGTGGAACCTTCCTTTGAATCGGAAGGAATTAACACCCGTTACTGCACGACGAATGCATATATAGGTACTAAATGTGTAGTCTATAATAATTAACATCATATAATCTTCCTCCATAACTAAACTTTGGATACTCAGTTCTTATTTTTTTTTCAGGAAGCCAGATGTCGTAATCCACCGACTGCTCCACAGAAAATCGAGAGGGTGATAACACTGTGTCAAGATGAGATCAAACTATCTATATTAAGAGGTTAGTATCTGTATTTTAGTATGAAGCTGTTATATTCTTCTAAGATCGTCAGGCTAATATAGATTTCTATTGCAATGCATCGTCGAAACTCTTTTCTAGTAGGCACAATGTAACATTGGAATGCTATACTGAGATATAAAGGAAATAATAGCCATAGAGGGAATGGAATATGTATAGATTTAATCCTTGAAATTATTAAATTTATTAAAATAATTTAATCAACGATTCAGGAAAAAACTGTACTAGTACGAAAGCAGCTAACTTACAGCAATATGGTCACACAACACTATGTAGTATTAAGGATGTTCATGGGACAGATAGAGTGATAAATTGTTTAAGTTAATCCTACTTTTGCGAAACAGTTAGATAAAATCACTTCCAGTTTACAATTAACACAAATTAAAATGTCATTAAAGTTGGTTTTAATAACTATTTAATTTGCCAACTATGAAATAAAAATTGGCAAAAATTGTAAAGTATTTACTGCGTTAAGTGGTTTTACGAACGTACATCCGGTTTGATGTTTAATATAGATTTTAATGGCAAATGGAAGGTATAATTAATTCTCGAAAGACCTACTGCACTAAATTTCGGGTAATATATTTTTTCTGTCATTAAATACTATTATAACTATTTACCATTCCTGTATTAACTCTGAGTCTGAATCATAGTTCCGTGTTTAAGAAAATAATTACGAGGCAGCCATGAGCACATAACAAGTGGCAACAGAAACAAAATACAAGACAAAAATTAAGTATTAGCGTCATATTTCACTTTACTCTACACTCATTAGTATTCTGTGGCCATTTTATTGCACAAAAGAGCATTCAAATTTCGAACGACAATACCAGTAACTAGAAAGCTCTATTTTTAAACGCTCACTGTTTAGTTGCATCAGTCTGTAAACTAGTATATAAATTCAGGAACGAAAGCATTTAATTTGTCTATGCTTATATGTAATTATTATGTAGAAGATATATGAAGAGCTGTGTTACAGTATGTACAGTGAGCGTGGAACGTTCATTACATTCACTTTCACTGCGAACTGACCTTGACAACCAGTGACCGTGACTGATCGTGTTTTGATAGCAATTGTCTATTATCAAACATTGTCCTGAGTATAGATAAAACCTAACATATACTTATAAAACAAATATCGTTGTATGTTTTTCGTTTTCTTTTATAGTTTTTCATTTAACAAATATATTAATAATAAAACGAAATATAATTTAAAGATCATTCCTTTTAGTGTCCATAGATAAGTAGATTTAAAGATAGATCTATATATTATAATAGAACATAGATAAAATAAAAAAAATCGTGTTGTATTTTCATTGCAACACGACAAGTTATTAAGATTATTTTCAACTGTTAAATAAGTGTTTAAAAGTTTATTTTACAATAAGATAATAATTCTACCTCGGTAAGTCGATATAGTTAAATAGCATTTTATTACAATTTTACACATAACTTTTACTATTATTGTAAACTCAGATAAACACTAAAATGATTGGAACAGTTTTACCTTTTAAGAACGATTCAAGTAAAAATAGCCTCATTAAAGACTAAGTACATCCCACTGACACAATATGTTTCGTCAGTGTACATCAGTCAGTGTAAATACTAACGTAGCTATAAATGCGAATGTTAGTTTGTTTATTACGCTTTCACAACTAAACACAGATCCGATTTTATTAAAATTTAGCTTGGCGATATTATGATTACTCGAGAAACGACATAAACTGCTATTTACTGCGATAACATACACACGAGTGGATATGCAGGCAAAAACTACTATTATTATGAATTATGCCACAGTTCTTACCTTATCCATAAGACACAAAGCTTAAAACGGAAGGCACAATCATCTTCGGTTCACTATTAATTCAATTCAGCTCAAATCTGTTTAAATAATAGCATTTACTGACACTCACAAGGACTTTTGAGATATTGAACGAGCTATTTGAACTCATTTCTTTAATGTAACTTTAAGGTTACTTCTGTACTTCCTCTTTCGAAAACTTATTTATTACGTCATTCACATTATAGTTACTACTAGTAGATATACTCAAATGACCTACAAAAGAGTACCTACGTAACTTTATTGCATTTTGTTATATTTATATAAAGAACGGCCGTGTATTATAGCCATTTCAAGGAAGCCCTGACTGAGAACAATTCTATAAGATTTGTTGGGATTTATCTTAGGTGTAGATTACGGTAATCGTAAAATTCTTAACCCAAACACTAGAAATAAATTGTCACTCTTCTAGTAAGTGCATTTTTTTGTTATACTGACGTGTAAAATAAATTTACGCCTATGTTATTTTAAAATCGATACGATCACTTAGGCCTGAAAGAATGGCTACGCACTTGTGACTCTTGAGTTCAAATATCCACGGCGGTTAGTTATTTTAAAAGAAGATCCGTTAGCCTCATATAATTATATTAACACCTGTTGTTATAAACATGAATGACGTAAATGCTTAAGCAGTTACCTCGCCGTCTTCTTCAACGCTGAGTATTGTGGGTTCAAATGCCACATGGGAAAACACTTTGTTCCATCCACAAATTGTTGTCCTTGTGTCCATTTGATGTATTTTTGTTTAAAGTCCCCCACGACACAAAAGTTATTCATAGTGTAGTTCTGTTCTTAAATATAGAATCTGTACGTGATTCAATAACTAGACTTTTACATAAATCTGTATACCCTAATTATAATATCTATCTAAGAGTGCAGACCATCATATACATACAAAATATCAGAATATTACGACAACTTTAACCTTTTTGTGTATTCTGCATACCATATCATTAAGATATATTACGTCCACAGTGACACAGATACGTCCAAATATTTACCGTATCCAATCTTGTGGTATTATTTTTACAAAGGAAGCTTTTCAGGGCATCTAACAACAAAGTGTATGGAATAAAGCTTTAACTACAACATAATAGACGTACGTTATGCATCCTCAATACATATTAACAGGTCAAACTGTGTAGAAAATTAATATAGGACGATGAAATACCGTTATTTTGTCAAGAAAATGTTTTTTAACTGTTAATCAGCACAGTGAGTCAATATGCCCAGAGAAATGTAATGCGAAAAAATAAATTAAGCGGTATGACAATAATATAAATTACATTTAGACAGTAAATTTTCCAGACACAAAAAGGTTTTAATAATATCCTCACACTTAAATCTCGGTAAGCCTATGTACTTAGTCTGTAGATAAATACTGGTACAATACAAAAAAAATACATTATATAATGTTTGAATTTAGAATATGTCACTCAGATCTCAGTGTTCATTTTGTTTTCTAAATTTCGCGCCAATCCGCCAAGTATTTTGTGATGTAAAAATGGAGTGTAGTGACAAAGAAATCCGAATTGCTGTGATAGCATCACAAAATAGATATGACAGGTAGACATATAATAACAAGTTGAGTATAATAAAGTTATAAGTGTGTTTGTGTGAAGCGTCATCAACACATATTGACAATTCGAACTTGGCTGAAAAATAAGCTGAGATATTGTTTTGTCAAGAATTACTTCGTAAATATTATTGAACCATGAGTCATTACAATATAACTGACGAAGGATTTAAGATCAAACATTTGCATTTTACACCGATGTATGACGCGGAAAAATGAATAAAGCGCTACAAAACTAATTTAAATTACAATTAAAAACAATATTTATTTTTCCCATATAAGGTAAATGGGGTTAAAACTATGATAACCTCTCTAATAACTGTTGTAACCGACATGGTGATTAGCAAGCTGTAGTTTTCAAATTCAATGAACAGTAACGGTCGATATAATATACGTACATCCTTTGAAAATGAAGGGTTTTAACTATTTGTATAAAGACTAATGAATTGCTTAATCAGTAGTAAAAATATGTCTCATTAATGGAATTAATTCTTGACCAACATATAACTGATGAACAATTTAAAAGCACAATCTTTTTTGAATTGACCTTTTTAGACATGTACGTGGGCAACACATCTATAAGGAAGATTGTTACTTTTAACTGTATTGTCTGAGATCATTTTCTGACTCATATGTCCATAGTGTATAATATACCATTCATGTCCACTAATAACTTACTTTATAATGGCAATTGGCAATGCAAAGCATAGTTCAAAATTAATCTTTCACCGTCCACTGCTCAACGAAGGTCTCTCTCATGAGGCGCCATCTGTCCTGGTTTTGGGCAATCCGCATTCATCCAAAAGTATAGTTATGCAAAAAATTATATCAAAATTGTATTTGATACTTATGAGTAATTTAAAATGTTTTACGTCAAATATTTATATTAACGCCTTTAACATGAATTAAGTATAATTCTTTCTGACGTTTCATTTTGACTAGGTCACACTGGCCGTGGTTACAAGCTTACTACAGTGACCACGGTCACGTTGTGTCTTGAAATGATTTGTTGATCTCGTTAAGTCATTTATAAAAAATATCATATAAATCAGAAAACGGGAAGATTTAAGTTATTATTTTCATATCCATGAGTAGATTTTTTTGTGTCCAATATGTCAATGTTTTTATCCTCGCATGAATATATAGCATTCTCTAATAAAGTTCATAAACGATACTAGAGTGTTACAACCATCACATCAAACCAAATGATGAAATATTACAATATATTTCATATATGAAATTCGTATTGGTACATGTAAGGTCACCGCTCAAGATCGCCTACTTTTGCCAAATATGGGCAATGCACGTACGGTCACCAGTTGGAACCATTTAAACATTACTGGATGTTATTAGCCTGTATTTAGTCTTACATAACGCTCTTTAACAATCTCTTATTAACATTTCAGAAAATCAACCAGCGGCCATTTTGGAATAAAAGAACATCGTTATGACAGCTCACAGAATTCGCTTTTAATTCGATTCGTTTCTTCCATTTGTATATTTTAAGTATCATATGCGGGAAACATTCCAACTTTTTATAAAAAGTTTAACTTAAATTCAGTTAGTTTTTGATGTATTCTTTTTAAACATTGTGTTTTGTAGGAAAGTGCCAAAGTGCTCTTTACCGTGATATATTTTTCTTTTTATCTGATCTAGGGCTAGCAGACATAATAAATGTTATTCGCCACATTTTAAGACCTTTCGTAGACGTTATCAATGGTGTCCCTAAATCTAAACCTGTTTATAAAACTTATTATTTAATAGCCCTTTTAGTAGCATGCAATCTAATGTCATCTAATCTTAATACCTAAGAAAATTATTACAAGTATATTAACCTCAAACGATGACAACACAGCTGTAACCTCTTGTAATGTTGTTGCCACAGACAAAAACAAAACAAAATAATTAATATGCTCTAAATTATGCTATTGAAATAGTCTACCGATAAACATACATAGTTAAATTCGATTCTCGTGTGTAACTCAATTAGTTAACTAATACAAATTATGGTGTAGAGTAACGCACCGAAAAATATACAATAGTTAACAAACATCTTAATCGTTCAAACATCTTTCAGCACTTGTAAACGTGTTTGCGTATCTTTAACACAAATCAAATTATATGCAAATAGCAAATTCTAGAATATTTATGGTACTTGCCACTAAGCAACTCCTGACCCATATACAAGTTTGCGTCACACTTGCACAAGTTGTTAGTTGCAACCGCAGGACATGCGATGCACACTCGAGTGCATTCGCTTTACGAAATAAGCTGAGGGTTTAATACGCATGTAGGTTTTAGTTCGAGAATGTTTCATATTGGTTAATAGACTCGCAGTCATATGCAACTATGATAGCTTTGTAGTTACCGTTTTTTTTTTGGTTTTATCGATATTTTTTATACATCTTTTTCATAATATTCTTGTATATTGTCCGTTTACGCTCTTCTTAATCGGGAGTTAGGATAAGATCCATGGAACACTGATTTTCTTTAAGCTTATAGCAAGTACCAGCCATTTAATACTTTTACAATTTCAGAGCTCATTCCTAATACAAAATTTCAATAAAAAATTGGAAAATATTCAAAATATCTTGGATTTTTTTGAACTTTTTCATTTTTTTTGTTATCAGTTCTCAGTACAATTCAAGAGTGCCCATCACACTTTATCTAAGGTTTTATTTGAACCTTCCTATGTTTGATATTAGCGTGAAACGGACTTAGCACATTTCGTATATACATACGTAGATTATACTTATCCCAGAATAATAATATTGTTAATCCCAAAAATGGTTAAAGGTATTACTTAATAAAACATATATTCAAACTTAAACACATTCATCTCTCATTATTTGTTCACGATAAAAGATGTAAGGAAATAGTCGGAAATAATTAACCAAATTTCTTACCTGCCTTACAACAGTTACAACTCTGTAATTATTCGCATTTTCCTTAATTGCTCTAAATTACCCTTACAGCAATAATTAAATTTCACTGAAAGAGTAAACAAGTTTTTTATTATGACAGGCATTTCATTCCATGTCTGTTACACAGCACTAACTGACTGACGCTTCGACGCTGCTGACTTTAGCCTCTCCTGAGAGGAGACCCGAGCCCAACAGTGGGTCATTATGAGTTGTTGATGATGATGATGATGAACTGACTGACGGATATGTAAAATTGTTCCTACACATTTTATTATGTTTGACATTCTTAGTAAATCGAATCTATAATCTTACTATTCAAACATATATTTCTTCTAAAACGTTATTTTATATGAAATTGCGTACCCGCACTTGGCCAGCGTGGGGATGTATGGTCTTAAGCCTCTCCCGAGAGGAGACCCGAGCCCAGCAGTGGGACATGATGGGTTGTTGATGATGATTGATGCCGACTTTAAAGGCTATTATCGAGTACCCGTGCATGTTAATTAACTTTGTATATCTTAACTATAATTATTTCATAAGGTTATCCTTATGAAATAATTTTTGATGAAGGTTACCTTATGGTAACCTTATCTATCTAACCTTTTATAAACTAGAATTATATAATATATTTTGTTAATCAAGAAATCATCATCGGGCCATCGTAGTCCCCTGCAAATCATATGCCTCTATAGTGCCACACACTGGTTCGATACTCGGCTTGTCATAGATATAAAAAAAGAGAGAAATACGCATTGAACGAAAAAATAATTTTTCGAAGGAACCAAGAAATGCTGCAACGTGTTACTGAATGTGTTACATTTATTATATATATTTCAAATTATATTACTACATATTAAAAATTGAAATATTACAATATATAGATTATAAATTTCACAAACAGTTCTGCAATCAAAAATTGGAAATTAATTTATAAACTGGCAAGTGATATCTGCCTACGTATCTATATTACTTATTGCCAAACTAATAAATCTTATGAGAACAAAAAGCATTTTACTACAAATATGATCCATTCTTATGATTTAAACGTTCTACATTTTTAAATTACAGTTGACCTCTAAAGATTTACGATCTAAATTATTACGAAGATCCGCAGTAATAATACGTTGTGAATTCACCGTTAAATAGTTAAGTATTCATAAATAAGCATAAATAACAATAACATAAGGTCAAGACAAATAACAGTATGGCCCCTTTTCAGTATAATATGTGTACAAATCAAATCTTAAGTCTCAACATTGAGCATTTATCTTTACTGCATTTGTAATGCTTTTATTGTGAACAAGAATTATTGAGGTTTAAATATATACTGAATTTCGAGTTTTCATTTAGACTTTCTATTTTAATTTTTGTAATAATTATTTACCACTATCGTGATTTTATAAAATCACATATTACATAAAATAGTCTTATTTTCATTTATATCACAAAAGTGATATTTTCTGAGGATCATGAATTTCACTCATTCGTCCAAATCGGTTCATGCAAACTTGGTCCAGTCATTCCAGAGTTTAGGCAGAAAAAACAGACACTAGACAGACCTCAGATCAAATAAAAAAGACGTTTGTTCTTACTGAAGTAAAAAAACTCAGTTACTCCTAAGTAAACACACGCGTTACGCGCACATATGCAACAAACTACGCTACTTTTCTTTAGTATCCCACAAGTTGTCATGCACTTTACCTACAAAATGCCGTCTTGTGCAATTAAGTAGTGTAAAAACTACACATCAGTGAACAAAAAGTCTGAAAGAATAACCTTTCACACGTAAGTAGACAAAAAATATTAAGTGTTGCCAGGAGTTCCTATTCCTAATAGTCAAACAATGTGGGTAAGGAATTTGTAGGTAAATTCATAGTCAAATATTGAAGTAGTGAGAAAATGAGACATGAGACTGTTCCTAAATATATACAATCTAGTTGTAATTTATAATAAGCAAACAGATTTATTTGAGCATATTACCTATTTTAATGCAATTTCCAGTGACATTTCATTATTTCATTTAATCACTCACACATATTACAGAAAATGGCTGCACTTTCTTATTCTAGGTGGGTTAACCACCTTTATTTATTTGATCTAAGAGACAGACAGGCAAAAAATTTACGAATTGCCTTTTTTATGTAATACCGTATACATATTATTTTAAAGGCGCTTAGTGCAGACCTGTTAATTTGAAATTACAAACAGACACTTCAATTTTATTTGTAAGAGGTACATAGTTACCAAATCCCACAAGTGTTATACTGTAATCCTCTTGAGTAAAACTGTATAGTATTTGAGACTTATTTCACAAACAACGCAGTCAAAAGAATGGAACGATAATTGACTGGTTTCCTCTGATTCAACACGAAAGGATATTGTAACATACTTTATTGGTCATTGATTTACTAATAGTAAGTTGCTGGCTGGTTTACTTTTGCAGGCAGACTTACTCAATGTACTGCTGAACACATATTGTTCGCGTTACGATACCTTAAACGTCATACGAACTAAATTATCTAAAACAAGGTACTAAAGTGCACACACAATTTTTTAATTTGACTGCCTCGGTGGCGCAGTGGTAGCGTACGCGACTGCTGTCCATGAGGTCTCGGGTTCGAATCCTGGGTCAGACCAAATGTTTGTATGATCTGCAAATATTTGTTTCGGAGTTTGTGTGTTTTCTATGTATAATATGTATGTATTTACGAAAAAAAAGTATTTATGTATTCATATCAGTTGTCTAGTACCCATACAGGCTCTGCTTAGTTTGGGACTAGATGGCGTTGTGTGTTAGATGTCCGAAATATTATTATTTATTCGATATTTCTGTCTCAAGGGTGGTTCTTCATTCCAGAGATTTTTTTCGAGAGTGCACCTGGTTCCCCAGCTTGTACTGCCCGAGACGGTGTGCGGTTTTTAGTCGGTTCGAGTCCGACATAACTTCCAGTCGGTGGTATCCGAGGGAATATCCGCCGAAAAAAATAGATGTAGTTCTTCATATTGGTAAAAGTACTTGTTCGTTTTCGTTTAGGGTATTGGTTTTATGTACCTAGAAGTCTTCTTATTTTGGTTTTGAAAAAATAAATGGTGGAACTCGGCATTAACTCTGAATTTGTTTCACTTACAAGTTCATGTAGGTATGAACCGAAGGTCTGATGTCTTTAATTAAAGAATGTTCGTTGTTGAAACTAATGCTAATTACTATTTCTAATTAGAAAAGGCAATGTTTCCTTATTCCGTAAAATGAACTATAAAAATAATTGTTTTTATAAGCAATTAATTCTCAAACTTTTAAAAGAAACCTGTAAATAATTTTAATTTCAACATATTTATACAAATTACAAGTTTTGATATAAGCACAACATCTGATAAGTCATTATAAGAAGCTCAATTCATTCGTGACCATGATTACAATGCTGAAATATCGGAAACAAATACCCGAAAATAAATATGATAAGTATCCCGTTTATAATAACTAATCAAGTGGAAATAACCACAATAGGTTAAATCAAGTAAAACATCGACTCATTTAAAGTTTACCCCAATTATTTGATTTCTTAAGAGGGCTCTTATCGATTCACACAGCATCTATATTGAAAGTGAATGTATCGCGACTGCATCGTGACCCGTTCGTCCTACATTTGTCTGCAATAATACTCTGCTAATTTAATACAACTCGCCCAGCAAGTATTGGATGGTTTGTTAGGCAACTATGTTTCATGCATGCCAACAACAAACTGGTAACCTCCTTCGTCAGACGTGATTTTTTCTAGATATTGTCTGTCTCTAAGTCCCGTTGTCATACACACTGTTTACTACGCTATTTTATAATTTGAATTCAGTTAGTCTATGTTCAATTTTACATCAAAAATGTTGCTTATGTAAGCCTACCCCTTCTTATACTAATAACAAGATGAAACGCGAAAAACGCTATGTATGTACATGGATAAACGCAAATATATTCTCACTGAACGACGGTTAACAAATAGTCCAATACACTGTGCCGTTTTAATAGAACCTCCTAATACATAATAGATAAATTACTTTTAATAGACTAGAAGAAACATATCTTCAATTGTACCCTAAGCAGTCGGAATATTTGCATCTACAGTAACTTCCTTCTAAGCTCTGAATATGTAACTTATAACATGTATGTTACATCATCAAAGGTGTTGGTACGTTTATAAAAGAGCTTATGAGAAGCATCTATGTGAACTTAAGGAGTCTAGACACCAATGAGAATCAAAGTGATTAGAAAATATTAATAATGTAAACTATAAAAGCAGTATGTGGTGCCTAGACGCGGATGAGGCCGAAAGGGTAACCAAACCGTGTTCGCCGAATTTGGCAAAGTATTTTGCCTTGACATTTACACTCTTCCAGGATATGTGACGGCACTATTCATGAAACAGCAGATATTAAAATGTTAAGATGTTCACCGAGCTTCGAAAAAAATAACTCTTTTGTTCTATAAGTACTTAAATCAAAAACTATATAACAAAATTATTAATTGATTATGCACGACTAACCTATGCTTACAATACACGAAATATATCTAAACACACTTATGGAGTAGAACAATAGTTAGCAATTCATACAAGTGGCCAACTCTAGGCAACTAAATCTTTTTAATCAGTGGAAATAAAACAGTTGCTGTTCATAATATGTTCAAGAGATATTTAAACATTGATTTAGGATACTACTTATTTAAAAATATTGTCGACAGTTTTATAATTCTAAGTTTTTGGGTACACGCAGGCAGCTCAAAACTACTCAAGAATAGAATCTATAAATATTCTTAAGAATTATTATCAATAGTCTGCTGCTGGACAAAGGAGAAAGCTGCAGAAAGGAGTTTTTGTGCTATATAACACGTTGACTGAATATTTTGGTATAACATTTGTGTCAACATTTTCTTCTCTTTATACAGCTGTCTTTCATAATTTGATCTCTTAGTCAGCTCTTACGATACCCACGAAAATATAAAGAAACATAAACTGCAGCTAATTTTACTTTAAATCGTATTCCAGAGGCCCTGGACGTGATCAAGGAGGAACACACCATGCCTGCCCAAAGGCGGCGTGACAAAAGAGAGGTGCCGTTCACTCACGATGAAAAAAGGATCGCTGGGGTCAGTTCAGCATCAAACTAATAATAATTTCTCTTAGCACATCATTATCATCCCCCTTCGACCCCCATCTCTCTCAGTCAGTTCAGGCTTTGGGGGGCGAACTTTCAGGAGGCGGCGTGCCTGGCCACCAGGGGAGTCTCTCTGGTGGTCGGGCGCATCGAGGCGCTGGGCTTGCGGGTGGCCCTGGATAAGACGGAGGCCCTGTTATTTCATGGGCCTCGTCGCGGGCCGCCCCCCGGCGCCTCCATAGTGGTCAACTCGGTCCTCGTACCGGTTCGGGCCCAGATGAGGTATCTGGGCCTGATTCTCGACGGTAGGTGGCTCTTCGACGAGCACTTCCGACAGCTTGCTCCCAAGCTGGTCGACANGGCAGTCGGAATATTTGCATCTACAGTAACTCCCTCCTAAGCTCTGAATATGTAACTTAAAACATGTATGTTACATCATCAAAGGTGATGGCACGTTTATAAAAGAGCTTATAAGAAGCATCTATGTGAACTTAAGGAGTCTAGACACCAATGAGATTAAAAGTGATTAGAAAATATTAATAATGTAAACCATAAAAGCAGTATGTGGTGCCTAGACGCGGATGAGGCCGAAAGGGTAACCAAACCGTGTTCGTCGAACTTGGCAAAGTATTTTGCCTTGACATTTACAATCTTCCAGGATATGTGACGGCACTATTCATGAAACAGCAGATATTAAAATGTTAAGATGTTCACCGAGCTTCGAAAAAAATAACTCCTTTGTTCTATAAGTACTTAAATCAAAAACTATGTTACAAAAATATTAATTGATTATGCACGACTAACCTAAGCTTACAATACACGAAATATGTCTAAACACACTTATGGAGTAGAACAATAGTTAGCAATTGATACAAGTGGCCAACTCTAGGCAACTAAATCTTTTTAATCAGTGGAAATAAAACAGTTGCTGTTCATAATATGTTCAAGAGATATTTAAACATTGATTTAGGATACTACTTATTTAAAAATATTGTCGATGGTATTATAATTCTAAGTTTTTGGTTGCACGCAGGCACCTCAAAACTACTCAAGAATAGAATCTATAAATATTCTTAAGAATTATTATCAATAGTCTGCTGCTGGACAAAGGAGAAAGCTGCAGAAAGGAGGTTTTGTGCTATATAACACGTTGACTGAATATTTTGGTATAACATTTGTGTCAAGTTTACTGTCTTTCATAGTTTGATCTCTTAGTCAGCTCTTACGATACCCACGAAAATATAAAGAAACATAAACTGCAGCTAATTTTACTTTACATCGTATTTCAGAGGCCCTGGACGTGATCAAGGAGGAACACACCATGCCTGCCCAAAGGCGGCGTGACAAAAGAGAGGTGCCGTTCACTCACGATGAAAAAAGGATCGCTGGGGTCAGTTCAGCATCAAACTAATAATAATTTCTCTTAGCACATCATTATCATCCCCCTTCGACCCCCATCTCTCTCAGTTCAGAGTTCAGGCTTTGATTATCTAATTTGTTTAGTAATAAGCAACGAAATAATCGCTTAAAGCTGGTTGTCTGTTAGACTGAGTCAGTTCATACGTGCCATATTATGGCTCCATGGCAGTAATATTTACTAATACTTATTTCTAATTTGACATGTAAAGTCAAGCGATATATATCTGTTTTGTACCTATATACTACTTAATTAATAAATAATTGGAACCTCGAAATTGATAGGTAGAAACGTTTCTCATTTTTTAATCTATTAGGAACAAAATGTGGCGAGGGTCTCAAGATTATCGCGAAAATATATTTTTAAAACGCCATCAGATCAAGAATAACTGTGTTTTTATTATGACTCGTTCTCCTTAAATTATCTCATCACCAATAAGTATTTCATTGCGGATGTCATTACTCAAACTCATTGATGTTTGATTACTCGTCCAGGTAACTCAATTACCTGGTTTATGATTAAACGGTTTCGTGTTAGTGGTTTGATTTAATCGTTCGTGAGTATGTTTGTGAAGTAGGACACCGGTAGTCCTTTTCGCAGTTTCTCACGATTCCAAACACCTATGACATATTATGGCAAAAGCTATAGCGATACTTTAATAACATAATCTTTAAACTTTGATACTTTAAGTCAGCCTAAAAATTCAAATTATTTGAACATTCATATTTACTGTGATTGATGTCTCGGGTTCGATTCCCTAGTAATTGATTCTCGGAAGTATTTATTGTGGAGTTTTTATGTATGATTTGTATACATTTAAAAAAATACATGACTAGTTTAATAGTTTTATCAGCTAATCTAACTACAAGCAATTTAATACAAGCTCTGCTTAGTTAAAAGCTGAATGGCGTTATGTGTGAAATGTCCGAAATATTTCCTATTTATTCATTGTAAATCAGTCTTCACCCATCATCTAAGCTAAATACTTAATATTAATCCGGTGCTGAAAAACTAAAGTCTTAGTTATTTTCACAGCGGTCACCTAAAATAAAACTCTTTAAAGGCTAATTTCAATTCAGCAAATGGTTTCCATTACGAATTTATCGTGTACTTAAATGTTCAAGCAATTAATCTTCTCAGACGGTTCCGATAGCTATCATGCACACCACTTTATTTATTAAGGTTAAAAACTGGTCCCTAATTCTGAGAAGCCTCCTTAGTCTTATTTTGTTGGAATCAAGACTAACATTAATTGGGATTAGATTAATGGACCAGTGTGACGCTTTCCAAAAAGTTATTAATGCACTTTTGTTCATATCCCTTTTAGTTACATAAACTAAGCAATATTATAAAGTTAAATTTGTTCAGTTTAACCCGACAATCTTAGGCACTATTCATTCAGTCTATTAATCAATCGAGCATATTGATGCAAAATGTTGTAAAATAGGAAATTAATTCTTTTAATTAATTGAATTTCTTCTTTCTTTTTTGACGAAATAGACTGGTCACTAGCTGACTTGTGTAATCTAACGAGTATAATAGTAAAAAGCATTGCATATAAGGCTACAAGGACCCATTTAGCAGACATAACTATGTAACCGACATAGATAATCCCTACATTCTCTTTTTTATGTAAAAATCCTAGACATTTAAAATGTAAAAATATATTCTATAAAGGCAGGAAATAAAAAACGGGTTTCAGCCCGGGAGTGCCGGCAGAAGTGAAAACTTAAATATTATCATTGTCCATTTTGTTGATATTTTGGAATGGTTAGGGAACAATTTTGCACGAATTGCTTTAATTATCAGTATAAAAGTACTATTATGTGGTAAAATGCAATATTCATTTATTGCGCTGTCGTACACAGACATGACAATTTATGATCTACTCTTCAGGCAGATTACGAATTTTGGATCAGTTCACGTGTCCTGACGCGAGTCTAACATTTTTTACCCATCACAAAAAGTACACAACGCTGCTAAAGAAGTTTTCACTTTAAAAATTCCTCCTCATCACAAACCTCAAAAAAAGTGTCAATTGTCGTTGTGATAGGCAGCTGCCGCATGCATTCGCTGCCAGCCTCTAAAATATGTATTAATTTTCTCTGGTTTTATTTCAGTGTTTGCTGCAGTGCGTTTACCGGAAAGTGAAAGCTGTAAGTAATCAACAAACAACTACTATTTTTTCAATAACATATATAAAATATTTGTAACTAAGTCTATGTTTTATCCATTAAAAACTTTTAAAAATAAAAGTCATGATAAACTAATGACTGATTGAATGATAGTTTTGTCGTGAGATGAAATCGAAGTTATAAGTACTAATATTTTTCGACTACCTCGATGGCGCAGTGGTTGCGTATGCGACTGCTGTTCTTGAGCTCTCGGGTTCGATTCCCGGGTCAAATGTAGTATTCTATCAGTCAACCTAACAATAAATTTGCTTCGGAGTTTGGGTGTTTCTATGTTTAATATTGTACGTACTCACAAAAAGTATATATGTATTTATATCAGTTGTCTCGTACCCATAGCACAAACTCTGCTTAGTTTGGGACTAGATAGCGTTGTGTAGTAGATGTCCAAAATATTATTTATTATTTGAAAAATATACTTTTATCTCTTTATCATTTATGACCTATAAATATATTTTTTTCATTTCTACATACATATTAAGATTGTCGTTTATATAACCAGATTTTTTCCTAAGTGTGACGGTAGAAAACTTCGACTGACGCAACAGAAGCGCTCTATACATTTATCAAGTTATTATCTAGTCGATCATCACATAAGCTTTGACTAATTGTATACAAGATTGTTTTATTTAAAAAGACTCAATTGATTACTGTACTAATCTAAGTGAATTACACGTACTGAAATTGCCACGAGTGCGTCGTACAGATAGCCAAGCAGTATCTTCTTTTCTATATCTCATTTTATTCCTAATTTCGTCAACTCTCCTTACGAGTATGAGAAGCTTTTGATGGCATTTGATTCATAATACCGATAGTAAGTATATATAGTAATCGTTGTAAGCTGATCGGTGCCTGCAAAAATACCAGTCTTTAAACATTTCCCAATACTGGTACTCCTACTATATCGAACCGAGTACTCCCATTACGGTCAGCAAATTTTACGCATGCTAACAAACTTTAATAAGTATAATTTGAAATCGAGCTTAAATGGTTTATAGGTCAGTCGTGGCTAACTGCTCCAATTTATTAACTATAAAATACGCCCTCCCATAAANGCCATAAATCAGTTAAAATCATACATATTTATTGCACTTAAAATCCTTTGAACAGAAATATTATGCTCATAAAACTGCAGTACAACCAGTAGTAATTTGTATTTTACCTTTGTTATATTGAAAAAGCAGTATTCAATTTAATAGTCGAACTGCTTTGCCCGCTGTACTTTTTTCCACATAAATTTCTGTTATATGATGTGGTTTATTCCGAGAATAAAAATCGTCATGAACGCAAAGCGTAAAAGAGATCAGAAAACTGCGTATTCAATGACCATCAATGTTTATTTCCTCGGATATAATCGCTATTTTATGTTTTAATAGGTTTTCTTTGAGATTGACTTCACGGGGTAAGGTAGAATAATATATTATAATGTGATAGTAAAATTTAAATAAGCATACACTTCTCCTAAAGTCATCATCATCATAAGAAAACTACATAAGTTGAAAAAATGAGTATTGGCAAGAATAATTGAGATATAAAGATCTCACTCTGGCAATTCTGTGATAGCTTAGGCATTTCCTTAGAATAAGCGGAGAGTGAATTACTCGCAGCGTTAATAACCACTCACAATGGCCTTCCTTGATAGTGCACTGAAGAACTCAGCTACCGTATAATTGGGGAAGATGACTGATGGGGAATGATGATAAATAAATGCCTATGTCTCCTTCATTAAAAGGAATATTACTAAACATGTCGCAAAATTACAGCTTTTCATTTCTACACAAATTTTAATTAAATAAAAATTGAAATATATTAGTGAGCTCAATTGAGTAGGTAATGTAAACAGTGACGTCACAAGTTTGTATTACTATCATTTTCGTAAAAGGTCGTTTTGCCCGTTTTCACTAATGATAAAAAGTATCTATCCTATTAACTTCTATGAAATAACATGCGTTACGCACCGAAAAGTTTTTGGAAGATAACACTGACACTGTCATTTTTTTTTCTACATAGTTTCCTTGAACTCTACACACTTCTCCCTGCAATGCACTATGCAAAAGCAAAAAAGCGCAATAACATTCAATAGTTTTTATTAACGAGTGGTGCTATCTTCACGTTGAGGTCAGAATTTTTTCTGAAACTACCTAAATTATGTGAATTAAAAAGTCTAATTTAAAAGAAATTTATGTTATTCAGGTTGATGGATTCGGCTTTCCCACACTAGAGGGACTGGTCGGTCTGTACTCTGATGGAGTGAACGAACGCGGCTACTTCATGGCTGTGCTCGAGGCATCCCGGGAGTGTCTCATGAAGAACCACGATAAATTTTCCAGAACAATACCTATGGGTAAGTTATTACACTGTTAATGTCAAAGTAATCCAAAACCGTGAGAGAGCCACGCTTCGACACGAATTGGTCAGCTCGACCGGAGTAATGCCACGGCCTCACAGAAAACCGGTGTAAAACAGCGCTTGCACAGCGCAAGCGCGTTTCACACCGGTAATGAATTAGGATACCAGAGGTCAATAATCCCAATGGAACAACCCCCTTCCCCATCCCCAATGACCGGTAACGCACTTGTGACACCTCTGGTGTTGCGAATGTGCATGGACGGCGGTAATCGCTTACCATCAGGCGAAACGTCTGCTATTATTTATAAGTAATAATAACACACAAAACTTTTCTTTTAACTTTTAACTTTAAATTAGTCTATAAAAATACCTCAGACACCTCAAGTTTGGCAGCTTGATTCCAACAGAATTGGCTACACGGTTGGCCTAGTGGTTGGAGTGGTCGCCACACCGCTTCCTACTGTGCCAAGTGTTGTGGGTTCAAATCCTACATGGGACAACACTTTGTGTGATCCATAAATTGTTGTTCTAAGTCTGGGTGTACTTTGTGTCCGTTTCATGTATGTTTGTAAAGATCCCCGCGACACAGGAATGTATATTCCTAATGCGGGAGTTGTCTTTTAAAAAAAGAAAAAAAGAAAAAGAAAAAAAAGAAGAACTATATGGAAGAGTCCATATTATAAAATAACAAACTGAGAAATAATAATAATGATTATTTAATAACAAAACTAATAAAATTAAAGATAAATTACATCCAACACATAATGAAGTTAAACAACTAATTATTTGGACTATGTCTGAAAATATCTTAAAGAAACTAATGCTTGTGTTTACAAGACATGCATACACATCAAATGAATATGGAATTAAAAAGTTTATAATAGTATATATACGTATGTATCTACATAGCAAGCAGGTAGATTGTCGTTGTCATTAACGAGAGTAGCTCATATTACGTTGCGTAGGGAAAGCAAATGTTGAAAGTGCATGGCCGTACGTAAAAGTAAGTGCTTTTACATTACACTAACCGGTTTACTTGCAAAATGATACATATACTTTTATTTTTCTAGTTATCATTTATATTTCAAATTATTTCTCAGGATAATTTAATGCAAGTTGATCGACTGTGACACAATTTTCCGTTTGGCACAAACAGTAACCTAATTTACGTATTTAGTTAGTTTTTAGGATGTCTGGTTAGTAGTCACGCTTTGGCATGCATGGGCCAGCTCGACCGGAGTGAAACCACGGCCTCACAGAAAACCGGTGGATACCGGAGGATCATACCCCAACCCCACCGGGGGATCCCCCTCCCAATCCACCAAAGGCCGGCAACCCACTTGTGACGCCTCTAGTGTTGCGGGTATCCATGGGCAGCGGTAATCGCTTACAATCAAGCGATACGCCTGCTCGTTTGCTTGTTTGATTGATTAATAGTTTGATTAGTAGAGAGGAGAGTGCACTTGTGCGCTTGTTCAGAAGAAAATGTGTGCCTTTTTTTTCAAAAAGTGGATGTAGCAGTCAACAAGGCTGACGTGAGCCTTATTTTTATGTCTTCTTATTTTGTTCTTATATCTATATTGTTTTAGATTTTTTACTATCATAAAATAGGAGTTGATTCCGTATTAAATTAGAATAGAAATAGTTAAGAATATAGTTACAGATATAAGAGTTGTATGACATGGCTTGGTATCTGTGTGCATATTATAATGGCATGCTTCCTAACATTATTTAAAAAGACACGTGTACGAAACTTTGGGAACCAGTTGGTATTAAAAACCAGGAAACTTATCATATAAAATCAACACAAACCATTAAAACAAAAAAAAATCTAATTACGCATGTCATCAGCGCAAGACATCACAGAAACATGATCTATGCTTGTGTGATGAAAAGCCTACACCCAACAGTGTATTCTAAAAGGCTTTTGATGATGAGTGATAGAATTAATCCACTATTTAATTTTATTATTGCAGACAACGGACGCAACTGCGATGTATCTTTCGACATATTTGAATGCATTTCGGACCGGATCGGCGAATACTGCGGCAGCTCGGGACTTTGAACATCAATCGACTAGACCCCTCATTGATGACATACTTTAATAAAATTACCATTACATACCTTAATAGTCTTCAATAGTATTAAAATTAGGAAAACTGTGTGACATGATATTCATTTTTCGTAATTGATTTGTGTTTAAAGCGTCTACGTCTGTTCTACAAAACCTCTTTTGTTAAACACTCTTATAGGTACATGAGTAAAAAATTATTGGCCTTTAATTTAAAACGGCTGTTTCCGAATATAAAGTGCCCCTTAAGTCTTAAGTTTTGAGCTTTATTAGAACGTCGCCTATAATTAAATATAAATACNCCCATAAATCAGTAAAAATCATACATATTTATTGCACTTGAAATCCTTTGAACAGAAATATTATGCTCATAAAACTGCTGTACAAGCAGTAATTTGTAATTTACCTTTGTTATATTGAAAAAGCAGTACTCAATTTAATAGTCGAACTGCTTTGCCCGCTGTACTTTTTTCCACATAAATTTCTGTTATATGATATGGTTTATTCCGAGAATAAAAATCGTCATGAACGCAAAGCATAAAAGAGATCAGAAAACTGCGTATTCAATGACCGTCAATGTTTATTTCCTCGGACATAATCGCTATTTTATGTCTTAAGAGGTTTTCTTTAAAATTGACTTCACGGGGTAAGGTAGAATAATATATTATAATGTGATAGTAAAATTTAAATAAGCATACACTTCTCCTAAAGTCATCATCATAATCACAGTTTGAAGTAATGACGTAAGAAAACTACATGAGTTGAAAAAATGAGTATTGGCAAGTATAATTGAGATATAAAGATCTCACTCTGGCAATTCTGTGATAGCTTAGGCATTTCTTTTGAATAAGCGGAGAGTGAATTAATCGCAGCGTTAGTAACCACTCACAGTGGCCTTCCTTGAATGTGCACTGAAGAATTCAGCTACCGTATAATTGGGGAAGATGACTGATGGGGAATGATGATAAAATGTAAATGCCTATGTCTCCTTCATTAAAAGGAATATTATTAAACATGTCGCAAAATTACAGTTTTTCATTTCTACAAAAATTTTAATTAAATAAAAATTGAAATATATTAGTGAGCTCAATTGAGTAGATAGTGTAAACAGTGACGTCACAAGTTTATATTTCTATCATTTTCGTAATAGGTCGTTTTGCCCGTTTTTATTAATGATGAAAAGTATCTATCCTATTAACTTCTATGAAACAACATGCGTTACGCACCGAAAAGTTTTTGGAATTTGACACTGACACTGTCATTTTTTTTTCTACATAGTTTCCTTGAACTCTACACACTACGCACGCTGGGAGAACCCAGCAATGCACTATGCAAAAGCAAAAAAGCGCTTCAATAGTTTTTATTAACGAGTGGTGCTATCTTCACGTTGGTCAGAAATTTTTCTGAAACTACCTAAATTATGTGAATTAAAAGTCTAATTTAAAAGAAATTTATGTTATTCAGGTTGATGGATTCGGCTTTCCCACACTAGAAGGACTGGTCGGTCTGTACTCTGATGGAGTGAACGAACGCGGCTACTTCATGGCTGTGCTCGAGGCATCCCGGGAGTGTCTCATGAAGAACCACGATAAATTTTCCAGAACAATACCTATGGGTAAGTTATTACACTGTTAATGTCAAAGTAATCCAAAACCGTGAGAGAGCCACGCTTCGACACGAATTGGTCAGCTCGACCGGAGTGATGCCACGGCCTCACAGAAAATCGGTGTAAAACAGCGCTTGCATAGCACAAGCGCTGTTTCACACCGGTAATGAACCTAATTCATTCCTGTTCCTGTATCCTAATACCAGAGGTCAATAATCCCAATGGAACAACCCCCCTCCCCATACCCCAATGACCGGTAACGCACTTGTGACACCTCTGGTGTTGCGAATGTGCATGGACGGCGGTAATCGGTTACCATCAGGCGAAACGTCTGCTCTTATTTATAAGTAATAATAACACACAAAACTTTTCTTTTAACTTTTAACTTTAATTTTGTTTATGAAAATCAGATACCTCACGTTTGGCAGCTTGATTCCAACTATATGGAAGAGTCCATATTATAAAATAACAAACTGAGAAATAATAATAATGATTATTTAATAACAAAACTAATAAAATTAAAGATAAATAACATCCAACACATAATGAAGTTAAACAACTAATTATTTGGACTATATCTGAAAATATCTTAACGAAACTAATGCTTGTATTTACAAGACATGCATACACATCAAATGAATATGGAATTAAAAAGTTTCTAATAATATATATACGTATGTATCTACATAGCAAGCAGGTAGATTATCGTTGTCATTAACGAGAGTAGCTCATATTGCGTTGCGTAGGGAAAGCAAATGTTGAAAGTGCATGGCCGTACATAAAAGTAAGTGCTTTTACATTACACTAACCGGTTTAGTTGCAAAATGATACATATACTTTTATTTTTCTTGTTATCATTTATATTTCAAATTATTTCTCAGGATAAATTAATGCAAGTTGATCGACTGTGTGACACAATTTTCCGTTTAGCACAAACAGTAACTTAATTAATGTATTTAGTTAGTTTTTAGGACGTCTGGTTAGTAGCCACGCTTGGGCATGCATGGGCCAGCTCGACCGGAGTGAAACCACGGCCTCACAGAAAACCGGTGGATACCGGAAGATCATATCCAACCCCACCGGGGATCCCCCTCCCAATCCCCCAAAGGCCGGCAACGCACTTGTGACGCCTCTAGTGTTGGGGGTGTCCATGGGCAGCGGTAATCGCTTACCATCAAGCGATACGTCTGCTCGTTTGCTTGTTTGATTGATTGATAGTTTGATTAGTAGAGAGGAGAGTGCACTTGTGCGCTTGTTCAGAAGAAAATGGGTGCCTTTTTTTTCAAAAAGTGGATGTAGCAGTCAACAAGGCTGACGTGAGCCTTATTTTTATGTCTTCTTATTTTGTTCTTATATGTATATTGTTTTAGATTTTTTTACTATCATAAAATAGGAGTTGATTCCGTATTAAAGTAGAATAGAAATAGTTAAGAATATAGTTACAGATATAAGAGTTGTATGACATGGCTTGGTATCTGTGTGCATATTATAATGGCATGCTTCCTAATATTATTTAAAAAGACACGTGTACGAAACTTTGGGAACCAGTTGGTATTAAAAACCAGGAAACTTATCATATAAAATCAACACAAACCATTAAAACAAAAAAAAAAACTACTAATATTTAATGAAATTTAGAAATTACGCATGTCATCAGCACAAGACATCACAGAAACATGATCTATGCTTGTGTGATGAAAAGCCTACACCCAACAGTGTATTCTAAAAGGCTTTTGATGATGAGTGATAGAATTAATCCACTATTTCATTTTTTCTATTGCAGACAACGGACGCAACTGCGATGTATCTTTCGACATATTTGAATGCATTTCGGACCGGATCGGCGAATACTGCGGCAGCTCGGGACTTTGAACATCAATCGACTAGACCTCTCATTGATGACATACTTTAATAAAATTACCACTACATACCTTAATAGTCTTCAATAGTATTAAAATTAGGAAAACTGTGTGACATGATATTCATTTTTCATAAATGATTTGTGTGTTTAAAGCATCTACGTCTGTTCTACAAAACCTCTTTTGTTAAATGCCCTTATAGGTACATGAGTAAAAAATTATTGGCCTTTAATTTAAAATGGCTATTTCCGAATATAAAGTGCCCCTCAAGTCTTGAGTTTTGAGCTTTCTTATAACGTCGCCAATAATTAAACATAAATACATAATATACGATAGTTAAATCATGTCGCACTGTATACCCGAAAAGAATTTTGGAGTTTAAAACTTAAAATTTGACATAAGTTACCAATACGAAAAAACGTAGATTATTGTAAATAGATGTAATTAATAATACTAAAATGTGATGCTCAATAATTTTAGTTGTAAGGCAACTCCAAAGATTTCTAAAAGAAATCAACGAAACTAAAAATTTGTAACCATCACAATCCCAACCGAATCATGCGAAGCATATACATACAATATATACACATATTACTGCCTCTCCCGTTGGTCTTGCGGTAGGATTACGCAGCTGCTGATCATGAGGTCTCGGTTTCGAATCCCAGGTTTTTACTATCTTCACAGTGTTAATCCAATTAAGACGTTATGTTTTACTATTTAAGACGTAAGCACAGGTCACAGGTGACAGGTCTTCTGATGAAAAACTTAAATAATCATCAACACAGACATACTCCAATACACACACACGCCAACACACACACACACACAACACTCAAGAATCGCAAACGGGTTTTCAACTTTTTGAGAAAGATCTTCTTGATAGTTTAGAAAATACCACAGAAGATAATTATTACATAGATTTATTTTTCGAGGAAAGAAGTATGTTGAAATTCACACATTAGTGGAGTGACAATTGACCAAGTGATGCCTATGAAAAATAAAATATTTCTGGCTACTAGCATCTAATGTGATGTTTACCATAAGTGGTAAAACTTTCCCTACAATTATTAGGGTACTTTACTGTACCGTAAATAAATATCTGTCTCCCTAAACGAATATTACAAAACATCTCGGAAAATATAATTATTAAAGCTTTTCATTTTTATGACAAATTTTAGTCAAATAAACATTGAAATATATTGCTCAATTGAGTAGTCTAAAGCAGTGACGTCACAAGTTTGTATTTAGTAATTTTTTCATACAAAATTATCATTTTGACAGATAATAATGACAGAAAGAAAAATACGACTGTATTCAATGTCCGAAAAAATTGTTTTAATTTTAATCTAATTTCTATTAGCAAATTCTTTTAACTACATATATGCTCCGAGGATATTTGTAAATAAATGTCAAAAACAATGTATGAAATTAATGTACTTACGAATAAACAAAAATAACGAAATAATCATCACATGCAAATTATTGAATTTGTGTGTTATAATTTTGCCTGGATTGTGGCATTGATTGTTCTTCTTTAATCTGAAATTCCTAATCTTATACCTAGTTAGCTTTCTTAACGAACTGATAGATGTAACATTGCTTTAAGTTCTATGTAATAAAGATTTGTATATACATTTGTTTGTTATTTATTTTTATACTTCACTTGCTAACCCGTGTAACTTCGTCTTCGACACTCACAAGATATATTTTATTACGCTTATTTTATAATTTTCATTGATGCTCAGCTCCTATTGTCTTAGCGCGATGGTCTTAGTACTTTTAAGTCTTACTCGGGTAATCTCTACTAAAAGAATCACCGATAGTGTAGCCGTTAAAGCATAATGCCGTGACCAAAGCAAATGGACGTTCATTTAACTATATATGTATATATAGATTTAAGGGGGTCTATTTTTTTATTTAGCTAAAAGAACCCTAGGCCCTTCGAAATCATCCACCTTCCTTCTATCTGAGAATTTCGTGATGAAAATTTTCTCTAAATTAGATATTTTAGTTTCTTTCGTACAGTATCACATCTGGAATACTTAATTTTTGGTTGTAGCAGTTCACAAAGCTAAAATTTTTAAGCAAATTTTATTACGAATTTAAAAATGATGTAAATACTAACCTCTACTTAAAACTATATTGGTCTAATCAACGTATCGTTCCCAAACAGCGTATGCTTTTAGTCGGTTCAAGTCCGATATAACTACTCCACTTTCGAACTCTCTTCTGGACGGTACTGGGGGTAGAAAAGCCTTTGCAACAATAATTTAAAAGGATACCGATTAATGAAATAAAAAAAGACATTTAAACTGGTTGAAATTCAAGCGGCAGGCGATTTCTAATATGAATTATCTTTACCTTGAACTTTAAAACTTAAATATTTTGATTGTTTTAATTGATCAAACATTTGAATTAATTAGGTTCAATGATATTATGCAAAGGTAGCGTCAATTTATACGATACAAGTAACAAATCAGAAAATAATCAACATTTGCCGAGTTAAGTAAAACATATATTTTATTATTTAGGCTAATATGACCAACAACAAGGAACACAATATCAGCAAACTGAGCTTAACTTAACTAACTTGAGCTTTATGCCTCTTTGGCTTGATATCCAAAATAACAAAAGCAAGATCATCTTTAACAATCTGTCGAATCAAGTAGTAACTCACTTCCCGGTTTTCTGTTAGAAATTTCATCCCTTTACATGAAATGGCTACCACAGATCGCAGGTAAAAAAAAAGAAATATATTTATTACCAACACATGAAAAACTTTTGGTCAGCAGAAGTCACTCATGAAAGTCTCATAGTCATTCATAATGATGAATGATGCAAAAAGATTAGATAGATATAATTGTTATGTTTGTTTAATTATAAATTAGTAATTATTTTAAAACAGGCAGAAGTTACTAATTCATTTTAATCTTAAACCGAGTTCAGAAGAAACTTAGTAACTCGTGACAATAATTAAATACTGGTTTACTTAAATCAAATAATTGATTTTCAATATTACTCTCACTCCTTCACGTATAATTTGACACATCTCACACGACCGTCAGATTTCAGCATGGTAAGAGCCTGTACTGTAGTTACCAAACAGTTGATAATTTAAAATACACACATTACAGATAAATTACTACCTTCCAGCCCTGTCACAGAGTAAAGTAAAGTCATGCTCGTCACACCATTATAAGTCGATGTCGATTGTGAATGTTATGAATAGGAGTCGAACTAACAACCTCTGACATGGTGGCCTAGTTAAGTGACAAACTTAAAGTAGAGTACCTGAATAACTGAGCTTCGGTCGGTATTTGGTTCCCGTAAATGTCCTTAAATGATTTATCGTCCCCGAAATCGCCTGCTTACTAAATTTCATGAAAATCCCTGGAGCCGTTCCCGAGATTTAGATTATATACCTATACAAGAATTGCTCGTTTAGAGGTATTAGATGTTTGTAGCTCCTGGATAAAATTTTATCGCAATTACTTCAAATACAATATAGAGAGGTAGTTTTAAGATATACAATAAAAAATTTAGGCAGGCGCTAGGCGTACTGTACTTGTCATGCATTAGGTGATATTATTAGCTTTGTGTTTTATTTATTATTTACGAGCTTTCGTTCGCGGCTTGACTCGCTAAATGCGAATAAAAAGTATCCTATGTTACTTATAGTCTCCAAGAATATGTGTACAAAGTTTCATGATGATCGGTTAAGTAGTTTTCCCGTGAAAGCATAAAAAACAAACTTATATTCACATGTATAGTAATAGATTAGCTTACTCCCGCGATACGTTGGTCATCGTGGTAAACAGTATGTGTTATTTTGAGGCATAAGCTAGCTAAATTACTGTAAAGTTGCATCAAAATACTTTCAACAGTATTTGCGAGAAAGACTAACAAACATCTCATTATAATCATCATCATATTGGAGGAGTAGGAATGATATTGTTAATTACATATGGGGATAAAACATTTTATATTCATACTTGAAATATTTTAGTTGTGTGTTTCTATTGTTGTTATTATTTTTGATTGTGTGGTGACGGATTAAGAATACAGAGAGCCCCCGTCCTTTTTTTTATTTAATTTGTAGATACTCCGATACTAAGCATAATATATTATACAACATTTAAGACTTATTCTTTTAATAGATAACAATTTTCTACCGTGGGAGAACCACGCTTCGGCATGAATGGGCCGGCTCGACCGGAGTGATACCACGGCCTCACAGAAAACCGGTGTGAAACAGCGCTTACGCTGGTTTCATCGAGTGAGTGAGGATACCGGAGGCCCATACCCCAATCCAACGCCCCCTATCCCCCTCACCATCCCCCTTCCCTCCAGGCCGCCATAGTGTGGGTCACCATGCTGCATTGTTCTTGTCCACCACCATTTTGACCACCACTCTTGGATTCTGCTCATGCTTTCCATCAGACAGGGCAGAGTCATTTTGGCAGCTTACCGAGCTTTCGAGTACCTCAGGATTAAAGATTAAATATCCAAAATGCCACTGCTGTGCAAGAGGTCTCGATTCCTGAGTCGGACCAAATGTTTGTATGATCTACAAATGTTTGTTTCGGAGTTTGGGTGTTTTCTATGTATAATATGTATGTATTTACAAAAAAAAGTATATAAGTATTAATATCAGTTATCTAGTACCCATAGTACAAGCTTTACTTAGTTTGGGACTAGATGGCGTTGTGTGTTAAAATGTCTGAACATATTTATTTATATATTTTTTTTATTTATCTTCTTCGACTAGCAATAATAGTACTTTTGGGCCGCCCGGGAATCAAGCCCGAGAACTTCCTCAGTGAAAAGTTACAAAATAATTTCTATATATTGGTTTTCTATGAGCTAGTGGATTCGAGATCTTCTTTGCGTAGTAGTAGGTTATGCGAATGTCGTACTTGGGTCTCGGGTCCGATTCCCGGGTCGGACCATATGTTTGTATGGTCTGCAAATAATGAAGGAGTTTGGGTGTTTTCTAGATATTATTTATTTATCTATATATTTACCAAAAAGTATATGTTTCCTACCAGTCAATCTAGCTTTTATAACACTAGCTCTGGTAAATTTGAAACTAGATAGCAATGTGTGTCAAAAGTATGAAACAAAATAAGAAAAAAAGACTCCGGTCGTGAAGTCTCATTATACAGAAGTGTGGCTCTCTCACGGAAGAGTTCTTACTCTTGAGATCTAGACAGATCTGGTTATCTTTTTAGAGACACGACACTTCCTGGTAAAACTCAAAGTAAGTCCTCGTAACTAGTATATCACCTCTAATTCTGAATTATGATAATATTTGAAAACAACAATTATCTGTCTCCCACGGCTTTTTGTTTCCGGATTTAATAAAATTTGACTTTATCTGTGTAAAATATCTATTGCGTGTTAAAAATTACAATTTATCGTTAGTCAAGAACGTATGGATCGTGGGAGATCTTTAGCAATTAACTTGCTAAGTACTGCGGTCAATTTTAAACAAAAACATTGATTGTCTGCATTACCGTAAACGGTATCCCACTACAGAACTTGACGATAGATACCTTAAGCCACCATTTTCTTAGCCTTAACTATTCCCAAGAGTATTTATAGCCGATCCCAAATAAAAATATTTGGGATCGGCTACTATTTCAACCGGTTCTACCTGAATATCAATTTTTCTACGAATCAAATGACATCGGAACTCCGCAACCCTGAAGGCAAACTGAATTCGAAGGTTGAATAGTTGTCAGTTACATATCTGAGGGCACCCAAACCCATTTTAGTTTAAAACTTAAGTTCACATACATGCATTTACAGTTATGCCTTTACCACAGAACGGGGTAAATAAACTCTATTCACATTTTGCCTTCTATACTTTAACGCTATTTACTTCACAAGAGTTAAGCCTAATATTACAGTTAAACAAATGATGTCCAATTTGGTCCTAGATGGGGATCGAAATCAACACCTCAGGCCTTGCAGTCAGGAGAGCTGACCACTAGCCCAGCAGGTTAAGGGTCGCAGATAGTCTCGTTCCGACCTGTTTTATTGCGATCCAGTACAAGAACAACCGCAGGGCCATAACACCGCAGGGCGAAGTTAATCTAAAATAAAAGTGACCTAAGTTACTCCTTATTTCATCAGCTATCTACCAGAAAAAGTTCTGTCAAAATCTGACCATCAGATTCATAAAACCTGATGGTCAGATTCATCATGAATCAGATTGATAAAAAGTGATTTTTGACGAAGTAACGTATTTACTTTCATATGCATTTAGTGAAAAACTTTTGTTTTAAGCAGACACTTAAAGTTAATTTATTTGTGTAAATTGTTGACGTAACTTATCAGAGCTTAGTTCTATCACATAACTTCAACTTCTGGGAGTTCTGAGTATGCTGACAATAGTGATACAATAAAATACTACGAATCATTCGCAGAGTCTAAACTACTCACTGTAAATAAATAACAAGGGAGCGTCAAATTACAATACCTAAGACTGAATTAAGCTTCATTTGAAATGTCTACAAATCAAGTAATGAAATAGCTTACTCATTATTTTGCTTTTTTATTTTAGTTTGATATTAACGGTAGTAGAGCCACACTGATTTCAGCAGGGTTGGGTCGGCTCGACCGGGCCGGTACTCAACATAAAATGACAGTATTCGAGCTGTCAAGTTTCTTTGATGAGTGTGAGACTAGAGCCCCAATGATGCAGAAACATCACTAGGTTACCATGGTGCTGCATTGTTGCTTTTGCAATGAGTATGGTAACCACCACTCTTGGATTTTTCACCACGCTTTCCATCAGGCAGAGAACAGATACTTAGCGAGGCCCACACATAAAGTCAAACTAATGCAGTAGCATTAGTTTGACTTTATGTGTGGGCCTCGCTAACATAACTTAGTAAAGTTAGGTTATAATTTATACATATGATTACATGATATGATTATTAATGACCGTTTTCAAAAACCTATCTCTACTGGACAAAACTGGAGATAGCCTAAATATTTTCTTAAATTATGTTTAATGTAATTGATTGAATACTTTTATTAACCTTCTCAGGTAATGCTCTTGACAGAGCGGCTGTGATCGTTATGTAGTAGTAGTTTCGGGATATTTGAAACGTTTCACTTTCATTAATATGAAGGTTCAAGTATTTTTTTTGTTTTAAATGTCAAATAAAAAAAGATCAAAACTCTTTTTACGATATTTTTTTTAATAGAATCGAGCGTAAGATGATAAGCGATTATAGCCGCCCATGGATACCCGCAACACCAGAGGCATTACAAGTGCTTTACCGGCCTTTTAAGAAGGAGTTAAACTAAGTAAATTTAATTCGTTTTAATAACGAACGTTAAAGAATAATATATAATCGAATCACTAATCAATATATATATAATCCAAAAATAAATATAAGCTTAATCTATAAACCTTTCATTTCGTTAAAGCCTTGAAAGGTGAAAAGAAAAATATAGGCCAATATTAAAAGTTTTCATTTATGAGTTTCAGTCAAAGGTAGAAAATCTACTTCATAGCCGATATTTGATTAAAAAGGAAAACATTTTATTTTTTAAAATGACGATTAATTTGAAGCGAAGTGAGGTAGGCAAATGCTTATATCACATTATGGTTGAAGTAAAAATATCTTAAGATAATAATTCCCTTGCTAACTTCATTAAGGTCTTGATAACAATCTGACGAACAGAATATTCGGTATTTTATTCTCATCAACAGCTTATAATAGTCTACTTATTGCCATGGGGCATTCTCCGCCACTTGACCATCAGGTGCTACTTAAATAAGATGGGATATATGCAAAGATAGCGAGTTTTTCAAAGAAAACAAATAGCTCAACAAATAAGATATTAATGTACACTAACTCTTAAAACTTCATCAGCAAAAATTAGCCATATACCTGTTTGAAGTTCATCAATATGCAGTCTCAACATTATACGTTTCCTACTAATAAAGCTAGAATACAAAGTTAAAACAAAATTGATGATTTTAATCTTTTATTGTGTCTGAGTCCCACGTCCTCACGGATGTGCTTAACGAAATTCAATTGTATGACGATAAGGTTCACCTTTGCGTTTGTTAATTATCATACACGTAAGTTTTTTCTATATATATAATAGGGGACACGTTAGACTGCTGACAATTGGTCATTTTATCACCACACAGCAGCGTCAAGATAAATAGGATCTTTGAAAATGTATGAATATTTAATCAAAACTTTGGATTAAAAGCATTGAAACCTTTAGTTTTGATATATTGAGCGATGAATGTAGGTTTCCAAGTTGAAGACAGATAAAAGTTTTACACGAGTCTCATGCAAATGTTTTTTTGCTTTTTTTAAATGATGAAGTAATATGTTCAAACTATTGAATTATAATTGTGTGACTTTTTAGGGTGTCAATAAACAAAAAAATACTAAAATTGACGAAATTCGAATAGGAATAAGTACATACATAAATTTAATTTGAAATGAACCCATATTTAGAATACAAAAGTTGAGATAAATATTTTCAATTGATATTTAAAATGTTTTATGCGTTTTGACTTGTTAGCCTTGAAATATTTCTAACTTATTTTATACAAGTTTCATTGATAGTCCTCTCGTCTACCTGTGAACTAGTTATGTTAAAAAGCTAAGCTAGTCTTCAGGTAGATAGACATAAAGATGTATAGCTACTGGGTGTAACGAACAGGTAAGCTTGGGATAAACCTACTTAGCTGTGCAACGTGTACGCTCCGGCTTACCTGTAAAGTTCAACGGTACAGGCAAATCTGTCAGGTATACCCTAACGTGTATGGCTGACTTGAGTTGAGTAGAGAACATACCTGACATTAGCGCAACAGACATGCTCCGGCTGACTTGTAAAGTTCAGCTGTACAGGAATACCTGTTAGGTATACCTACCGTAACCTTTATGGGCAATCTTACAATCTAACAACTCAACTTTAAAGTAGTTATTTTAAAAATATATATTATTTTACTCATCAACATTAAAACGATAGCAAAATAATACAATGTAGTTGGTTCCTTATGTCACTTTTTTGTACTATGGCTGAGCATAATGTTAATAATAACCTCATTAATTAAGAAGAAATCTTAGTAAATCCGTATCCACACACCAACTAAAACAAAACGAATCAAAAACCTCTCAAATATTTTATCTTAAAAAGATAGCCTACCCTCAACAATGTATCTAATTTTTATAAATATCATTCATTCCGTTCAACCTTGACAACAAAACAATAGTTCCTTGTATTCTTCACATTATAAAATAAATAAATAAATAATAAATATTCCGGACATCTAACACACAACGCCATCTAGTCCCAAACTAAGCTAGCTTGTACTATGGGTACTAGACAACTGATATAAATACATATATACATTTTTTTTTGTAAATACATACATATAATACATAGAAAACATCCAAACTCCAAAACAAATATTTGCAGATCATACAAACATTTGATCCGACCCGGGAATCGAACCCGGGACCTCAATAACAGCAGTCGCGTACGCTACCACTGCGCCACCGAGGCAGTTAAATAGTTTAATCTCAACCAAGTTATTTTGAATTGATTAGTAAAAAAAGTACAAATGAAGTGATTTTAATATTTTATTTCAACAAGATCCAGAAAGAAGTCCTAACTAATAAAAATTTTAAAAATGTTTGTCTGTGATTCATTTAGAGTAGAAAATTGATAGAATGTAAATTCCTTACATCTTCATCGTAGTTAGTACCAAAAGGTACTAAGCAAGCCACGGTTGGCGTGGCATCATGGCGCCCGTCAGTGCTCACACCGTGAAGATGCGGCGATGCCCTTCGAACCAGCCATTGTGCCCTCCGACCTCCGCCCTCCCTGCCGATTTTCAATCAAGTTGGGAAATTTGAAGACCTTGCAGATTCTTGTTATGATTACGAAGATGGGGTAATATGTGTTCTTTTATGTCGGTATGTAAGGCAGGATTTGTACAATTTAGTTATGATAAAACTCTTTTTACGAAGAAACTTAGGAAACTTAAATCTGTATAAAAGCATTCGAGACGGGTTTTTCGTTAATTTGCATAATAGCTAGTCAATCTGGTAGTCTATATTTCAATAGAAAAACGAAAATGTTGGTTTCTAAGACTAAAGGACCAAACCGAAGACAAATCTTTTAATAATGTGTTAGAGGCATGATGACAGTAACCAAGAACCACTAAAATTATGTATTTATCTGACGAAATGAGGTTTATAGATAATGAAGTTTATTTTCATATTTAGAGTGAAATTAAGATCTTTATTTCCTCATAAGAATTATAATTCCTTAATGAGAAACAAATATTTACACTGTTGTGTCACTACAGTGCGTTTTAGCGTGAATTTTAAACTCAAAATTTAGATCGCAATTATATCCTATGTGAATCCGTCTAAGACTCAAGTTATTGTAGTGGGCAGTCCTAGGATGGTGTCAGGAATAGACTGGACACAGCTTTCAAACATAATGTTTAACTGCACTACCAATGAGTACCTGTGTTAAAAATCTAGGTATTTACATAGATAATACCTTAACTTGGGGTCCCCAACTGCGAGAGGTCAGTCGAAAGTTATTTGCATCGGCGGGATCCTTGCGAAGACTACGAAATTTTCTCCCAACAGCCACTAAAATTGCACTTTCACAATCCCTTCTTCTTCCTAAACTCAATCACGCTGATGTCAGTTATCGCGATATCACGGAGGAGCAACTTGAAAAACTTGAGCGCCTTCAAAACTTTTGTATTAGATTCAAATTTGGACTACGCAAATATGATCATGTATCTGAATATCGCAATCTGCTTTAGTGGCTTCCAATTCGCCTTCGACGGAATGCTCATATTCTTTCCCTACTTTATAATATTCTATTTCATCCGTACACTCTATCTTACTTAAAGGAACGCTTTGTTTTCCTCTGTGACACACATTCGAGATCCCTGAGGTCATCTAAATATCTGGAACTGGCAGTGCCAACTGCACTAGATTTTATGATAAGTCGTTTACTGTCCAGGCGGCCCGACTGTGGAATGATTTACCAATGGCTATAAGGCGTGCCAAATCTTTGCCCATTTTCAAAAAAATGCTCAAAGAACATTACCTATCTTCCTAAGTTCTGATTTGCCTACAATGTTTTTTTTGTATTATTATTATTATTTTTCATTCATTTATATCGAAAGTGTAGATATTGTTTATATTTATGTATTTATTTGACTGTATTAATGTGTAACACTAAATCTTTTATTGTTAGTATTTATCTTAATTGAATGATTTCCTTTAATTATTTATTTTTTCACACCAAATTACCCAAGGCTGCCTGGAAGAAATAACTTTTTAGCGATAAGGCCGCCATTTGTATATATATGGTCGTTAATATGTTATGCTCCTGAATGTAAACTGTTTTAACTGGTGTACAATAAAGTTTATTCTATTATATTCTATATTCTACGTAAACTTAAGTGTCTGTAGAAATATAACTGTTTTTGACAATAGGAGACACTTCTGAACATCATAAAACAATTTTTCAAAGTTAGTCATCATGCCTATTACTAATTCTTGAGTCTCCTGCATGTTAAGTGCAAGATCTTCGATATATGATTTAAAGGCCGATTTACTTCAGACGAGCGAATGCTCATTCTATTAATTTCTTTTAGTGTAAACAGACATAGACCATTCTTTCGTTGTTCTGTCTGGGTTCTAATAGATTCTATAGAATATTGTAAGAACGCTCGCTTTGCTTGATGTAAACAGCATTAGAACGGGGGAACAGTTGCATCTTCGTGAGAATTCTAGTTCTTAGTTCTCATTATTACTCTTAGCTATTTTGGTGTAAACGCTGAAAACAAGTTTCCGATTACACTAAAAGATTAATAAAGAACACTCTTGTTCATGCTCTAACTCTTTGTTCGTTAGTCTAAACCCAACTTATATGATGTGTTCCAATAATTTTCTTAATATACAGAGTTACAACTTTAAAACTAGTTAGTATTCTTCATAAATGCAGACATAATACCAAAAAAAAAACTGGTGGAATTCTCTTCTTATTCAGACTTAAAAAAACTAAGTTTTAGGCACGGCCTCCTCAACTATGGTACGAGAATGCTGGTGTCTAAAAACATATAAACCAAATTGGTTAAAATACGATCATGTACAATTATTGCTTTGCTGTGAACCAACCTATTTTCTAAAGTAGTTTTCAAATGATGAAGATATGAGTTAATATAATTTATTTATGTAATACAGTTGTGTTTTTTTATATATTATTATCTATTATGTCTATTTTTAGTACACTTACTAAAAATTCATGTAACTATAAAGCAATTAAGTAGGTATATATTGCTATCATGAATTGTATTCCTAGAGTTACATTTTGTTGGTACAACATTTTATTGCTTGATGAAGGAATACTCGGTACTCAGTAGAAATACTAGGTACTTTGATATCAGTTTTCGCTGAATTCTTCACTTCACAACCTACAGCTGACTACGGAGCGAATAACCCTATTTATAACAATACATCTTGGAGAAAGCATGCAACTTACAAACAATCCTCACAACGCTTTGTAGGAATTATTTGTTTTTTCAACTCTTCACACATAATCATCTAATATAGAACTAGCCAGGCCTTGCACCAGGACAAGCATAGAAGAAAGCGGTTCCCAGTTCCTTTCCGTCTCAGGCGCAGAGTGGCACATCGCCCCGCCACACATCCCGGTGGGGTGAAGGCCCGAAGGGGTTTCCACACGAAAAAAACGGATAAGCATTTGTATGCTTGTCCGTTTTTATTGCCGTAAACATATTACAAAATATACATATATAGATCTTTTTTCCTTGTTTTTTAAAAGACGTAAGTCTCTCGCGGAACAGGAATATACCAGTAGGTATTCCGGTGTCGCAAGGGACTTTACAAACATTTAAGAAGCAGAGACATAGATCATCCAGACTATGAACAACAACTTGTGGACCACACTCAGTGTCGTCCCAAGTGTTCCAAGAAAAGGCTAATGTAAAAATATATAGTCAGTTTATAATAGTTTACACTGCAACAGACACAGACAACATAAGTATATATTATGTAGATACACGAACTTGATATGAATAACGAGGCAAAGGCTAAGTACATTAATGACTGTCTGTGAACCAAGTTTCAATAGTAATTAACTTAAATAATGCACTAAAATTCAAATATGTTTCGCTTTGCTGGTTTGCCGGTACATAAGGAACTAAATTGTCAACAAACAGCTGTATTTATTTCAATTATTTTTTAAACAACAACGTTTTATTCGACAGAGTTCTCTTTGTGACGGAGGGACGTAATCACTGATCCTCCTCATTACGTCTGTCTGTTATCACTATACAAAATCCCTAAGTGAATTCATTATATTATTAAGTAGCTATTAAAATATGTTCTATTGTGGGCGGTTTCGTAGATAGGAGTAGGAGGTATGAAAGGATCGCTTATGAAAAGAAATGATAGACTACACTTATAACTATATAAAAACAAATGAAATGTGACCTCAATACTAATGAAAACATGTTGTTTGTAACTGAAAATTACTATATATTTTTAAAACTTTTACATCGTGATATACTAAACAGTCTATCTACTAAAGTAACATAGGGCTGTCCATAGTCGTTTCACTAAAAAATTGAAATTCACAGTGAAAACTGACTCCAATATGTTTTGGGAAAAAGAATAGAGATCTAAGTAGAGGACAGACAAATGTAGAAATCCAAATATTTCCAATGGTATTATTGTTTGTAGGTAAAAATATAAGTTTGTCATTTAAAACTGACATGTTACGAAAATAGATGTTTACAATAGTTTGGATTAAAATAATTTCTGATTATAATCACGGATGTATGTAATTCTTCTGTTCTCCTCAAAAAAGTATATATTAACCTGTAATATGTAGTTATATATTTACAATTACTATACTCTGTTTATCAACAGTCTGGTTGCTTTAACACAGACAATGACCGGATTCTGGGTGTATATTGAACTAAATCAACTTATATATGCTAGTCCTCTAAATATTCGGTAAACTACCAGTTAGCAGGTGTCCTATATATAATTATTCCATCAAAATAAATTATCGTCTACTTCAGTGCACCGATACGATGAAATAGTAGCAGAGAAATTTGGCACTAATGGCTTCCAAATATAATAGTAAATATTTCGGACATCTACTACACATCGCCATTTCGTCCCAGAGCTTGTGAAATAGGTTCTAGACAACTGATATAAATACGTATATACTTTTTTTACATATAAATACATATATATTTATTTTTATTTCGCCAATACACTTTTATTTATATAGACTATTGTTTCCCACAAATATCAAACAACTCAACTATATATGAATGACCTAAAACTGTAAAACTGTGTTTAGTTTTAGTACTTAACTAAACAAAAACAATGTGTTCCACACAATAGAGTCTAAACCCGAATTTATCATTATTCTATCTCAAGTCATATTTGTGTGGCAACATCCTGACGCGGGTACCCTCTATTCAATGTTAAACTAACTGTTGCACGCCTCGTTTAAACTGTATAGAGACCAGATTTGCCAGATTCGTTAGATGCGTAGAAGTCGTTATTTAGGTCCCTTTGATTGATAGAGGTATGCGCGAACATACCCCACTACGCCGAAATCTGGCCAAGTTACGTGCCGGTTAACTAACTAACGTAAAACTCAATCGTATTTTCATCAATATTAACTTTTGACCTGGATTTTCTGAAGCCGTACAAGAATGATGAGCACATTGACCCCTTAAAATACGTTTCAAATACATCCTATGACTATATGCCTGCCTCGCTGGCGCAGTGGTAGCGTATGCGACTACATATTATACATGGAATACATCCAAACTCCGAAAATAATATTTGCAGATCATACAAACATTTGGTCCGACCTGGGAATCGAACCCGAGACCTCAAGCACAGCAGTCGCTTGCCCTGCCACTACGCCACCGCCACAGATAAATATTGTTACCAGACGCATGCTTCTACACCTATTTAATTTCATTTTATTGTCATAAAAATACCTAAGATAAATAAATTGGCAAAACATGTGTTCATTACACAAGAGACTGTTATTCTGCAGATATATTATTGTGTTGGTAAAATAATTATGTACAAATAACATCACGGATCATTGCCTATGAGAGTAAGGTTTCTATCTAAACTTCAATAGCATTAACAGCACTGAAACTTAAACCTAAGCTTCCCACTTAATCATTAAAGTTTCAACCTCAATTACAGTATAACCAACAGGCAGCTATTGTATGTTACCCGTCATTATAAATCTTCGGTGCACCAAACTTATATATCGCACAAAACAATAGCAAAGGAGGAAGGACTGATGCAAATATATATTTTACAACCATTGTTATATGAACCCTCAGGCTTTAACCGGATAGAGTAATTAGAAGCAACAACAGAGGTCAACTTTGAGTTCTCTTCACAAGTCAGCGAGTACAATTCGACACTATAATGCGAGATGATCGCACCGGAACGCGCATCATTGAGTTTGTATTCATTATACCACGTTTTTCGATACGTAATAAAATAAAAACATGCATAATGACGACAACAACAACCCATAATGTCCCACTGCTGGGTTCGGGTCTCCTCTCAGGAGAGGGTTAAGACCATACGTCCCCACGCTGGCCAAGTGCGGGTTGGGGACTATAATAATGACAACACTGGAACAAAACATATTGGCTAGAAGTCACTCTTACCGATACCAGAGCCCAATTACAAATTGAAAAGAATCAAATCATCCTCTTAAGAAAAATAAAAATTCCTAATTATGTATATATACCACAGTTAGATTTTAAAGTTAGTCTAAATTTGACAAACATATATCAAATACCTGAGACACGTCTAAACGATTTTTTCGTAATATAATGGATTCAATGTTCTCAAAGGTCTCTCATCAGAATTAGACATTTATTACAGCATTGTGCTACATCCACAAGGCTCGTCAGACAGGGAAGTGAAACAAACACCGGACGCTGATATTAATTAAGTCGATAATGAATAGAGACCATTGATGATGGGCCCATTATACATCCTCGAAGCATACTCTTCACATAATAGAGTGAGGAAAAAAATTGCGGAAACGTGGTAAATTTAATATTCACGCACATTTTTTATATGAAAAAAGTTTTAATCTTACATGAAGTGTAATTATACTTGTCAACAGGAAATAATTTACTTTATCTCTCTGCCCTGTGCTAACGCCTAAGATGTTTCCAATTAGCGAGGATAGTTAAAAAGATGTAATCGGACACACTGCTATAGGAATTTGCCCCTCATTTTCAAATAGGTATATTTTTAACGGTCTTCGTCTTTAAAAAAAATATGACTCTGTGCCACTGGATTTATTTTTAATGACTTAATGTGTATATAATGCAAAATAATAATACTGGTTCTAAGTGGCATTCCAGGTTTAAATTTAAAAAAAAAGTTAAGAGTAATGACTAAGTGTTAAACTTAGACATAATGGGGAATAGGAATAGAATAAGCGCCAATTTACCATTTTTTTACAGATAAGCTACTTCATACCATTCGACAGATAAAACCTTCTGATTTAAATATGTAGATCTGACGTATAGGTGCGTTTCTATCTAAGGCTGGTAAAATCGAAATTTGTAGTAAAATTATAGATAAGTTGACGTTAGTCTGTCAAGGGCTTCTTCACGTATTGAATGTAGCGTTAGATTTCAACAAACAAAAGCTCTCTTCGTTTGAAAAACTTAAAATTAATAATCTGAATCCTATTAAATCTCGCATGTTTTGCTAATGATTAAACATCAGACTCATAACTGAATCTACACAGATATGCTTCGTTACTTGTATACATTATTTGTCTGTTAATTAATTTAAATGATAATAATGTTCATTGTTGGCGTAGTTAGAGTTAAATTGTTTGAATGAATGCCACGCAGTTCAAAAAGCCTATAAAGTGTGAGATTCTGTATTTATTGTATATTCATTCGTACGTACTTTATAATAGCCAGTTAATAGTCTCTAGCAGCTAAACTTGACGAAACTAGTTAGTATCGTTAAGTTTCTAATTAATAGTTTAGTATGAGACTTTTAATGAGGATTTTTTATAGTAATAATTGTTGTATAAATGTATGTATAATAATAATAATAATAATAAATGTTTCGGACATCTAACACACAACGCCATCTAGTCCCAAACTAAGCAGAGCTTGTATTATGAGTACTAGACAACTTATATGAATACATAAATACTTTTTTTTTGTAAATACATATTATACATAGAAAACACCCAAACTCCGAAACAAATATTTGCAGATCATACAAGCATTTGGTCCGACCCAGGATTCGAACCCGAGACCTCATGGACAGCAGTCGCGTACGCTACCACTGCGCCACCGAGGCAATCAAATAATAATATTGTACTTGTCAACAGGAAATAATTTACTTTATCTCTCAGCCCTGTACTAAAGCCTAAGATGTTTCCAATTAGTGTATAAATGTATGCTGTAGGTAAATTATAAAAATGTAGATTTTTCCGTTGGCTCCACCCTCATCTATGTTGGTTTTCACGGTAAGTAACCCTTTCTCAAGAATCAATCTCCACTGTAAATTTCCTTAAAAAATATGCAGAGGGAGACAGATAGAAATAGTTATGATCGAGTTAATAATATCTATTTGGATTACATAATATTAGTTAGATACACATTATAATCAACAAAAAAGTATTAGAGCTTTACACTAGTTGCATATAATATGTGACCATCTGTCATATAGAACCTTATTGGTCAAAACCAATGGCGAACACTTCACAGACTTAGCCCTGACAATTTTACAGAAAACTGACAAATTTATAAATGACGTCATTTTAACGCTAAGCCACGAGGTCAAAACAAAATATTAGCCAATTATGTAAGAAAATGGACGTGTTAGCGATTGTAGGAAGAGGATCCCCCTCTCCCTTCCTCTACAGAACAACACGTGCCGGCCTTAGAAGTCACCGTTTCAAAGTGGAAGACATACATTCTCGTACTCATCGCTTCGGTAATTCCTTCCTGTGCCGAGCGGTCAAAACCTGGAACTCACTACCAGCGCACGTGTTTCCTTCCCACTATGATCCCGGGTCCTTTAAGCGGGGCGTGAAAAAGCATCTCACCAGGCCGCCATAGTGTGGGTCACCATGCTGCATTGTTCTTTTTCGCATTGAGGATGGTGACCACCACTCTTGGATTCTACTCATGCTTTCCATCAGGCAGGGCAGAGTCATTGAAAATTCAACTATTTAGTGTAGAAGAAAACCTTTCTCAAAAAGGAAAGGCCGCAACTTTAATAATGTCACGAGAACACGAGGCACTCGTATACAATCAATCGAGATGTAACCAACAAAACAATGTAATGAACAAAATTATTAGACGGGGCCGTTTCCGACCCAGGCCGATACCGGATTTCGTCGCAGTTGAGTAGACGGGACCGAACAGGACACGTATAATACACTTTATAATAAAAACTGCTTCATATATGCCTCGGTGGCGCAGTGGTAGCTTATGCGACTGCTGTACATGACGTCTCGGGTTCGAATCCTGGGTCGGACCAAATGTTTGTATGATCTACAAATATTTGTTTCGGAGTTTGGATGTTTTTTATGTATAATATGGTATGTATTTACAAAAAAAAAATATTTATGTATTCATATCAGTTGTCTAGTACCCATATAAGCTTAGTAGCCGCTTAGTTTGGGATTAGATGGCGTTGTGTGTTAGATGTCCGAAATATTTATATTTATTTATTATATATATTGTATCTAATGTTTCAAATCCGTGCCCCAATCCGGCCATGTACAGTACGTACACAGCATATACCAGGCACGTCCCGGCTTAATAATTTTAGTCTCCGCTAAATCTTGAATAAAAATAAGTGATAAAAGTTTTATCGCTATAGATAGAAATTTGTTAACAATATATTTTGAACATTTATGCCAGTGATTATCATTTTTAATCATTATAATGCTGAAATGTTGAACATACATAACACTATACTGATAAACTGGAACGTGTATGTCGCATAACTGTGCAGATACTGTACACCCTACCGTGTATGGCTAGCTTTAGGATGTGTTTGATTTCGGAGTTAATTTGTTTTAATTCTATTAATTCAAAATCGTTAGCATCAAAGAACAAACTCGCATAGCTATTCAATATATATTCACATATTACACTAAGCTCACTTACCTATACTTACTCCATTTTTACATTTTTAAGTTCTTCACTTCAATTCTGGCAAATAAGGCATTATCAAAGCTAAAACCTAATGATTGTGGGTAAATTTATATACCAGTGTGTTTGTGCAAATAATTATCCCCGAAAGAGAGGAAATTGCATTTTGAAATCCATTAGAATCGAACTTAATTAAAATAGTCGAATTAAATATGGAGGCTTGTTGTTAGCAACTTGATCACCTATTTGAATTAACTATAATTATGTTTATTAGTCTGTAAGCCCTCTTCGAAAATAAATAAATAAATAAAAATAAATAGCACAAGTACCGCTACTGGGCACAGACCTCTCTTTAGAAAAAAGTTTTAGCATAGTAATACAACACTGACCGGGCGAATTTCTTTGTACAAGTTTTCAACGTTTCAACTGCCTCGTCGGTCTAGCAGTTGAAGTATGCGACTACTTATCAAGAGTTCTCGGTTTCAAATCCCGGGTCGATCCAAAAGTGTATAATAGCAGCGATCCAAAAGTGTATAATACTTAATAGTAGCTCGGAGTTTAGAAGTTGGGGTCTACCATGCCTCGAAGAGCACGTAAAGCTGTCGGGCCTGCGCTTGATCTCTCCCCGATCGTATCGCTTAACCGACCCATCGGATTATGAGATAGAGGGAACAGAGAGTGCACTTGTGTTTGCGCCCACACTCGTGTACTATAATATCTCCTGCGTAGTTAGCTGGTCTCCGTTGAGACTGGCCGCCATGGCCATAATCGGCTAGTAGAATATAGCATCAACAAGTTTTCTGCGTCCTTGCAGTGCTGTTGTACTGTATAATTTGCTTCCTTGGTTGGCTCTTGCTTTGGAAGAAGGAAAACATCGTGGCTACGTAATATCCGGGAGTGGACCGGTATCACTTCCGTTGAGAAACTGTTCCACCTAGCCAGTGACAGGGAGGAGTACAGGAAGCGGAAGGCCAACCTTCAGGATTGAACATGCACCCGAAGAAGAAGAAAAAGAAATTGGCTCTTATGAAGCCATAGGATGAACAGATTACATTGCATAATAACGATAAAAATTAAGACACTCGATAATCTGTAATAATAGTCGTTTACGATTTATGTTTACTTAGCTTTGATTTTTTCTTTTACGTTTCATTTCCAATCTTTATCAAATCCTTTGATATTATAATTATTTTGACTGAATTATAATGACATGATATTTTGCAATAGTAAAAATATTAGTTCCTTTTAGCATTTAGAGGATGTAGCGGCCCTTGTATCTGTTGTGGCTTCATCTTTTTGCACAAGTTTTGCTACACCCATAGATAAGCTATAACAAAGATATAAACGCAAACCTCTTGCTATTTTATGCTTTAGAGGATAGCAGAAACCAGTGCCTTTGAAAACAAAGAAATAATAACAGTCTACTTGTAACCAAGAGCGGTATAACCCGTTTGAAATAATTGAAAGAATTGTTTTCCATTCTTATCGACTATCGATGTTTTCTTTCAGGCTCATTGTGTCAAAGTATGGCTCATCCTGGTTGTTAAACTCTTGGCAGAATAGAATTGCAAGTCAAATAGAATTAGATTCTAATCAGGCCGTGATGTTAAATTACATAAAAACGCATAAAAAACTGTGAATCGAACAAAAAATATCACCTAAAATGTGTTTGAAAACATATAACTACACTGACTAATAATAACCTTAGGATTTATTTGCTGGTAATACGCAAATGACATTAATTTGATTTCGTGTACCATGTCTAGGTCAAGTTACAATATTTGCTTAATACGAAAAAATAGACGTTAAATCTTTATTATAAATTAGAAAGTAATAAGTATGTGATAATTACATCAACCGAACCTAAAACAATCCAAAACCTTTCACTAACCAATCAGGATCACTAGCAACTAGACCAAAAGACTCGTAAAAAGTTGAGAGGTTAACTTAAGTAACGAGAGAAGATCGAGGGGGCGACGTTACGCGTGTGCCGTACGTCGCCTAAATTAAGAGGTTTTAAACATCAGTTGGTGCCCGCTTTAGTGCGGGCAGGCACTGGGAAGGTCCGGATGGCGTAAGAAAGTGGTTCCCGGATCCCTCCCGTCTCAGGCCCAACACACCGTGTGGTTTTAGTCGGTTCGATTCCGACACACCGCCCCGCCGCAAGCCCCGGTGGGGTGAAGACCCGAGGGGGTTTTAACACATACAAAAAAATTAACGAGAGAAGATAATAAAACACTTTATTCTTTATAAGTTAAGCACTCATAAAAGTTATTATAAAAATGTTACATCTAAATTTATAGCACTGTATAGGTCACGAACCTTACAATATTAACAATGGCGTCCGCCCATTTTCACGCGGCAGGCTTCCACCGAACGTTCATTTTTACCGCCGTATATAAGGCACACATTGTTTTTTACCCGCACAATGAACCAAAACTCGAACGAATAAACAACTGGATAAGTGTGTGATGAAATAAAGAAAAATAGTGAAAATGTATGGGACCATTAAAAGTGTGTATGTAGTGTGTTTGTGTGCCATAGTTAGGACTCAGGTAATACCGGGAAAAGCTCGTTTCAATGATGGAGAATATAACAATGTAAATCCTGATGGATCCTTTGATTTTGGGTACTTTTTTAAATTGTTTTTTTATCTTTGAAATATTTTAAGGTTCTAAGAATTTATTTTCTATTTTAAATTCTTATTTTTAAGGTTTATTATCAAAATTAATTAATGACACTCAGACTTTAGTTTTATAAATCATCATTTATATGGAAGTCTATTTATATATATCAATTACTTTTCGAATATTTTAATACAACTTAACTGCCAGTTAAGTTAAATAATATTCAAAAAAATAATAGTCTTCTATGTCTTTATGTTGAAAAAAAAATTTGTCTGCCTGTTCTATGTATTATATCTACATATATCTAAAATATACTAAATACTACATACGGTTGTACATTATACACACTTGCATCATTTAAGAAAAATATGAGATCTGAACAGATTTTATAAACATTGACATATAAAAGCTAATAAATTCTTGAACAGCACTTTAGGATCCCTAAGCTATCTAATGTCAAGTTTTTTTTTATTGTCATTATAATAGCGCACAGGTAACTAATCAGTAAGGCCACTGTTTGAATGCTATCTGATCTTAGGTACGCAAACAAAGACCGGGGGGCTAGCTACCATTTGGCACATGGCAACACCAACGGACTTGTCGGAGGAAGGTTCGGAGCCAAGGAAGCAGGCACGGAAGTTGTAAAGGAGACTGTATATACTGCGGGGCCTAGAGGGTAAGATTTCATTTTTATTTATACTGTAACTCTTTTGACGTGTTAAATATTTGTGGTTGTGTGTTGACTTTAAACTCGGAATAATGAAAAAAAAGACATTTCGACTCAGGGGCAATAGAAAGAAAAAAGAGAGCAGCTTAATGCTCCAGTAACTCCTTTTTAGGAAGCCACTATTTTATAATGGACACTAGCAGTTGCCGTATGCGACTGCTGAGTATGAGGTCTCGAGTTCGAATCCTGGGTCGGGGCAAAAAGTGTTAGTGAGTTTTTCTGATTATAGAAACGCTTAATAACAGCTCGAAGTTTGGAAGTTGGGGTCTTAGGCCTCGTGCTTCGTACAGCTAGTAAAGTCGTCTTTCCTGTGCCAGATCTCACCCCGGTCGTTTCGGATAATCGTCGAATCGGATTATAAGAGTGAGGGAACAGAGAGTGCACCTTCGTTTGCGTACACATTTGTGCACTATAGTATCTCCTACGTACTTCACTGGTCTCCGTCGACACTGGCTGCCGTGGCCGAAATCAGCTAGGAGAACATCATAATGGAATAGCTACCTCCTTAGTTTTATAATTTTACAGAGAGCCTATCATTTTTACTGCCTGGTTACGACTTGCCATCAGATGGATAGTGTGTTGAGGTGCCAAAAAAATACATTTTAGCATATTCAGTCAAGAATTTGATGCATAAAAAATAACTCACTATCCCTTCTAAATTGATTTTTGTACATGTTTTATGTGAAATTTTGAATTTAACTACCTATTTAGTTTAGAAGTTCAGTACATATTTAAATCCGCTTTTCATCGTCAAATACAGTTTACGCTAAATTCGAAGATATATATTAAAACACATTGAAATAATAATTATTAATTAATATTATAAACTTTATAAATTGCAGTATAAATTCCACCAGACAATCTCTAGTGTATATTCTATTATCTTGTAACGAAAGAAATGGAAAAAAAACCATCCTAGAAGAAATCTTACAAACAAAAACTGTATTGGAAACGTCAGTTTAACATAATACTGTGACTACCAATTGAACAGGTCTATTTAATTCTGATAAATATGACGTTCTCAGTCCATCATTTATATAAATATAAGTCTTATAAATAGATTCTAAAATTAAAAAAATACCCCCCAACGCAAGCACTTAATCAAGCAATCATACGCCAAAAAATGCCTTTGGTACATCATTTTGTAAAAGAGCTGATACTCTTACACTGCTGGACCGATATTAACCAAACATAGCTAAGAGCGACCACAAGGAAACAGGCTCTCAAATGAAAAGAATAGCATCGAAATCGGTACATTCGTTTGAGAGCTACAATGCCACAGACAGACACAGGCATCGACGTCAAACTTATAACACCCCTCTTTTTGCGTTGGGGATTAAAGATGGATGCGGGCAGCACAGGGCCAGTTGTTATGGAGAAACTTGGGAGGTGACATATGTCCAGCTATGGACATTTTTTGGCTGAGATGCTGATTAAGTCTCAAAAAATGTAAGATAGTTATGTCAAAAATTCGCTTTTACTTAAATTAGACATTCATATTACGATTGTTTGGTAGGAGGTCCAACAATATCACACAACTAAATAGACTCCAGAAATGATTTTAAAAGGCAGGTTAAAAACTAGATACGAATAATGCTACGACTCTGTATTATGTATATATAAACATAGTTGTACGAACTCGCTTCTAAAAGTTCGTCTAAATCTCAGAAAAGCGAGTCTCACAAGGGGACTTTAACTTTTGAAGTTTATTTTTAATTTCAGAGAACATTTTTACTATTTATTTCTTTATCTCTTATCTTTTCCTCATTACATACTTAGAAGACATTAGACGTACGTCGACCTTGCGCAATTTAATTATGAGAAGTTTTGATTGAGCACAACGCACGACAAGAGGATATATAAGCCTGCCTATTATATAAAATCTTTTAAAATATGTCAATCTGTATGTAAATTGTTTACCACCTCTAGTTTCCGAGCAAAGGGTCCAAATATCCACCGTAAAATGGACCTAGATCAGCGGCCTCGAGGAAATATTGGCAATAAAGATGACCCTTACTTTGACCCCAATGAGGATCCCAGCTACTCATTCAAAATTGACACACGTACATACACAAAAAATGAAAATGCCGACAGCAGAGGGGATGTAACAGGTTTGTTATTTTAATTGTTTACAAATTTGAAAGGCAAGCAATATTTTTTGAGTTACTGTTAGAAATATGACTATTTTGTCACCGACTAACATTAAGTTATCACTAATATAACTTATATCATGAATTATATAGTTAATACTATCATGTTATCGATACATATTTTGTAATATAAACCATAAACCAATAGAGAGTAAAGGCCAAACAAATGAAAAGGACACAGGAGAAGCGGCAAGAAAACGACTGATTTGAGAAAACCCTAACAATTTACTAGAATCTTCATCATGAACAGTCCTTGTAGTATGTCCGCCTTTTGCAATGTAATTGCATGAAGATTAAATAAATAAATAAATAAAACAGAACCATCTCCTCGTTTCCTATAATAAGATTAATTTTACAAAAAGTTTTGATGGTCTTATATTTTTGAGACCTGTCTCTCTTGGAATCTTTAGAGGAAAGCACGATTTGTTTAGCATACACTTCGCTTCTTAATGTTCCCAATTTATCAAGAATATAGGTACTGTTACATTATTTTCCATGTTCAGGTCACTATTCATTCGTCGACGATGTCGGTGAACGGCACGAGGTGTCATATATTGCGGGACGCGACACAGGGTTTCATGTGTCTTCAGCACATCCGGACAACCCTGGTATTATTGGGTCCCCATTCCATCGAGTTCCATTAGTGAGGGGAGAGAAGAAGGCTAGGGGAAGGACTGCAGTTCAAAGAGGAAGAGACGGATCGTATCGGTAAGTTTTATTTTTTGTCTTATACGTATAACATGCTCATTTCCCTAAAATATCCAACATTATTCATCATATAAATTATAGTAATTGAACAAAAATTTACGAGGAAAACAGAATTAATATAAAAGCAATATTATATTTATATTATTAATTATTTATCAATTACTTATGAGTAAATTTAAAATAACTAATAATAAATATAACTGTGGTCAGTAATTGAGGTAATATTGTATAATTCTAATCCTAATAAATTGATTACGAATGTCCTTTAGTCAGTGTTAGGAGTTGGGATGAATCACGGCTAAATTATTAATATTAGGTACAATGGTTATAAACTTAACAAGTGAATACCGGCTCGTAATGATTCACGATCGCAAAAAAAAAATCTCATCATTACGATCAATATACACGGCCTTATTTAATATTTTGTTAGGCATCAGTCGTTTGGAATTTATAAAAGAAAATAATAGTGAAACAAAGAATACAGTGAAATAAGACAGCTCGTGAATTTTTTGTAATCAATTCTTTAAGATTAATTGGCAGTCGACAACGATGTTGTTAGTTCAACAATAAAGTTATTAGGGTTCTTAAATATTCATCTTAAAAGTGCGTAATATTGGCCTCGCCTTTTGTATAAGTTATACTGGCAACTAGAGTTTAAAGAACTAATCGTCCATATTCTAGATTACTTCGCTAGAGCTTGAGGTCTCGGGTTCGATTCCCGGATCAGACCAAATGTTTGCATGGACCAATATTTGTTTCGGACTTTGGGTGTTTTCTATGTATAATATGTACGTATTCACAAAAAAAGGTATAGTACCCATAATAAAAGCTCTGGTTAGTTTGGGTTTAGATGACGTTGTGTGATAGATGTCCTGCATATTTATTATTATATTTGTCTTGAATAGGTTTATATCAGCTGGCCCCGACCAGAGGAGGACAGAAAGTAGTGACTCCGCTGGTAACGTCAGAGGATCATACACTTTCCTCGACGATAAAGGTGTTCAAAGGTTAGTAAAAACTAAATAATTATAGACTAATTATCTCTAAATCTGTCACGTAGTCTTTTCAATTCATCACTTACAGTACGCTTATCTTCTGTTCGAGGTACTTAATCTTTTTGTGCCCTTTTCTCATTTTATTACCGTATCCTTTGAAGGGCTACAAGAGTAGAGTAACGAGAGTAGGTGCAAAAGTATTTCTTTCTGGATGAAATTAAACATAGAAAAGTCTATGCCCAAAATGATTCGAAATTTCTTGTTGATCGGTAATGTACTTAAATCTTGCAAGCGTTAAAAAAACAAATTAACTTTAGGTAAATTTAAACATCTGAAACTCGATAACATTCATAAACTCTCAAATATAAAAAAACGAGTTAGAAACAAGTCACGTAAAAAAACTATTTTATTTTTAATCAATATACACTGTACTTCGATTTCACCCCCATACTGTTGGGATATCCAGTTGTATCTTTCCATAAACTGTAAGCCAATAGGATAAATATTTTTTTCTTTAATTATTTTAAGGAATGCATTAAGTTATGAACTGTATCCAACAGGACTGTAAACTATATAGCCGGACCTGGTATTGGATACCGTATCATCAAGAACAACAACGATCCTTATATCCCACCGTATTTCCCGACCCTACCGAGTCCTTACGATCCTGAGTTTGTCAACGCTGGTACCAAATACGGCGCAGGAAAACCACCACCTCCTTCAGCAGAGGATGTATTTAAAGGTAAAATACTATATTTATAAAATATCAATGCGCGTAGAATAATTCCGGTCCAAAAAAAAAATCCATGGATTTTTTTGAACCGGAGCTATACCAAAGTGCCACAGATAAAATAAATATTTCATGGCGTTATATTAATTATGAGAATTCCCCGAGCAAACAAAATATCTTTCTGATTTTAAAAGAACGCATAAATTGTCGTATGTAAGTAGAAAAACAATTTAAACAAAAAATAAGTGATATGAAAATCGCTGGATGTCAAAACTTTGTAAAATATTCTTGTATTTCTTTACTATTTATTTCTTTGTCCAAAAATTTACATCTAGATCTTATTATTCTAATATTTTTACTTACACAATTATTGTTCCTTGGTCAAATCAATAATCGACGCGCTTGTATCCTGAATACTAAATTTTACATAACTTCTAGGACCCGATGGCACAGCCGCATCTGGTCACGTAAAACCTCCTCCCTTCCCCACAAGCGAGCCAGAGAGACCAAACAGCAATGTTCCTTCGCCAGTTCAAGTCCCTCCTGCGGCTAGCAATGAGGATGCAAGCGATACCCCCTACAATCCACCCCCAAGCTTCGAGCAAAGCCCTCCCGCTGAAGACGTAGGCTACGTTGACGAAGATTCTGGACTTCCGGGATCGTTTGGACCCCCACAACCGACAAAAGGACCAGGTGATGAATAACACCGGCAATGATTGATGTTAGTGATCTTGTTTTTAGATGTATAAAGACTTATGTCTTGAATCCCATTTCTTGCAAGACCAATGAGAAAAGATATAGTCAGTATATAGTCTGAATACATTGTGTCTTCAAGAAGTCCATTTGAGTGATACCAACCTTTTATACTTTTCTGAGAGTTTGGATCTTACAACTCTATTAAAGAGTAAATATGTTACTTACTATTATATTATGAAATAAATAGTTATGATAACTCTACTAACCAAAGTCAAAAAGTCAATGTTGGGTGACACAAGATCACAATTCAATCCGCTTGCGAAGGCTGGAGATGCACTCGAATATAATTTATTATATTTGCTTGAACGCAATAAATATTATACGTAACCAATTTGGTTTTTATTACACCAACACCTTGCGGCACGCAGCACATACGCACTGAACAAAGTATTAATATAAAGGAAATTTGAAATGATTCAACAATTGCAGGCAAACCCAGCCGTCCACCCAGCACGCCTAATAGGCCAGCGAAGAAACCGTATGTGCCGCTAAAACCTTTCCAGACACCGCATGACATTAGCAATCAACACAGTCACGACAATCACGAAAATCACGACAGTCACAGTAGTGACGACGAGGGCCCTAACAGTAATACTCCACAATATGCTGTAGGCTTTAACATAAACCGAAATAGGCCTGGTGTTACTATCATCAGAAACATAGGAGAAGACTTCTTCGGTGTACCACCTGGGGTATCCGTAAGAGCACATGTTCAAAGTATCGATTTATACCCTTTCGGGTCTAGGCCCATATCTCCTTCAGAAGCCTTACAAAACGATCAAACATAACATTCTAGTTAAAATACGAATTATCTACACGAAATATTATATTACAGGCTTATAAGTATTTGTAATTTAAACGAATAAAGACATAACATATTTTTATAGTGTTTAATTTTGAAAGTATGAATTTATTGACACACTTATATTGTTATTGATAACACTTTTAATTACTCTATCCACAAAAACACACGTATAACCCTCAACAAAGGTTTCTTATGCTATGAATTAAAGTGTACCTACATCCATAGCTATCTTGGACACTACACAAAAGACCGCACTATACAAAATTGAGTGATTTTAGATAAGCGACATAGATTTTAGCGACATTAAATGATACCACAACGGGTTACGGCCAAATAGTTATCGATACTACAAAAGCCGAATTCATTTGTGGTTAGCACTACGTGCTTTAGGCAAAAAAATTTTTTTATACATATATATTACAGAAAATTTCTTCGGTTTTACCAACACTAGTTAGTATAATGTAAGAAATTTAATAAAAGGCATCAATTTTTTAGGCTATACCATTAAAATTTAGTACATGGTCGGTGTTACCAGTGACGGAGGGTAAAAATTCATTCACACTCACCCAATCCGAATGACGCAACAACAACACAGGGGATCGCATTTGCGCATTATTGGTCACATAACCTAACCGATATGATTCAATAATAAATAGTAGGTATATGTAGCTTTATACGCAGAGAAGGAAAATATATAAAATATTCTACGAAAACAGCACGCGTTCAAAATCTAATTAATTTATGCAAAAATATACAAAGCACAGTAGAAATTCCGTGTGATGTTTATCTCAACATTTAGTGTATTTTCGAGGAAAAACCTAATATTTAACGAGTGCCTACTGGCAAAAGCTATAAATAAACGATCATCATAGAAAAATTCTGACTTTTACCATTAAGAGTCGATAAATGGTAAATCTGAAATTTCATTGGTACATCTTTGAATTTATCGTAGTTCGGGTTTTTACTGTTACATGCTGTTTTCCTTAGGTACCCTTAAAGCGGCGCAATAAAAATTTATGTAATACGTACATATATAAGTCTAAAGACGTCCAAACTTGTTGTTTCTACTAAAATATTATTATAAATACAATAATAAATTCCTACTAGGTTAACGTGGCTTAGATAAACGACACAGACTATCAATTGATTTAAAAACATGCCTATTTCTTTGTATATTTACATTAATATAAAACTTTCAACGAGATTTGTTTACACAGATTTTGACCGTCAACAATGGAGAAAAAAAAGGACAACTTAAGAAAATCGTCTGTAGAACTTTAATAAAATATGAGAAAAAACAACAAAATCTTAAAATGGTAAGGTTAGCCGCACACCTAATAATATTGTCACTAAACTACATACCTACAATAACATTACGTGTGTGCGGTATGAATTTTAGTGGACCATTTTTTGCTATAGATTATCGACAATATCGTTTAGTGGGTGCGGAAAATCTTACCAGTATCCGATTTAGCTTTTTGCTCGCTCCTGGAAAAATAGTATTCTACAGATAGATGCTAGTCAGGATTTCTAACAACGAAGCCAACGGATCCTTTAATCATCATCGGCTGATGTTAATTATAAATCGTTTTAACTCATTTTTGGGTATAGATGTTTGATCTCTTAAAGCGTACCAAAGGTTCTGTACAAACCTGTAGGTATATTCTATGATGTTACTAAAAATTTATGCTTTTCGCAGTTTGTCCTTTATCTGTCCTATAAGACGCTGCTTCGTACCAAATTTCAAATACATCTGTCAAAATCAATTCTGAGTTCAAGGGAAGAACCCTATAGGTTTTGATTCCCTTGTGAGTGTCAAAAATTTGCAGCACAAAGGCTTGTATCTTTTCATTGCGTTGGCTTTTTCGAAGTTTAATTTTTTTACAGCTGCAAGAGACAGTAGACCTGAGAATTTGAAATGAATTTCAGCTTGAAACCTCCACGTGCTCCTGAAAAAAAGGGTCTTGACAGACAGACAGACAGCCAACAAAGTGATCCTATAAAGATACCGTTTTTTCTTATTGAAGTACGGAACCCTAAATACGATAAATAATATCACACTCTGAAAAAACTTAACTAAAGTTGACATCACAAATTTGAAATGTATTGTGTGTCTGTAATGTCAAGCTCGTTACATTTAAGCGGACTGTTTGTGCACCATTTATCAGTATTGTCAACGTAAGGGCGGTATATAGTAATTCTGGGTAAAATTAAACGCGCTGAAGTTTTAGGAAAAGTTAGAATTTTCATTTAAAGCGACAACTATGTGTTTTTGAGTAATGAATATTCAGTGAGATTTAAATTGAAAATGAGGTATAAACAGTGGAGATTTCCGGATATTTTGTCACCTTAGTGTTGATTGTGTGCGCTTGTGGATTCTTATTTGATCATTCCTTTTATTTTAAGACAGTATACCGTAAATAATGAAACAAAAAACTAGGAAAAGGGTGTATCTGACTAAGTTAAGGATATCTATTGTGCATAAAAACTACGTTTGATATAATATCGAACCTTTAGGTACCTACCCATAGTAATTTTACATTCGCATTCAGCCATAAAAGTGATCTCGTGGGTAAATAAAATCAAATGCTGGTCACCCATTTGTTATTAAATGTTTGTTATCATGTTGTGACTAAGTATCCAAGTTCCAATTTCAATCATGGACATGAAATTTACTTAGTTATAGGACTCGTCCATGACCACAAGCGTCTGAGGATCATAATTGCTTTATCAGCATTGAATTGGTCCTACTTTTAATAGTTGTGTTTGTAATTGAGTGTTTATAATAGTATTCTGATTGGCTGTAACTTTTGTGTGAATTATGATATACTGATTGGATGAAGGTAATAATATTATTTTATTTATATTACTTTATACTTACACAATGTATTAATTCAAAGCCGTTAGCCTTTCTAGTGACTCATAATTGACGAATTAAGTAGGTATTATTACACAAAGAATATATATATATTTTAAACACTGATACTTGCTTTAGGTTTTTAAATGTCCTTAACTGTGAACAGAGTGCTTAGTGGAGAAAAACTTAAAATTGTGAGGCTACTCTATGGTTGCCAGTAAGTACTGTACTGAGCCATAAAATACAGAATGTAGTTTGCTAGGCTCTGCTTATAAAAAATACATATCTGTTGCAGCCCATTTGCAAAAGAGATAACTGAAAATATAACAATTACTTCCGGAAAAAATTCATTTTTAAATTGGACCATCTGTCTAAATATAGAATTAAGTTAAGATGGAACTAATCCTGCCCACACACTGACCGCTGTGACTCCTGTACACCAAGATCAACAGCAGTGACCCACGAATACACTGAGAAGACACTGGAGGTCCCAGGAAAAATTAAAAAGCATTATAAGGAATTAAGTCAGTAGAAGAATACAATAGCACAATAAGCATTGTTATAAAACCCTGAGATGTTTCTCGGTGATCTTTCAATCTGCACAAAATAAGTCCAAACATTTGTTACTCCTGTGTTAGATATAATATTATTTTTTTAACATTTATTGTTATTTATTAAAAACAACTAGAAAGAAATACCCTGAACTGAAATATGTAATCTGTCAATCTGAAATATAACTAGATCAATTTACATTTTAACATTGAATTAGTTTTTTATCTACTGAAATTAAATTTAAACATACAACAGTATAATTTAAACATACAAGAGTATACTATAGACTAATAACTGCCTAAAGTATAACATGGTACATATTTAAAAAATATTTTAAACGTTTTCATTCTTACTAAATCGCTGGGTAATAGGCATGGGAGTTTAATTGCAGTACTAATTACTAAGCTAGCTAACCAGTGCTGTATGGACAAATTAGGTATATAATTACATGTCTATGTGATTTTATACACACATATATGACTAGAAGTATGGATATAAGTTTCTAGGCTAAGGGCCTGTGTTAAAAATTGATGGGACATGTGAACTTAATTTTTTATATTTGTAGTCCATGTAGTGACGGATTACTGATATGCAGTGATACTATTGATATTTAATAAGCGTGTATCGTAACAGCTAGCTTAGGGAGCAAACTGGAAGATGACAGTACTATAAAGAGTAGAAAAACTTGAAGCAAACCCTACAGTAACCTCTCGGGTCAGCCTAGTTTGAAATCTACTTTCTAAAGAGAGGCAGAGGTCCAGCAGTGGACATGGAAAGGCTGTTGATGTGATGTGATAAGAGATTTTAAAACATTAAAAGTTTAAGATTTATCAAGTGATACTGACTATAGCTTAGTTTAAATAAGAAAAAATATTTTAATCTGTGGTTTTATTAAAGCGGTTGTAGTATTATGAGATTATACAGTGCAGTTATTTATATATAGTAATAGGTATAGATTTCGACTATGTTGGTAATGGGAGTCACAAAGTACCCTTGATTTACAATGTAAACTTTTTTACTTTAATTTCAAATTGGTATAATACCTACCTTCAATTAATTTAAATTAGACTAGCAATTTTTTATCCCGTTTCCTCCCCTGTAGTGTTGTTACATGTTAGTGTTCAAATAATTTGAAAAATAAAACTTAAGGACGACTAAACCATACTTTATAAAACCACAAAATAATCATCTATAATAATCGCCGAGGTCGGTGGGTTAACTACTTAAATCAAAAATTAGATTTATTGCTCAAACTGAAATGCGGTCCGCAAAACGCCTTTTTTGTATAGTATGATATTTGTGGCAAACACAACAAACAACGTCGCAAACGTCGGCCACAATCACCAAACACAAACAGTCGTCCTCACGCTTAGCGAACGTGCTTTCTAAATCGACAAACATGCCGGACGCCGACCTTGTGGCAGCTATCACTTCCCGAAGAGGGACGCGAGTGGTGTGAAGCCGCCCGTTGAGCCACGATGGCTCGTTGGTCGTCCAGGCTGGAGGCTCCACGTGTTGGCTTTGCCGCCGTGGAGGCTGTTCAGCCGGTCATCTTCTAGTGAGCAGGGCGGCAGTACGGTACCTTTCCTTCCGACTGATGCAGGTGCTTTCCGGGTACGGTTGCTTCGGGAAGTAAATGCACTCGGTCGCCAGGAGGGAATTGAGTCCCGCCTGCCACCACTGTGACTGCAGAGAGAACTCAGCCCAGGACACGCTGTCTGATTGCTTCGCTTGGGCGTCGCAGCGTCGGGCCCTCACTGCAGTCATCGGAGGAAAACTCTTACTACCGGCCGTCGTAGCTCCATGGCCGGTAGCGAGAGCAGTTTTACCGCGGTCACAACCTTCTGCGAGGATGTCATCTCGCAGAAGGAGGCGGCGGAGAAGGCCTGGGAAGACGACCTCCACTTGGACCCGATCTGCCGTCGGCGATCCGGGCAGCGGCGGCGGCGCGCCTACCAGCCCTCATGCCGCCCTAAGTGTGGCCGCGGATGGTCGGGACTGGTTGTCCCCTCCAAGTGCTTTAGGGGCCAGCCGCGAGGGGGCGACGTACGCGTGTGCCGTACGTCATATTGTCGTAAGTTGAGATTTTTTCCTTTAGATTTCCATAAAACGTACTCTAACGAAGAAGACTTAGGCAATAGTGTATGATAGAAATAAAAAAATCGTGCAAAGTTAGTTTATTTTACCTGCTCAAATTTCAGTGAATTTGCATGAAGATACTAATAAAGCAGCGTTTGCCATAGTTTTGATATTAAAATTAACATATTGAACACGTATACTGAACCTTGGAAAATAATATTTATATTTATTTAGAATATATATAAAATACTATTTATATTATTATAAGTATTTTAACAGCGTGGGAGAGCCAGGCTTCGGCATGCATGGGCCGGCTTGACCGAAGTGATACCACGGCTTCACAGAAGACCAGTATTAAACAGCGCCTGTGCTGCGTTTCACCGAGTGAGGATATCAGAGGCCCATCCCCTCCCAACCCCTAAAGGCCGGCAACGTACTTGTGACGCCTCTGGTGTTACAGATGTCATAGGGCGACGGTAATCGCTTACCATCAGGGGTTACGTTTGCTCGTTTGCTCCCTACACCATAAGAAAAAACATGAATGAACAATGTATATAAATTATTTAATTGTTTCAGTCACACAGTTCGTCAATATACTACGAAAAACAGAATTACCTGAGTTGAAATATTTTACAAGACAAGTTTTCTTGAGGACTGTTCTCCGAAGTAATACTTTTGACCTTTCTTCGTTAACGAGGACGTAAGAAACATTTAACAAAATCACCACATGAGTAGTGATCGCAATGGGCATAGCTTGCGAGATACACCTATTTAAACCTGTAAATGGGGTTTTTTATTCAGGCCAAAATGTATCAGGAGTCATAAAATATTCTGTAGATGAATCAATGGCAGTTGATAAGATTCTGACGTCCCTAAAAGGTATTGGTTACATAGCTGTAACAGCCGATCGCGGAGCTACTTGGGAAAGAACGTACAAAACTAAGGAAGAGTACATTGATGAAGACACTATTATTGTTGGCGAAAAGAAACAGATTGCAGTCGGTTCCTATGAAATCAAATTTAGTTATACTTTACCTGTAAACATACCATCGACATTGAAAGCACCAAAAGCATTTAAATTCAAAAGTTACAAAGTCAAATTCTTTATAATCTATTATGTACGCATAAAATTTGAGAGGCCCGGTGTTTTCACTTTCAACAAACATTTTAGAAAAGAAATTAATGTACTTTCTAAAACTGTTCCAACTTTGCCGAGGGAACCAACGGTTTATACAGAAAATAAGAAGCTATTGCGTTTTTTTTCTAAACAAGACAGCATAATCACTATCAACGCAACTATTTTCAATTCGGTAATACCAATTGAGGGTAAAATCGATCTTAAATATGAAGTACAAAATAACAGTCACATTGTAATTAAAAATATTGTAACCAAATTGGTACAAGCATACTTATTTAAGTCAAAGGGTCATCGCAAAGTGACATATGGAGAAGCTGTGCCAGACACGGAGGCTAAAACTCTGCCCATTAATAGTCAAGAAACTCAAACTAGGACTATTAGTATTGATGTACCTATTAATTTGTATAGTGTAAATAATGCCACCATAGTTGCAAGATGTTATCTGGTAAGGATAGAAGCACAGCTGCCCATTCCATATAAGAATGCAATTCTTGATGTTCCTGTGCAGATTGGAATGTACGAAGAAAATGAAAGTGTAAATTCGAATGTAGTGACTAATGAAGATGTAAATAGTGACCTACCTCCCGCTTATTGGGAAGTAATGGGTGAAGCGAATGAAGAATATGGAGTTGACAGTGATGCTGATGATGAAACTGACACTACAAAACTGTTTAAAAGTGGATCTCATTCTCATGGAGAGGCTTCTGGGTCATAATTTCAATATAAATGCAAAGGTAATCAATATCTTTAATTCAATAGATCGCGCACCTGAATTTGTCAAAGTAGATCAGATTAAAAAAATCATTTTAGCTATGGGTACCTAATTATCTGGAAAGAACTTCATTAGTATTTGATTTTTTTATGTTGTTTGAACTATAAATTTAGGTACCACACTGAGTTTAACTCATTTATATAAACGTAATGTAATTATATTATAAACTGATTACTTTAAGAAATATGTGTTAATGTCATATATGTATATGTAGTAGACATTGCGCTCAGCGTGAATATTAATGTCAATACCATTACTCTTACCAGCTAAGTGGTGTAACACAATTGCTGTTGACCACCATAAAGAATTAGTATGTTATTCTTAATGGAGATCTTCATAATCAGCTCTCAAGACACCATTAGTGAATTAGCCATATAGGTATGTGTTGTACCTTTCAACGAAATTTGTACTCATTACTCCAGGGGAACTCATTTTTTTGCTTATCAGAATGGTAAAGAAGTATTTAGGTAGTTGTTTTTATCGATGTATCTTAAATTGTAAAATCTGAAATTCTAAATGAGTCTGACTCACTAAATATATTTAAACAGACAATAATATTTTTTAAATAAAATTTTTTAAAGTAAAAAAAAATAAAAAAATACATTTTTTAAAGTTACTTATTTTAGTATGAAAGGTAAGTGATTAAACATTTAAGACATTGTTCGTGCGACTTTATACTTGTAGGCTCAGGTAGTAAAAAAAAAGCCAGGTGAACCGTAAAAAACACGACAATGAATCTAACAAAGTAAATATGAATTAGAAAGCGAATACGATCTCGCGACAGTGTTTGGCAAATCGTCTTATGTTTGATTTTGTGTTCAAAATCACGTCTTGCGTCATTAAACATTATAAGAGTAGTAAGTACCCAACAAGAAAAAATTGATGGAATGTATTTTCACAGGTAAATACAGATTATTTGGTGGCTATAGTTATTTATTTACCCGATAATTATACTGTTGTGTCAGAATACGAAACCTTAGTCGTAGTTCGGTTATGGTATCAGTTTTCGTCAATTTCTTTCCCTTCAATTGGAGAAATCACTTGTTAATCCAGACATTAGTGAACTTCATTTCTATATCTAGGGACTTTGTTTTAAACCTCGTCTGGAAGTATTATTTAGTGATACAATTATTTCTGATAATTATTACATATGAACAATTTGTGGATGATTCTACAAATTGTTGTTCTGTCTTTTGATGTGTTTTATGTCTTTAACTTTTGCTTCACATCATATTTGAATAATTGAGAATGATCGATGATCGATCAATTATATATCGATTATTTCTTAAATACGGTAAGTATACCGTATAACTGCAGTATATTAAAAATCATATTTATGTTAAAATACCCTTTTTTTCAATCTGAATATTTATAGAAAAAATAAAGTTTTTTTACTACTTATGGTATCATTACTCGCACACAGATTTACGTACTCATACAGCATCGCTGCCGGTTGTCACGCACACTTACTAAATAATAAACGTCATGATATTTGACAAGTACGTTCTATCTGGCTCTCTTTTGTAATCTGAGCTTGGTATATTTATACTAAAACGAATTTATTTCTTTGTGATTTGTTGTAGGTCTTAAGTTGTAATAGATTCAAAACAAAGATAAATACCAAAGATGATATTAAAAACGAATTAAACTAATATTCCTATTTTTCAGTAAGTTGTTAAAATTAATACCTATCCGAAACAAAATATCGCAATTACATCATTAAAGGAACACAACGATGTCAATTGTTTCATTTGCAGTACTTGACTTTTATTTGTAGTTGTGGTTAAAATAAGATTTAAATTTATGAAAAACTGATACTTCCAATACTACTTAACAATTTTTGAAGATTGTTGTGGTATTAAGTAAAACTCACCGGGGTTTCCTTTAGATTGTGATCACCTACAGACACTAATATAAATTAAAAAAAATCTGCCGGTAATTAAAATTTCTTTAAAATAGTATATATTGATAACATACAAACTAATATAAGCATAAATAACAAATCGCTATCAAAATTAAAAAAAATATGTTCGCAAAATTTTTTATAAGGATATAAAAAAATGTATACGCGCAAATTTTTATAATAATATAAAAAAATTGTGAAATTTTTCAAAAGTCATACACAGGCATAAGGGCAACACCAATAGTAGATGTCAAATGCAATCGAATAAATTACTAAATTACGCCCAATGACGCGCAATAGGAAAATATTTGGAAAAAAAAGTTTAAGGTGCCTCTTAAATGTGTATTTAAACAAGAAAAGGTAAAAAATCTACGGTAAACACAAGGGGCCCTTTTGTACTTACCTATTTCTTTTAAAATTTTCCTTACTAAGAAATTTTTAATACGAAAATAAATAATTATTACTGCGGTTCCTAAGTAAAAATATATATTTTTAGTGAACTTACAGAAACAAATTGGACATACTGATAACAGAGCTCAGCTTCAGCTCAGCTCAGGCCTTCTAGATTCGTAGATATTTATGACGTTCCCACCAAATGTTATAAATAGAAATTGCGTGATCACCGAGTTGTAAACAAAAAATAACATAACTTTATATACCTACACGCTAGTTATATTATTGAAATAAAACACACTTGTCAATTAAAATGTAAATACTTATATTACTTAAATGTATCCTTAGTCTTACTAGTCTAATACAATTATAAGTTTCATGTATTATTTAATAGCTTTAAAATTTTTATAAAACATATTTAAAATAAGCTAGAAGTTATATAAAAACATTATATTTTAATGTTTCCAATTATTTTTTAAACATTGTTATAATATTCATTAAATATTAATCATGGGCATTTTTTGTGAGATTAGTTTGTTTAAGCCATCAGGTGAAAGTTATAAACCAGGCCAGGCTGTATCGGGAGTAATTAAATATAATGTAGATGAACCTCTTGAAGTTGACAGGGTTGTCATGTCACTGAAAGGTAACGGCCGCATTGTTTTAACAAAAAACCCAGGCAAGCATCAAACTAATTTTATTTTAGAGGAAAGCTATGTTGATATAGATACTATCATTGAAGATAAACCCAAAGAGATTGCTGTTGGCTTATATCAAGTCAGATTTAATTATAATTTACCTCAAATATTACCTTCGAGTTTAAAATTCTTTAAACGCTTTCCGGGATACAGGGTCAGATGTTCGATCAAGTACTATATTCGAATAAAATTCGAAAAACCGGGATTGTTTGCTTTTAACAATCATTTCAGAAAGGCAATCCATGTAAAAACTGAAGTGGCACCAAGATTATTAAGGGAGCCTGTTATTTACGGTGAAACTAAGCATCTCACGCATTTGTTTTCATTTAGTGACAGTATTGTTAACATTAAAGCAACTATTCTCAACTCTGCGGTACAGATTGGTGGCAAATTTGAAGTTGTTTATGAAGTCCAAAACAAAAGTCATGTGGTAATAAAGAGCATTATAGTCAAACTAGTAGAAGCTTACACATTTAAAGCAAAGGGGCATCCTAAAGTCAAGTATGAAGAAGATATTCCGGGCACCGAGACCAGAACAGCACCTATTGAGTGTGAAGACACTGTAAATAATTCTATTATTGTCACTGCACCGGAACATATATATTCATTGTCAAATGCGAAGATTGTATCCAGAGATTTTATGATCAAAATAATAGCTCATTTGCCATTACCACATAGAAATGCTGTTGTCAGTATACCTGTGCAGGTTGGAATATTTGAAGATAATGTGGAACAAACCCCTCTAGGACCTCGACAGATGAGTGAATATGCAACTTTTGATGATCCTCCACCATCATACTGGGAAGCTATGGGTCAAACGAAGAAGGAAGATGATAGCACTGATGATGAGGAATAATGAATCTTCTGCTTAAGCATTTAGTACTATATTTCAGTACTTACCTAACAGGAATCTCAAATTATAATAGAAGGAATAAATAATGATAAATGGGATACTTTTAATTGACATTGCTAAGAACGAATTTAAAGATATATGTAACATAAATATATATTAAATTGTTACATTTTAGAGTTTAATCGCCATATATATTAAACAATATAATTGTGGATATTTTTTTTTACTTGTAAGAACAGACTGTTAATGTAATCTCTTAAAATTAGTTTTATTTTGACTATATTATTTAGTATGTAAGAAGTATATAACGAAAATTGTTTAGAAATTTTTATTCTTAATTAAAAAATGTAAAAGACTTATTTTTTATTACTTGTCAGTCAGTCTTGTCAGTTGGTCAGTCCCAAATTAATATTAATAGATGCAGTCAAATACATATATTTGAGACAACTCGACGATCATAATAGTAGGGGAGCCCTAGATAGAATTTCAGGATTTACAAAAGCGCAGCAGATTAATATACAGGAGGATACCTTGTACCCAGTTACCCAGTACCTCCACCAAATATGAGCCCCATGTACCTATATGTCCGTCCGTCAAGGATAAAGTATCAGATTAGTAAAAAATAAATTGATCATCAGAAATTCTCGAGCGCGTCAATTTTAGGAAGGATGAGTCAATAACATGCTAAAAAGTATATATTCCACTAATCTGACAATTTAACAGTGAAGTAAAGAAAGGGGAGGGGCTACAAAGTTGTAAAAAGTAACCGTCATCTCGACATTCTCGAGACGGCAATTTTTTTTTATTTCAAAGAACTGACGATTCCCTAGTTAGAGAAACAAATCGAAGGTATGGAACAACCGTATCGTAGATGGCTTCCTTTTCTTCTTTTATACATCAGATGCATCACAAGTGCGTTGCCGGCATTTTGAGAAGACGCACGCTCTTTTCTGAAGTTTTGAAGTTCGTATTGGTTAGGAAACACTGGTAGTAATTTACATAATTCATCATTTGTTTTATGATTATTCTGTTACTTATAATAAATAAATTATGAAATATCCCAGATCATGAAGAAGCGGATACTAACAGCATTTTTTGCTTGCTAACAAAATTAAGACTATTATTAACAAAACTTAAATACTCATCTAATAGTAATTTTCCAAACAGTATTTCTGGATTTGGGATCAGTTCTTTTTAATTGTCAGATTAAACTAATCTTTCCAGATAATCGTCAGTTTATGAGACAGCATGTTGAGACGTAGAGTTGAACCATATATATCTTGATCTGACGCGCTCGAATATTTCAAAATGGCGTTTTTTTTGCACCTTATAATCCCCGCGAGTTTCGAGATGCTATAAATATCTGACACACTCGCATGTACCTAACAGTTTTTTATGTTTTTGAACATCCATAGCCGCTTCCCCCACCGATGAAAAGGTATACTGTAACAACTTTTTTTTTTCTTTTTATCATCTAAGATTTGCACTAGCATCGTGAGCTCCCCTAATATAAGATACTGAGACGCAGACGATTATATTGCACTACATGTCCCGACAGATTTCGTTATGTCAAAAGTTATTGGCCTGTTGCACTATTAGAAAAAATAGAGGTGTAAAAATACGACAACCCGTTTAAACCCTAGGGCGTGCCAAAGAAATATACACACATATGTATGTTACACACATACATACATAAATTGAAAAACATACTCTATAAATATCAAAATGATATCATGTGATTAACCTAGCGACCTCGGCGACAGCTAAGGACTATTGTTCTGAGCTATACTGTGCTTATAAGATTGTTTTTACCGGACTGCGAAAGTGCAAGTGTTTTGTTGTTTTAGTATATGTATGTATATTTCTTTATTTAAACGGCTTGTCGTATTTTTATAGGAGTGGTGTCAATAGATTCGTCTTAATCGTGAGAGTGACGCTGAGTACACCAAAATTAAAAAAAGATCTATTTTTTTCAGTTCTGCAATAAATTTAATAAAGATGGCAGATATTGACGCAGTCGGTTTTTTTTTAAATAACTCGTTACTTGTTATTAACAAGGCTCTTTTACTCATCAGGTTTATTTCTCAAACTCATCGAATCCTAACACGTAGGTAACAATATCTACAAGAATTGTTCGTTTGAAGGTATAAATTGGATATATAGATAGATTTAAAGTATCTATTACTATATGAAAACCGGCTAAGTGCGTGTAGAGCCACTCCAAGTTGAATATCGCGCAAACGGATACTCAAATAAAACATCGTCTGAGTAACCTCTTAATTTTTTAAAAAGACATCTAATGATAGCCCACACTTTTGAGTAGACGCGAGTAATGTAGGGCAAGTATTCAAAAAATAATACTTTTCGTGATTTTTTTATCATTGTTTTTATATCCACGCAAAGTTTTATCTTTCAAACACTAACTGTTTGGAAAAAGGGTTCCGAGTCGTGAACTACGGAACTTTAAAAACGGCAATTCCATACTTTTATATTAATTTTTTTATATTAAACTTTAATTTATTGACGAAATATCAGTGGTCCCGTAAGAGAAGCTTTTTTTTCTTTTAAAAAACAACTCCCGCATTAGGAATATACATTCCTGTGTCGCGGGGATCTTTACAAACATACATGAAACGGACACAAAGTACACGCGAACTTAGAACAACAATTTATGGATCACACACAGTGTTGTCCCATGTAGGATTTGAACCCACAACACAGAGGCGCAGTGGCAACAGTTGGCGCTTTGCATGATTGACTCCAGGTTGAAACAACTTGTAAATAAATAACGAAGAAATGTTCGGTCTCGTATAACTTCAGTAGTATAGGGCCTTACTCTAGTGCAGGGACTTAAATCTTCTATTAAGAAAGGGGCCGTATCACAGATCGTTTTCGTAAGTATACGCATGCAACCGATAGTCAAAATAACATGGTTCAAAATAAAACAAATTAACCAATATTTCTTAAAAATTTATTCGAACAACACGACTGTAATAACAAAACGCAAAATAGTAACTTTTACAAGGTGTCGAGTTGTATTTGTGTGTGCTATGTCACTTCATTCGCCATTCCCGTCATCACCCCATAATATAATAACGACAAATACTTCTTTACAATTAACGACACGACATCGAGACGACAGGACGCTGATTCTTTATACCTATAGGTGTCGATCTCAGCATACATAGATGTTGCCTAAGTATCGACTTTACAGCTTGCAGCTATACTGAACGGTAGCAAACAATAATCAGGAATTAAAGGAACTAGAAACTTATATCGTTATATTGTTTGGTGCAAAGTAATTGTATTTAGTGGTAAGTAAAATTTGTAAAAAGGAGATCAATAAACAAGCTAGATCAGATTACAGTGGTGTTTTTGTTATTAAGTGAAACTTCTAGTAAATCTTATTAAGGCAGCAGTTCAACATTAGGTTAGTTAGCTAACACATGTATTATTTGGAACATGAAAATGTTTATAAAAGCATGACCCAACTACATCCACCCGGGCCTTGCTTACGAATCTATTTTACACCTGATTCATTAGTTTAGACGCTACGGTTGAATAAGCATAGACTGTCAAAAATATTACCCTTCCTTTTGGCATCTCCGTAATCAAGTACATAGTACTACTATGTCAAAAACAGTTTAGACAATACTATTTTCTAAAATACCGTTTAATTACAGCAACACAAATTACGGGATCCATCTCCCTAATATTCTTGCGCTCATAGGTCAATATAGGTCATATCTGGGAATAGAGCTATCTGCCTGTATTATTATAATAACGCTTTTGAACTTGTGCTGTATAAAAATATATTTCTAGAAGAGCTACAGTCTAATAAATAAAGAAAATCATAATAATTAAAACTAACAATCAGTAAAAAGGTTTATAAGAAATCTTTATTGATTCAACGTATCGGCCTCTCCATAATATAAAAAAAAATGTCGTGTCGCTTATTGTAAACAAGCTCATAGGATTAATTCAAAGGGTTATAACAAATTTAACAAGAATAGGATTATGAATGGAAGGGTTAATTTTGGCAACCTCAATCATTAGTGATACGTTAACAAGAAAGTTATTGTGTTTAAACTAATTTAGTCTAAATAGATATAATTTTTAATATAATGAAGGACCTAACTACTCGATCGTCAAATTGATCGATAAATGTCTAATATTTTTCTTGAATAATTTTAAAAATGTATAAATATTGGTTAATATAATCTAGGTTTTTTAAATAAAATTAATTATTAGTAAATAACAACAGTCACAAAATTAACTAAAAAACTAAAACAACGTGGATGAAATTAATACCGTCTTAGTCTGTAACCCTTAACTGCTCCATATACTCAGTGACGTACATTTACAAAGGTCAAAAGACCTTTGTAAATGTATGTACGTGTGATAAAAATCACACTGAATGAACAAGGAACAATAATTTTGAGTTCTTTAATGCGCTGGAAATATACATCAATATAGATCATTACCATATATATTAATAACAGCCTGAAAAGTATCTTGAACAAAATTACTTACTATACAAAAAAATGTTAAAAATACAAACTTAAAGAAATATTTGAAGTGTAAATTGTTACAATAAATAATTTTCAACCAACTGAAGCTTTGCTCCTGCACCTTATCGCTAGGTATGTATATAAAATTGTCTATTCGTATAGATAGAAAAACGTTATATGTAGAAGACTATTAAAGGCAAATCAGCAAATCACAAGAAGAAGCAGTTCTTGAGCGAATAACTTTATGTGCGTGCTTACGGTTAGATACAGATAGGGTTGTATGTACAAGGATCTTAGACCGTCGCCTTAGGCCTTAACACAATTCAATTCAATTCAAAAACAGTGCCTTCAATTTTTCAACAATGGCAATATTACATTTTTAGCGCAATTGCAGTATTGCAGGCAAAAAGAAAAAAAAATGATAATGTCATCTCATCTAAATATACAGTATATTTAAGTCAATCTCATGTTCTGTTTTGATTTTAAAATAATCTCTTTATATTATTTTTTTATGATTATAAAGAAAGTATTGAATGTTGTTTAATTTTCGTCGATATTCTATAATATTGTGTCTTCAATCCTGACTTGAATATAGGTTCGTGCCCCAAAAAATTGCTTCGCCCTGCTTCTCAGATTTCTTTCTTGATTTGGGTCCCCCTATTTTGAGGTAAGTACGTACGTGGGTGTTAAATATAATAAATCTAACATATATATTGGGTCGTCGATTGATTCAAATTAAAGATTTGAAGCAGGGTAGTACGGTGTACGGTTATTTTAAATTCGTTTATATACTAAAAAAAAGTATAATTAAACGACATAAAATTATACTGTATAACAAGATGGAAAAGATTAACAATATCCTACTTAAGAAACATTAGAAATGTGCAAAGCTATTATTATATAAGAACGAATAACTATTTTGTCCATTCTAAACTGAGAACGAGGACCTATAATCGTGATACGTTATTGGGCCCAAGGCTTAATAAATAATTTATTTGCTAAACCGTATCATCCATAAAAGTACTAATTACTGTTTTTAGATATTTAAATAATCACGTATCGAACTTGTTTCAAATATCTTGCACATAACGAATGCATATTTTTGAAGTGAAACTTCTTTAGGCGCATGAGGGTAAAATTTTTACAAATGTAACGTCACGCAAGTATGCAACGGAAGTGCCGAAAAAGAGAGAGAGAGCGATCGAGACCGATTGAGAGAGAGTAAGACAGGGCGAACGTAGCATGAAGCAACTAGCGATGGAGTGAGAGTAGGGAGCAAGCAAGTGAGAAAGATCGAGAGAAAAAGTGAGATAGAGCGATTGTCGTATCACGCACAGGACTGATAAATTAGTTCGCCAAAGAAGTTTCACTTCTGACAGGTGTACTTTGTACGTTGTAACAAATCTAAGAAGAAAAATTATTGTGGCCATGAGGTCACACATCATGTAATCCGCTATGTGCAAAACGTTAAACTTCTCATTACTTGAGAATGAGTNTGCTCTTTTTCTTTTCTTTTTTTTTTTTTATATTTAAGCTGCCAAAATGACTCTGCCCTGCCTGATGGAAAGCATGAGCAGAATCCAAGAGTGGTGGTCTGGGGGGAAGGGGGATGGTGAGGGAGATAGGGAGCGTTGGATCGGGGTATGGCCCTCCGGTATCCTCACTCACTCGATGAAACACAGCGTAAGCGCTGTTTCACACCGGTTTTCTGTGAGGCCGTGGTATCACTCCGGTCGAGCCGGCCCATTCATGCCGAAGCGTGGCTCTCCCACGGTAAAAATTCAAAGTGTCTTGCACTATACATTCTTGCTCTATACATTCAAAGTGTCTTGCACATATTTATTACAATTACTAACTACTTAGATACTCAGATCAGGTTATTAAATCGCTTAACATGACTGGGGCAAATTCTCTTCACATGTACAACCTCACTTTTATTCGGTATATTTTTATTAACCTGCTTTTGTTGTATCGAGACTTCAAAAAATTTTTTTTTTTTTCACACTTTTTTGTTATATCAAAACCATCAAAAAGCGCTTCGCATAATTTGTACAAATACAATAAGTCGATCTCGAATTAAATGTTTTTTTAACTATGGACTGGATAATGCTTGTTCACATTAATTTCACAGCCAATTATTTCACCTACAGCATTTACTATTTCAAATACAAATACTGTAAATATAGTTTTTAACCGTAACTGGATACAGTCGTCATCAAATATACTAACAGTACGCCAGAATCATTCACTAATATACTCATACACAGTATAAGCAGAATGGTACGCCACTTACATAACATTTGCCTCCTTACCATTTACTTTTCTATTTTCCCTTCATAATTTTAACAATTCATTAATACAAAACGAAATATTTCCCTTTCATAAATTACAACAAATTATTTATTATATTTTAAAATTTATTTTATTTAAAAAACTAGGATGATGCCATTATCGTAAATAGTTAAAGTATCTTGTGATATTTTATGTGTAGCTTGTACACAAAGTAACAGATAATTATATAAAACGGAACGACTTCTGTATTAAAATTAGTATAAATTTATTTTTAATATAGGTTAAATTAGTACTTACATAAAGACATGTTAACCACCAAACACAAGATTATAATTTATTATATTTAATTAAAACAATTTCCAACAACCTTACAATCAAAACTCAAACACTAATAAACTCATTTATTTGTGCATTTCATTTAAAAAAAAAGTAATTCAAAAATATCTTTTAATTATTAATAAATCACAAGCAACAAACCAAAGCAATTTAAAATATTAAGTTCCTTGCAAAAATGAACTACGTATGAACGTTGTTTATTCAAATTATAGGACTTTTAGAGCCTCTTAATTCGACAAATTCGACACCTGACTTAATAATAATATTATGTAATATGAAATAAAATATTTTTTTTCATATTTTAAAGCCTTTAAACATACCCTTATAGTATACGAGAAATATTTGTGTCCTATATTAATCACAAGCATCGAAATAACCGCCTTACAGTGTAAGTGGTATGGCAGCACCACTACCACTTATAGCAAAATCTGTTTATATTTGTGAAATAACAATTTTTTCGCTCCTTTGTAACTTAGAATACTATTCGCAATGAATATTAACCGACTAGATTTCATATTAAACTAAAAATTAGTAAAAAAAATCCTGTTACCCCCGGTTAGAATTTTATTTTTAATATTTTTATTTCGTTGGCACCTCTATTTTATGTTAGTTTATTGCACATTCCAAATAAAATTAAAAATCCAATGTTATTCAATAAATTATATTATAACAAATAGGAAACAATTCAATGAGCATATTTTTAACCTAAATTATTTAACTACTAGTCTAAAGGAAGTTTTTTTTTTTGTAAATTTTGCTATAAGCCAAACACAGGCAAGAAAAAAAATACTTTGGTTTCAAGAGATATACATATGCTTTTTCATTAATAACTTTATAGTATAAACTTGACTAATATTATATGAAAATGTAATTATCAACTAGCTATTATAATTCAGTACTGATTCACAATAAATAAACTTACAGAAGAATTTAATGCTATATTTAGACAATGGTGAATTGAAAATTACCATAAACTACTTTGGCAAACATTTTGTTTTCTTTTTAGATCTCTTTTCAAATAATAACTATTGTAACCGTCACGTCAATAACGAACTATAGAATTAAATTATTGAAAATGGTTTTTTCTTTGGAATTTAATTGAAAAGTAACATATTATTATTCCTTACGAAAAAATAAATTGGTTTCTGGTACATGTTGTTAAAATACAATAAGTAATGTAACAAGCTCGATGAATCATTTTTATAACAATATAGAATTTTGTTTAAAATATCAACAATATTGTTGTAGTCAAAACTATTCACAAATAATTATACAACCAAACTGATAACTTATTTTTTAAGTAAGTTAAATATGTTTCACGTCAACCTTCGTGTTAAGTATTTTCACAGATACATTATTACATTAGATACATAATTTGGATTTAATCGCAATAATAGTTTCAAGGGTCAACGGGCCTAGTACACTAGGCCCGTTGACCCTTTTTAATCAAGTTCAACGATGATTACGACTGACGCGATTGTCATGCAAATGAAAAGTACAGAAGGCCTAGTGTAGGTTTAATTAACATGAACTCGCGACTCTCGACGGCGAGCGTGTTAAGTAAAATTAAGTAATTAATTAATTAAATTAATTAATTAAATTAAGTAAACTTACAAGTTTATTTCACATCGACTGTGACCGACATGGAGACCGATTCTAGCGTTGCGATGGGCTCTCACTGACATCTTTACCAATAGCAACACTGAACACGCTCGCCGTCGAGAGTCGCGAGTTCATGTTAATTAAACCTACACTAGGCCTTCTGTACTTTTCATTTGCATGACAATCGCGTCAATCGTAATCATCGTTGAACTTGATTAAAAAGGGTATCCCTCTCACAAATGTTACCGTAATTAATTCCAAATTACAAGTCACTGAACTTTCAAAGCAATGAATTTTATAGTATACGTACTCTCGAAACATTTTAAGATGATGTAAACTGTTTGAAGTGGTCAGTTTCTAAATACAATTCACCATTATCTACAGCCAGTAAACAATACAATAGGTATCAACAAGCGTTACTCTCTAAACAACCAATGTACCGCGCTTCTAACGGCGCGAGGGTTTCAGCCTATATTACGTGATTTTCATTTTCTTGCTCGTTTCCTCCAACATGTCTTTGATCTTTGTAAGGGGAGAACGTTTGTCGTCCCCACTTTTAATGTCGCATGTAGGCAGATGGATCTGTAATGGATCCCGAAGTCGACCGAGGTCTTTTTCTAGCTTTGCGATCTGCAAAATTTATAAATTCATTTGAAAAGCAGATAAAACAAGAAAAGTTTCGCAGATAACTAAGTCGCAACTGTACAAGCCCCAGTGAAAGGTTTGGGAAAAGGAGAGTGAGTAAAATTAACATTAGGGTAAACCGCTTAGATGAAACTGATAGCTGTTTCGCCGGCGATACAATGTCAATCTCAGAGCTGGATGGCCAAATTTGCCGCCAAATACTTCGACTAAGAACCTCTTTCCAGAGGCAACCCCGCACCGGACCATCTCTAATACCCAACAAGCTATCCTCAACACCTGACCTGTGCTTCTAGTTAACGGGCGCTCCTCCGGGTCCCCCCGAGCTCGACTTGGCTCATCCACAGATATCACAACCAAAGGCCCGTCCGGGCCTAATCTAGTGACCCGCTTGGAGTGACAGCTGCCTCAAAACCGTATCTGGGCTACAAAAATTTACCATTTATATATCATTTAGGTTACCTCCATATTAAAAAGGTATATTCCACTTTGTTCACCTGGGTGTTAACACCCATTTCATTCAAGACCTATCAAAATTATGCTAGCGATTTCGATTTCGGTTAAAGTTTCGGTTAGTTTCCGATAGTTTCGGATACTGAGCTCCATAACCTGATAGTATTCAATATATTTTTATGTGAAAGCAAAACCAAGAATGTTGTGATAATTTTTTTTGGATAATGTATATCAGGATAAGGTTTAAAGAATTTGTTTATAAATTTGAAAAATTCTACAGGAAAACACAAATATTAGCTTATGCCCATGTATCTGTATCTAATGGCCAATTATTGAGCAGATGCATACATAAAAAACTAATGTAAATTGCACGACACAGTTAATATTTATAAAAGCAAAAATTTTATTTATTTAAATTTCCTGCAATTACATTGCAAAAGGCGGACTTAATGCCATGGGCATTATCTTCCAATCAACCTTTGATAATAGATGAGAATAATCAAATAGTATAAAAAACGGTATATGACTGCATGGTTGGCTTAGTGGTTTAAGCGTTCGCCATGCCGCTTTCTACTGCGCCAAGTGTTTTTGGTTCAAATCCAACACGGACCAACACTTTGAATGATCCAGAACTTGTTGTTCTGAGTCTGGGTGTTCTTTGTGTTCGTTTTATGTATATTTGTAAAATCCCACGCAACACGGTATATATTCTTAATGCGGGAATTGTCTTTAAAAAAAGAAAGTTTTTAACTAAAAAAAACAATAATGTAAATACAGTAATATGTATTTAGAATACAAGTAGGTACATTTATTATAAATATGCTAAATTCAAACGAGATAAATTTATTTGTAAATAATTTTTACGTATCTACAGGCATCTAGATCTAAAAAAAGGATACAATGTCATCATATCTTATAAGTATAGAGAACTAGTAGTTAAAGTATAACCAAGAATTTAAAGAAAATATAATTCCATCTAAAAATTTCGAGTATTATTGATATCTATTTTATCTAACTTATTAAGATAAATTGTATAATCATTTAATGTTAAATCCATCGTAATCATATTATTAATTTCCAAGACAAAGTTTAATCAATTCACTTCATGACATTTATTTACGACAATATTTCTATGAAACTATCTATCACTATTATCACAATACACATAATCACTATAATCAAAGGTTACTTTTCATTGTCAAGTTCATCGTCAGTGGCATCGTCGTCAGCTTTCTTAGCTTCACCCATAGCTTCCCAATATGACGGTGGAGCATCACTATAACTGACACCTTCGCTGGCCCATTCTAACCAATTCCTTTGTAAGTTTTCATCTTCCACTCCTATCTGAACAGGAATATCTAGTACAGCATTGCTATGTGGCACAGGCAATTCCGCAATTATTCTTATTGCATAATGTCGGCAGACTACGAAGGCATTCTCTACGGTATATATTTGAGGCGATACGTTTACATCTATGCACATAACTTGACTACCTCCACTCTTGATGGGTGATGTTTTAGATACTGTTCCTGCCACGTCTTCCTCATACGTCACTCGATGGTGCCCTTTCGCCTTAAATGTTAACTTTTGTACCAATTTGGTCATAACGCTTTTTACTACCACATGGCTATTATTTACCACTTCATATTGCACCAAGATTCTGCCACAAAACGGTAACGCAGAGTTCTGAATCGTTGCCTTAATTGTTACAATACTGTTTTTACTAGAAAACAAACGCACAAATTTCTTAGTATGTCCATAAATAACAGGCATTATTGATAATTTCGGTGCTACACAAGATACAATATCAATGTTTGTTTTAAAACGTTTGTTGAAAACTAAAAATCCTGGTCTTTCAAATTTTATGCGAACATAGTATTTAATAGAGCATTTCACTTTATAGCTACTAAAATATCCCTTGAATGACATGGTTGAAGGTAATTTTTGTTCTGGTAAAATATATCTGAAATTAATTTCATATGTGCCAACTGGAAGTTCCATTCTTTTATCTTGAACAATAGTATCGATGTCGATATACGCTACTTTGGTATCATAATTTCTTTCGTATCTGCTTCCTGGATTGTCTGTCAAAAGTATAGAGCCGATACCTTTTAGCGAGGTTGTAATCCTGTCAACGTCCATCGGTTCATCCAATGTATATCTTATCACTCCCGAGACAACTTGCCCTGGATGGTATATCCCATCTGACGGTTTTACTAGGTTCATTTGACAAAAAATCCCCATTGTCTATAATCACTATGTATTCGTTGTTTTGAACTAATAAAATTAAAGGCCTTGTCTTCGCCGTTTCCGAAGTAGTACTGCTGATATATATTATTAAATTCTTATTTTACGTGTTGGTGGTAGGTATAGGATTGATAAGATTATATTTTGTTGATAGAATCAATAAAATATAATCTGCGAATATAATACAATTTGTATGTACAAACATAAATGTACTTTTTTGCCTTATCAACAGATTACGTACTATCACAAAGATTGCACGATTAACGCTTAGGGTTGTTTATTCGATCAATACCTTATAAAAAAAATATCATGAGTAATATGACTGCCTCGGTGTCGCAGTGGTAGCGAATGCGACTGCTGTGTAAGAGGTCTCGGGTTCGATTCCTGAGTCGGACCAAATGTTTGTATGATCTGCAAATATTTGTTTCGGAGTTTGGGTGTTTTCTATGTATAATATGTATGTATTTACAAAAAAAAACATATATAAGTATTAATATCAGTTATCTAGTACCCATAGTACAAGCTCTGCTTAGTTTGGGACTAGATGGCGTTGTGTGTTAAAATGTCTGAACATATTTATAGTCTGAACATATTTATAATATAGTAATTTATAGAGGTTGAATTAGAGTCAAGAATTTTTTAGAACACAGCTTTATCTGCTTATAGAGGCTCCTAAACACTATGCTGTGGGCATACCGCCGGCATAAGAAGAACGACGGCCGGCAGAAGCCTTCAAATGTTACATAACACACACATACAAATATTTTATATAAAAGTACTGTTTTGAACATATCTTGATTCGCACTTATATACAATGCAGCGACAGTGCATTATTTATTTTTATTATGCATAAATACTGCAGATATAGAACAATTTGGAGCTCATATTGATCTGCACTTTAGTATAATGCAGATTAAGTGCAAATATAATACAGGGTAAGTGCTTTTTCATATTTATTTTGTAGTATAAATATTTCAAATAAAAGAACTATTTGGAACACAACTTGATCCGCAATCAAATGCAATGTCGAAAAAATATTTCATAGATATTATATGTTGATTCGTATGAGTCACGAAATCGATTTATCTGATATGTACTACCAGGTCTTTGTATATTTCTGATTCAGATAAGGCTCATAAGGTAGTAGAGTCACGCTGATTTCAGCATGAACGGACCGGCTCGACCGGGTACTACCCTCGCACAATTGCAAACCCAGAGGCCTGATGATGCAGAAGCATCACAATAGTCCGCCATGTGTGGGTCACCATGTTGCATTGTTGCGTTGTCTGCATTCGCAATGAGTATGGTGCCCACTACTCTTGGTGATGCTCAGGTTTTCCATCACGCAGTATTCTGCGTCACTTGGGTAGGCTCATAAATAAAAAAGGCTGATATAAGAAGCAGTGCAGCATTAGAAATATCAATCAGTACAGCATAAAGATATGCGTTGTATTGTTGCATACAGATTGAGCTATTAATCACCAATATAATGAATTAATATTTAGGGTTGCCAACTTTTATATTGTGATCAGAAGTAAATAGTAGAAAGAAAAAAACTGTATTCTCACTACAACAATGGTTCAAATATTATGTTCGAAATTACTTATGTAGATGGATACAAGCTTGTTCAGTATGTTAGTTAGTAAAAAGTTATTAGTTAATCCCATTCAAGCACAGATAAGAAAAGTAACCTGCTATAAACCGGATACCGACACGGCGCCGATCGATCATTGTGAATGATCGATCAAAAATTTTCTTGGAAATCCCCGCAAATTGTATCAACTTATTTTTTTTTATGAAAAGAGATAAGTAGTTTAAGAATGTAAATTATTATTTACCTCGTCCTTAAGATAGTTATACTGGTTAATATCTAGGCCGATCTTTTTCGCCCTCTTGTGCAGCATCAACAGATGCTGTCTATCCTTTACGTCTGGTAATATGTACTCCTGAAATATGTAAAGAAGAAATTAAAACGCAAACAACACTATCTTACATTATGAAGAGTAATAGTTTTGGCAGTCTACAGTAGTACCTACACTACTTATGAATTGGCGTCAATATAATAATGGCCGGGGTGACAGGCAACATATATTAATTTTATGTAACGTTTTTACGTACTTAGGTCTTAAACTTTTTTTGGTGTTTGAAAACGTTTAGTCAAGACTTTAAATATTTGTACTGTATCTATCATCATCCCCCTCCCCATTCCCCAAGGTCGGCAACGTACTTGTAAAACCTCTGGTGTTGCGGGTGTCCATGGGCGGCGGTAATCGCTTACCATGAGGCGATACGTCTGCTCATTTGCCTACTATTTCATAAAAAAAAGGAAATAAGAGCAGTAATTTTACAAAGATGTAAAAAAATAAAGAATGTACAGAGGTTTGTTCTTGGTTGTATGTAAGTAAAGTTTATTATTTATCCGGTACACCATAGAGATACCCGTGGCTGCGTTGAAATACCAAATTAAAAAAAAAGATGTACAGGCTTGCTTATGTCTATGTTTTTTTTTAAATCGTTTACTTTTATGTATTAACGGCTGACTTGGTTTGTTTTCAGAATCATGAAGATTAATTTCAATTTTATTAAAATATTGCGCAACCGATTATTGCTAAAATGTGATTTAGATCGCTCAATATTAATGCTTCATAGTGTGATAAGATTGTCAGATTGCGGACTTCTTGCTTGTCGTCCAATTGTATACTTTATTATTTTAAGTTGCACATAATTAATTAGGCGATGTAATTCTTGTCCCTTGGTTTTACGAGTACTGAATCATCATTAGAATTTTATTTCATAATTCAGTATGTGAAGATGAATATTTTACTAAACCTACTAAATTAAAAAAAAACACAAGCCAATTATACTAGTGTTTAAATACAAAATTCTTAAAAAAAAGAAAATAACTCACTTGTTTAGTTAACACGAAGTACGCGTATACTGCCATCGCAGTACCATAGGTGACGAAATAAGTGACGGGCTCCATGATGTCCCAAGAGTACTCCCACCAGGTGAGGCGGGCCAGCACTCCGAACTGCACGCCCATGAGCCCGAGACCTACCCACGTGAGAGCTGAAGTGCGTCGAGTTGTTTCTGCTTCAAGGTTCATACGTTTCTGGAAAGTAATATTTGCAGATGATGTAGAAACTGCCTCAATATGCCACCATAGTATGTCACAATGATGCATTGTTGCATTGTCTTCCCTTTTAAAAAAATAGAAAATACCTATTTTTCTTACCAATTTCAACTTGCTAAGGCATTACCTACACTAGCACTAAACGCCTTAGTTTTTCAAACTTGCACGAGAAAATATTTATAAGTGAGCTGTAACCACATCGAAATTACTATATCTTCGCGTTCTCTGAAATAACATCGTTACTCTCAGTTAGCTAGCAAATTTGTAGGACGTTTGTACGTGAACGAAATTGAGAATACTACAGAAATTTCACTCCTTTGGTTTTGTAGAAAACCTCCTTTGTGAACGCTTACTTTAGTAATTATTATTAATTACGTTTACCCCGAAAACTAAATTTCAACACTATTGTTACGCACTTAGGTTGTTATTTCTTCACATACTTTAATACAAGATTGTATACTACTTCAAGAAGATCTCTGCAGGCTCTCTCAATACTGTGTTGATAATATGTTACTTCATATCGTTTACAAAGAATAAAACTCCAATTACATTTCTATACACATTGAATAACACAAATCTTAGTAAAAACGATTGCACTTGAGACCTGGGAGTACTACTCGGTTCTAAACTACACTCAGATATTCATATCGATACCATTATTAGTAAAGCCTTTCGGGTGAATGGTTTCGTCATGCGTTCATGTAAAGATTTCAAAAAGCCTGCTACTTACCTTTTCCTATACAAAGCCTTAATCCGTTCTCAGTTAGAGTATGCTGTACCTATTTCAAGGCCCTTTTATGCAAAGTATTTTTTTCTGAACCGATCGCTCCCATGTTTGTAACAGGATCGATCGATTCAGAAAAAAATCCTGTATAATACATATCACAAGTGTTTTCTTTTTAAGATTCCTTCCTGAAACAGTCTAAGCTCTTGAGCTTGGAGCGCAGACGTACTTTACTCATGGTAATGATGCTGTACAGCATATGCCACAATAAGTGTAATTGTACGGAANAAGGAATTATCGAAATAACCTCTGTTATGTGGTCCCCAGTTATTAGGAGGGAGGTGTGCGTAACTCGATTATTCTATACGGAAAAGTGTAGAACTAATGATGTTGTTATTGATGATTGTTGATAACGTACAATTCGCACTTCTTGAATTTGGACATATTCGCTCTCACTCAGATTAAATTTAAAAAAGTAGCTTCTGAATACCTTTCTGCTCAATGAACCCTCTCCATGTATTTGTTAAAAATTGTTAAAAAAAAGTCTCCCCCACTCCTTTTGTCCTTCCTATAGGTCTCCTTTTCTTTTTTTTCTTGTATAATGCACGTTTGTTGCTTTACTTACTCCAGCTATCACCTCGTGGACAATAGTGTGGGTTATACACTATAAACACAATTTGTTATATTTTTGTATAGACTATTATGTGCAAATGTTTTTTGTCTGTAATAAATAAATAAATACTTCGTAACGAAGCATATGGTTGCCTACAAGCTCAAAGACTACACTTATAAAATGCATTGAACATATTAACTTTATACCAGAGAACTCAAAAAGTTTTGCAAGAAAGAGGTTTTATGTGTACACTTCCTTTTTAATATACGACCATTTAGGAAGAAAAGTAAAACAGTTCTAAATTCAAATTTGTGTTACAGTTCTTTATCAACTTAAGTAATAAATTATTGTGGCCACTGAACAATGGATCTGTCTTGGGAACATTTTAGGGGGATGATATTTGATGGTTTTGTATGTGGAACCTTAAAAATCTTGCGAAGTTTTTTTCTAAGGCAACCTTATACAGTGAGATGGCTCGGCGAATTAAAGTCGTCGACGTCGGCTTACTTGCCTATAAAAATAAAATATATGGCCGCCGTTTGACAGCTCTTACGAAAAATTTTTTTTGTTTATTCCACCCTATATGGGAAAACTCACAGGAATAAGATACTCTAGATAAAATATCCTCTAGAAAGATATACTACATTATAAAATACTCTAGATATAATAAATATTATCCTATTAGGAATAGACAAGCAAGAGATTTCAGCATATTTTGAAGATTGGTCCTAGCAGTGACCTTAACATTTTTAAAGTGTGAGTCGAATAGGGTTACAATAACGATAGCAAGGTGAGGCAAGAGGTATGGCGATAGCGGTAGTGAGATATTGGACAACATCACTTACTAAAAAACTAAGTTTTAAAATACTAAGTAACAATAGATTCATTTCTTAAAATGTTGGGTTTTGATATTATTTTTAAGTATTTATGTTTTCTTGTCTGTCTTAGGCTTGTTATTAAATTTATTTTTCTTTATTTACAGCTTGTTATTAGTCTTTAAACCTTCTTAAAACATAATTAGCTAAATTAAGAAAAAAATACTTTTATTTTAAGAAAATTCTTAAATAAATACTGTGGAAGTTTCTACTTTTACTTTTCCTAACTTTTCGTCTAATAAAGTAAATGGGTCACAGAACAGATTTATGTGTCGAATTCGCAACGGAAACTTGAAACAGAGCACTCCGGATATAAAGACAGATGGCGCTACCGGGAATCAAATCAATCAATCACAACAGCCCATAATATTCGGACATAGATTTAACCTTCGCTGATGTCGGACACGAGCCCTCATAAAATATAGGGTTCGCTATTTATTATAGACTTATTTTACCTAAAATGCAGTGCCTACTTAATAAAATTTGTGTTCAAGATTATAGCAGGGCCTTTTACTGATGATTGGAATAGGAGGTTATCTATTTGAATTTATGTTTTTTTTTCATGGAATTGGGGGCAAACGAGCAGACGTGTCGCCTGATAGTAAGCAATTACCGCCGCCCATGGACACCCGCAACACCAGAGGCGTCACAAGCGCGTTGCCGGCCTTGGGGGATGGGGAGGAGGATGAGGGGAAGGGTTGGATTATGGGCCTCCGGTATCCTCACTCACTCGGTGAAACACAGCGCAGGCGCTGTTTCACACCGGTTTTCTGTGAGGCCGTGGTATCACTCCGGTCGAGCCGGCCATGCATGCCGAAGAGTGGCTCTCCCACTTAGTACAGCTACGATGAAGACTAGATGAATTAAAATTCGTATTCAATAAACATCTATTCTAAACAGAGTGTAAATAACTTTAAATAAGTATTTATTTTTAAGTCTTCTAAGTTTTTTTTATATAAAACACATCTTACGCGTTAGGAATAAATATTGTGTAGTGGGGGACTGAACAAACAAACATAAAATGGACACAAATGATATCCAGACTCAAAACTACAAATTGGGATAACAAAAAGTGTTGTCCCAAGTCCCAAGAAATACTTACTCAGTGCAGTAGAAAACGGCGTACCGACCGCTTAAAACTACGCTATACGTGCAGCTCCGAGTGAGGTATCCCTTTTTTCCTATATATTTAGCTCTAATTATAATTGAAAACTAAACAATTGAGAACGCCCACTGCGTTGTTAATTTTCTATGATGGACAACTTTAAATAATGTGAAGTGTTATTTGCTGAATAAAAAATTGTGATGGAGTGAGTTTTTACTGCCTTAGTCCCAGTCGACCACTATTGAGTTGAGTATTTTCTTTAAGTACAATTTAATCTAAACCACGATATTTCAGAATACCCTGATACGTTTCATAAAATTTATGGACCGTACAAGATCTTTTTGTTGTGCATTTAAGATTGTTTATTTCTGTACCGAACGGTAATTTTACTTTTAATTTTATTTACGTTCACTTTCTTTGATAATTTATATGGCAGAATAACTTTGACGGGTTAGGTAATAAAATTCATCGATGATATGTGTCTTTAGAAATGTATAAGTATGTTCATCGGCAATCTGGATGCTGTCAACTATGTGTCAAGTAATTATAATTATTAAATAGTTTAGAACATGTATATCAAAGTTATACCTCCTCCAGCGGTTGAAGTTCAGTTGTCAGCTTCTCCAATTGTGACCGGAGCTCGCGTTCCTTACGTATCTGGTGTTCGCGCACGTTCAACGCTTCGTACAACTGATTCACCAGGTTCCGGACGTCTGAAAGCCTTGTCACTTCTTCTTGGCTGAGACGCTCCTGGGGAACGTAAACAATATGATACTTAAACTAGACATTATAAAATTTTGGGACAAGGGCCATTGATCTTAACTATTGGTCATCAAAGATGTAAGTCTTGTTTAATAGGCCGTCTTTACAAATCAATTCAACCTAAAGAAAGCTATTTTCAACATCATCATCATCGTCTTAGGCGAAAGATGTCTACTTCTGGATGTAGGTCTGTCCAAGAAGCTATATTGAAGAGTTATAGAATATTTTTCGTGCATATCAAACACTATTTTTTACCGGCGGATCTGCCGGCGTATATGTCGGTTATTGCGGTAAAAATAAGCCTGTGCCCTTTCTCAACAACCAAAGTATCTTCATGCCAAATTTCATTAAAATCGATGCAGCGGTTTAGCGATGAAAGCGTAACAAACATATACGAGTTTGTTTATACTTTCGAATTCTTTATTATGAGTTACTCATTGCGAAACGCTCATTAATAACAGTAAAAATTTAACCCTAAAGAGATATTTATTACGTAATAAAGATACCACAGGACTTCCACTACAGAACCGTATTCAATGCATATTCCATGACTACTTAAACTCCTAGCAATGATTTCCAACTCGAGTGGATTTCACCCCTTCTAGGCATCTCCCCGTTAAGTGGCTATCGAGCTCCGACCATTAAGCGCTGATCAAATATTCATGTTCTCCATTAAGTGTTGTGGTTATAAGAAGATTTAAGGAACGTGTATCGTTAAATTTTAACTGTATATTTTACACTCCTTAGATAAACAAACAAGTATTTCCGGTGTTTATTTTTATTTTATAGGGGGAAAACGAGCAGACGTACCGCCTGATGGTTAGCGATTACCGCCGCCCATGGCCCCCGCAACACCAGAGGCGTATTTATGTCTTACGCCTTTTAAGAAGTAGTACGTTCTTTTCTTGAAGGTTTGAAGGTCGTATTGGTGCGGGAACACCGCAGACAACAGTTAATTCCACAGTTTTGTTGTGCGAGGCAGAAAGTTTTTAGCAAAGCGCACAGTTGTGGACTACCATCCATCTAAATGATGGGGATGAAATTGCTGTCGCACAGGACGGTGGCAGATGGATGTTTATAAACTGTTGTCGCTAGCTTATTGACATACTTTAGGACTTTTTTTGAAGCAATGGCATATAACGACAAAAAGCGAATAAAGGAAATGGTATACTTAAGTACCCACGCGTAGGATAAATTAAGGACTAGCTTTTGCCCGTAGCTCCGCCCACGTGTATGTCGGATATCGCCACAAAATTAGCTATGTTCTTGTCNGTGTTTATAAACTGTTGTCGCTAGTTTATTGACATACTTTAGGACTTTCTTTGAAGCAATGGCATATAACGACAAGAAGCGAATAAAGGAAATGGTATACTTAAGTACCCACGCGTAGGATAAATTAAGGACTAGCTTTTGCCCGTAGCTCCGCCCACGTGTATGTCGGATATCGCCACAAAATTAGCTATGTTCTTGTCCAAGGTCCAATCTATCTCTATACCGATTTTTTTACAAATTTGTTCAGTTATTTAGCCGTGAAAGCGTAACAGACAGACAGAGTTTCCGTCGAATTTATTATTTTAGTATAACATGAATTTATAAAGTCAATACTTCAACAGTGTTAAGGAAAAGACATTCATTTGTTCTTAAATTTTAATAAACAAAATTAATTTCACAAAAAAAGCAAAAATAATTTTCAATTATTATTTCAATGAATTAGATCCAAAATACTTTAAAAATATTTCTTTATCCGTTTATTTTTCTAGTAATAACACAGAACAAACAAACAAAAATTAATAAAACTTTGTCAAAGGCTCAAACGCCACAGGTATTGCCACAAAATAAATAAAAAAATCAAATTTCATCAAAAGTGTCGAGATTTAATAACGTTGGAACCAACATGCCACCTTTACACTGACAAAATTAAACAATCTGATGTTTGCATAATTCGACAGCGGACGTACTCCCCCGTGGGTTTACCACGTGTTGTATGAAAATTAAACTTGTCCTATATTGCGGGACGATATTACAAGCTTAAAAAAGTAGGTTTCATGTAAGGGAGGTAAATAAAGATAAAGATCTTGTTTTTATAACGTTTGCAAGGATAGTATTAAAGAGAATATGGGGTTACAAATCATTTCAATTTCATAAACATATCATAGTGCTCATATTTCGAAATCACATTATACTGTCACTGTAAGCGTAAATATAAATAGTTCATTGTACATGTAGAGGAACAGGTGTCAAGTACATCCGAAAGTAATATATTAATATCATAAAGGGAAGATCCATTGACGAGGGGATGTTATCATGCTTGGCGGGCCGCGGGTCGACGGTTGAATCTGGGAAGTTGTATATATGCTAATCGGCGCAAGAACTTCTATATCGCGATTCAAGATTAGTAGTTGCTTCGTATAGTTCATTACTCCGTAGTTCGGTGTATCTCCGGTAGATGACGCTGTAGTATGTTTTTTGCTGTCGTATGTGGAAGCTACAGTACATACAGTTGAAGAAATCGTTTGATGACGCGAATCGATCCTAATTGATGCTAATGGATACTTTATTCTGTTAGAGTTTAGACGAGTGAAAGAGATTCAACAGATATTGGTCTAAGTTGGTTAGAGAAAACAATTTATTTTGTGTTTTAAAAGTTAAACCGAGTCCGTTACTTAAAATAAGATTCAGTAGAAATTGGACAAATTTGATTTTTGAGGAACGGCTTATATCGCAAAACCATATCCGTCCTCCATAAGCGCAAGGCGGAGGGTGACAGGTGATGCCATCTATCACTTTAGTAAAAGCAGGCCTGGGTGGTGGTACAAGCGCTGCGGAGCGCACGCGCCCCCTTTTAGGGACAGCAATGGGCACACCAGGATTCTCACACAGGAAGGTAGGGTGAGGTACATCGGGGATAGATCCCTAGAGGAGAACCCTCTAGGGTTTCCTTTATAGGGTGCATTGGACATAGACACCACCAATCGGTATCCGGAGGGATTTCCGCACAGAAAAAAAAAAGGTTTTGACCGAAATAATATTATTAGTGTACAGACGATATCCTGTCAAAAAGTAAAACCCATTTCAGTTCAAATATAGGTATATGTTTTTCATTTATTGTGTAGAAATAGCCTTGCATTTTTAATTAGTTAGAAAATAAACCACATATCGTGTACCTAATCAACTTTAATCTACAATTCAGCCAAAGAAATTGTTGCAGAAATACGAATATTGTAAGCTGTTAATCAAATCAATTTCTGTTCTCGGTGCTTTATAAGAAATTTCATTTCACAAAAGCTTTTACTTCCAATCGCTAATGAGTCCGGTTCTAGTATCCTCAAGCACTGAAATAGCCTTAACTAATTAGGAATAATTTATGACCGTGTGAATCTAGCAGTCAGTATATCTACAATTTATTTTAGCGATAAGTGCCGGTTTAGAGCTAAATTGTTCTGCTAGTACTTTTCTTCTTTTTTCATGATTTGGGGAAAACAAGTAGATGGTAAGCGACTACAAATGAACTACCTACCGCCATCATTAAAAGATACAATTGTTACTCTTGAGTGGTAGTGCTCATCTTTAAGTTAGACTTAAAATCGAGTATCTATCTATCGGAGCTATCTGACTACGAATATCCAAAGCAATATTTTTGTTTAAAAAATCTCTATCAATGTTTATTGTCTTATATCACGCTCATATCCTACTCATATCAAAACTTAAAACGAGCAATTCTTGTTAATATACAATCTAAATCTCGGAAACGGCTCCGACGATTGTCATGAAATTTAGTTTGCAGGGGATTTCGGGGGCGATAAATCCATCAAACTAGGCTTCTATCTTAGAATATTCACCAAAAAAGATCTGAGTGTACGAAAGTTTGAGAGAATGGGTGTATGGACGTTTGTTACTCTTTTACTCAAAAACGAACGAACGAATTTAGACGAAATTTTATTGTATTATAATTATTAAAAAACACATAGGGTACTATTATAAACTGCGATAACTAGTATACACGGAGCCAGAGCTGCAGGTAATAGCCAGTATAATATGCATGGCATACTACATTTATTACTAATCTTCTTCTTCTTTTGATGAGATGGCAACCAGTCAGATCAGCTAAGTATTTCTGCCAATGACAAGTATTTAAAGTTTTCAATTTTAAGTCTTCGAGTCTTCAAGTCTTCTTCGTAATAAAATTAATGATAAAAAATATAAAAAATGTGGATGAGATGGAATGGGGACCGTCTTTCGCAAAAACAAAAAACGATCCCCTGATAATCTTCTATCTCCAAATGTCTCGTGACGTAACAACGCTCTTAAGCCTGGTCAACAAAAACAACAGCATCTTAATCTTAATACCTGACGTCTAAACATTTTCCTTTTGATGTTAATCCAAATGTCCTTATACATTACGTGAAGCGATACGTAAGGATTGAACCACGTTGTCTCCTCAATTAAAATACACAACTCATTCCAATTGTTTCTTCTAATAAATTTTGAGAAAAAGATCTTTCAATTACGAATAGTAATAATACAATAATAAAAATTAGTATAGTGTTTTTTTTTTTGTTTTGACACCTCCTACTAATATTATAAACGCGAAAATTTGTATGGATGGATGTTTGTTACTCTTTCACGTAAAAACTACTCAACGGATTTGGACGAAACTTTACAGTAATATAGCTGATACATCAGAATAACACATAGGCTACTATTTGCCGCGATAACCGACAAATACGAGGGGGGAGCCGCGGGCATAAACTAGTAAAAAATAAAAATTGAAAAAAATATACTTAAGGTTCAGAAATGTTTTCTGATCGTAGAAAAGTTTTACACTTATACACAACTGTATCTTGTACCACTTGTATTGTAACACTTGTATCTGTAAGCCTTATTTTTAGTGAGAAGCTTGTGTCCAGTGAATTTTTAAAGGCTGTTGATGAGTATAAACTACAACTTAACAGATTAACTATGTTCGAAACAAATTTTAAAATGGACGGAAAAGCAGCTGCAAATATCTGGACACAGTATGGACTAATCAATCATCGATTCTGATGTTCCTTGTCGAGACTCGCATTCATCAAATTGCTAAGCTCACCTTGCTTTCACACGAAAATGCTCTAAATTGCTACACTTAAGTTATGTGTAACTTTGACACTCCGTTTACGTATTTTGAGTATATCTCTTTACGATGCGCTCGAGTCACTCATAATCAATTTTCATCTGATATATCTTTGGACAATATTTTTCTGGATCTTAAATGTGTCCTTCTAGTTAAAAATAATCTACTTGAAATTCAGATGGAAGTTTACGATTTCAGGGTTGGCTTTGATAGTATTCTATTAATATTGAGAAACCCGCGTTATGACTGTCAAATAACTACACTGTTTACAGAATGACTTATGCGCATTAATTTATTAGTGTATGTTAGACGTATGTACCTACTCTCTTAAAAATGAAGTTTCTATAAAACAACCACTTTGACGTGTTATTATATAACATGAATAAATAAATAAACAGAATGAAATATTTTCAATCCTATGAAACTCATTTTTTAGTCACTACAAGTCACATACAATAATCACATTTAAATAAATATGAGTAACTAACCCATTGACGCATAAAAAGGGGTTCTATATATCTAACTACCTAAGTTTTTTTGGTTTATTAGTATAAGATAATGATTTTAGATTTCAAGGGTTTTGTTTCTTTAACAAAAAAGAATCAAGTGATAACGAATAAAATGTACTCAATTAATATGTCTAAACTTTTGAAAGCAATTAATTTTATCTCGAAATTTGGAAGTGACAGACCAAAGAGATAAAACAGACGTATTTTGGTCCCGACACTTTTATACTCTTGTCAAATACTTGATGAATTTGATGGATCTAATGCCGTTTTATATCTTTAATTATTAGCAACTGTTAAGATTAATTTACTACCGAGATTCCAAATTGTGAAATCGATTGAACTACATTTAATTCCGCAATAAGAGCATTAAGAATGTTTGTTGTGGACTCATGTAGTCTCCTTTAATAGAAGCAGTAAAGTAAGTGTACTAGTAATTGACCATGTGCCTATAAGTTGACCACGCACACGTATAAACTGTCAAAATGAAAATTCGCGAAATGTTTTTAAACTGATTCCATATTTAAAAAACTATTGCTGCACTCTGTGTATCAAAGCGCACCAATTCCAAATTAGCCATTTCGAAATACTACACACGGCCGTCATATTTATGTTGAGTGACGCAGCGTAAACATATTCTTTGATTATTTTTACCAATTTTCATAACAATTATACTGCTCGTTTGCCTCATATTCTATCAAAAAATACATTTACAAAAGGTAATTGCGCAAAAAATTTGGAGTGCAGGCATTGAAAGAACATTCTTTTACTCTCTTCGTTTTACACATTGAGGTATCTCATATATACTTGCATAACAATCGATTTTGTAAACTCAGCGTCCTCAAATATAGTGCAGTACAACTAAACCTTCGAATTCAGTTCACTCTAAGGGTTTCGGGGGTCTGATGACAGTACCTCCGTGCAAAAACTAACCAATCAGGTGAAACCAAATAGTATAATGGATAGGGCATTGCCAAGGTGGTACAACCACGGTGATTTCAGAACGAACGGGCCGGCTTGAACGGGCAGTACTACCCTCTCACACAAGACTAACCTAAAATTACAGATATCGTGCTGTCGTTTTTCGTTGGAGAGTGTGAGACCGGAGGTTCAGTGAGGCAGAAGCACCTCAATAGGCTGCAATGGTGTGGGTCACCATGCGGCATTGTTGCATAATCGCAACTAGTACGGTGACCAGCACTCTTGGTTCATGCTTTCCATCAGGTAGAATCGAGTTACTTTGGCAGGCTCAGAAGACTTTAAAGGTTTGTGCACAGAGGTTACCCTTGTTAATCATCCATATACCAAATTCTAATATTTTTGGATTAGCAGTTTGTATGTAAAGAAGTAACAAACAAAAATTTCAGTGTTGGTATAATGTATAACAACTACAAGTTATATACATACTAAGTTCACTGTATAGTTAAGAGTTATAATTAGCATTTGACATTGCATGGTCAAACCTTCTAGTAAAAAATGCTAATTGCTATGCGATGTATAAAGATTTTTTTAAACTATTAAATCCGTTTTGCTGCCATTCTCTTTACATGGTATAAAATGACGTCACTTCCGGAGCTCGCTTAGATTTTTTAAACTATTCAACGGATTTCAGCAATTGATAGAGTGATTGAAGATGGATGTTTATACATGTAAGTAGCTGTGCCCCGCGGTTACCTGCGATTTTTTTTTGGAATCTGGGGCAAACGCCCAAACGTGTCGCCAGATGGTAAGCGATTACCGCCGCCTATGGACACCCGCAACACCGGAGGCGTCATAAGTGAGTTGCCGGCCTTTGAGGGATGAGGAGGTGGATGGGGGAGGGGTTAGGGTATGGGCTTCTGGTATTCTCACTTGGTAAAATACAGCGCAAGCACTGTTTCACACTAGTTTTCTATGAGGCTGTGGTATCACTCCGGTAGATTTGTTGTTGTACCTTTACAACAGCAACTTCGGGTAGCATCGCGGGGCACATTTATTATACAATGAGCAAGCTAATCAAAATGTATGTTATACTGAATACAAATTATACGTCTTATACACGACAGTCTGAACCCAAAATAAGCCTGTTCTATATTTCGGACATCTAACATACAACGCCATCTAGTCTCAAACAAGTAGAGCTTAGTAGTATTATGTATACTACATAACTGATATAAATACATATAGCTGATAAACATACTTATATAATTAAAAATATATAAATAAATTACACCCAAACACAGAACAAATGATCTAGCTCTACACCATCATTTGTCCTGTAAAACATGTTGCAAGTCATGTAATATATATCCATTAAATTAATTAGCCCAGGAGAACATTACTACGCAAAGATTTCGAAGATTTAATTTACTGCCAGATGAAGATTGATATCCAAGATTTAGATGATTGATCATTCACTCCAGAATTAAGATATGACAACGTAATTTTGGTAAGTAGAAGTAATTTTATTCATGAAAAATTATTACAATAACCTAGCAATTACTTTTTTGTTTACAGTGCTTTAATTAAATCGTAACTGAAGTAAAAAATTGGTTCGCCAATGAATGTGGAAGAAAATATAAAAACGTTTCTTTATGTTCATTTCACAGTCGCAAGCTCCGTTCAAATTATGTTAGTTCATAAGTGTACCAAAGTAGGGTACCAAAGCACACGTGAGCACGCAAATGCCGTGTGGTGTTTTTTGTTGCATAGCATATCGCCGATAAGTATATGTTATACACAGAAGATTTTTTTTGAGGTTTTTAAACTTAATAGTAAGACGCTCAAAGCCCAGTTGCACTCGGTGATTAGAAACAATCACCGAGAGTAAGCAACGACGGCGCGGTCTTTTCCTGCATGGGTGACCGCTGGTAGCATGTTACCAAGAGCGTCTCGGTGATTCGAAAGTCACGTTAAGCAGTTGGTCCCAGTAGTTATCATACGATAACAGTCGTGAAGCTTAGTTGGAGGCCTTTGGGCGGCTTAAAAACATCCAACGGCAAGATTTACGTAGCCACAACGTATTCTTGCCAGTCCCCAACCCGCACTCGGCCAGCGTGGGGACGTATGGCCTTAACCATTTCTTGAGAAGAGACCCGAGCTCAACAGTGGGGCATTATACAATGAGGATAAAAATTTTGTTTGTGATATCAATAAGCGTCGACTATCCTTGTTAGCTTGAATTTCTGTCGATTTTTCCATCCGAAGGACGCCTTACATTTCTGATGGAGTGGACTGCGATAGAATGATGCCGATGATGATGTTTTAAGAGGGTAGGTGTGTTAGTACTTGCAGCATGATCATGTAAACAAAATTGTTTTTATCTACTGATCACTTTTCAACTTTTTTGTTAGACACTCATCTCCACCTTGTCCCAAACTAAGCAATACTTGTATTATGGGTACTAGACAACTGACATAAATACTTACATACTTTTTTTGTAAATATATTGTACGTAGAAAACACCCAAACTCCAAAACAAATATTTGTGAATCATGCAAATATTTAGCCGGACTCAGGAATTAAAACCGAGCCCTCAAGCACAACAGTCGCATACGCTACTACTGCGCTACCAAGGCAGGTAGTATATATTAAAACTTAATACGTTCATTAAATCGGCTATANTGGCTATAAGTCTAATTGTTCCATAGTAAGAGACACCATACTATATGGCGTGCCTGTCAAGCAAATACTGATTCTACTTATACTTTCCATCAGGCAAAAAATGGTGATACTTAGTAAAATTGAAGTTACGATTTCTCACCGTGGGAGAGCAACGCTTCGGCATGCACAGGCCGGCTCGACCGGAGTGATACCACGGCCTCAGAGAAAACCGGTGTAAAACAGCGCCTGCGCTGTGCTACACCGAGTGAGTGAGGATACCGGAGGCCCTTAATCTAACCCTTCCCCTCATCCCCCTCCCCATTCCCCAAGGCCGGCAACACACTTGTGACGCCTCTGGTGTTACGGGTGTCCATGGGCGGCGGTAATCGCTTACCATCAAGCGATACGTTTGCTCGTTTGCTTCCTATTCCATAAAATAAACGATAAAACGGTACAAAATATCTCGAAAAACTCCCAAAGTCCTTTCACGGTACAATGTTCTCTTCTTTTTGAACATGTACAAAATTATTTTCTTCTTTTTAATTAGACATCTTTTTGTGTCTTTATTTATAAAAGTATTCTTGGTTTTTTAGTCATTAATGATGATATTATTAAGATTAAAAAGCAGGTCAAAATCGAATTCAAAAGGGTTGGTGACTACCTCCTACTAACAAATAAAACTATTCAACAGTTGCGTTGTGTATTGAAATTAATCAACAGTAATTAGGTGGTTTAAACCCCCATACACTTCCCCCTCGCTTTGCTCGCAACAAAGCTTTTATTTAAAAGCTTTTAAAAGCGATATCTTTTATGTCACCCATAAATGAGACGGTGACTTCCTATCGCGGTTAAAAATGAGGTAAAAATGTATTAACATTTTCTTTATCGCTTTTNCGGCTATAAGTTAAATTGTTCCATAGTAAGAGACACCATACTATATGGCGTGCCTGTCAAGCAAATACTGATTCTACTTATACTTTCCATCAGGCAAAAAATGGTGATACTTAGTAAAATTTAAGTTACGATTTCTCACCGTGGGAGAGCCACGCTTCGGCATGCACAGGCCGGCTCGACCGGAGTGATACCACGGCCTCAGAGAAAACCGGTGTGAAACAGCGCCTGCGCTGTGCTTCACCGAGTGAGTGAGGATACCGGAGGCCCTTAATCTAACCCTTCCCCTCACCCCCTCCCCATTCCCCAAGGCCGGCAACACACTTGTGACGCCTCTGGTGTTACGGGTGTCCATGGGCGGCGGTAATCGCTTACCATCAAGCGATACGTCTGCTCGTTTGCTTCCTATTCCATAAAATAAACGATAAAACGGTACAAAATATCTCGAAAAACTCCCAAATTCCTTTCACGGTACAATGTTCTCTTCGTTTTGAACTTGTACAAAATTATTTTCTTCTTTTTAATTAGACATCTTTTTGTGTCTTTATTTATAAAAGTATTCTTGGGTTTTTAGTCATTAATGATGATATTAATAAGATTAAAAGTTACTACCTACCTGCTAACAAATAAAACTATTCAACAGTTTCGTTGTGTATTGAAACTAATCAACAGTAATTAGGTGGTTTAAACCCCCATACTCTTCCCCCTCGCTTTGCTCGCAACAAAGCTTTTATTTAAAAGCTTTTAAAAGCGATATCTTTTATGTCACCCATAAATGAGACGGTGACTTCCTATCGCGGTTAAAAATGACGTAAAAATGTATTAACATTTTCTTTGTCGCTTTTTTAGGAATAAGGAAGTATGTTTTTTCTTTAACATGTCTGTTTGTTTTTTAAATTTATTATATTATGATGTATTACCGATAACCTATAGCTACATCATCATTAAAAGCCTTTGAAAGCCCACTGTTGAAGGTTTATTTAAAAATTTTCTTCTCTTTGTTGTGTCGTCCTGCTTAATAAATTATGAAGACAAAAGGAGGCTTATTTATGTATATAAATAAGCCTCCTTTTGTTTTAAGTGACAGAGTAAGCACTAGATTTAACATGCTATTTTATTTTATATTGAGTGGCGTTTAAATGTGGTTGGAGTTAGCTCAGTAAGAAAGAATCTGAAGATCGTTTTACGTTTTTAAGAAAGACGGTCACCATTTCATCTCATCTACATTTTTCATATTTTTTATCATTCATTACAGCACGACGAAGACTCGAAGAGTTATGATTTGAAGACTTGACATTGGCAGAAATAGTTGATTTCCATCGTTCATCATCCATTTGCCATCTCATCAAAAGAAGAAAGATTCTTGAGATAAGTTTGCTCTTTGTCAAATTATAGCAGCGAGGCCCCAAAAACGATATAGAAGAAAGGAACTAAACTATAGGTGTGCAATAATGGATGTCTTGACACAAGTTGCGAGTATGTTTTTCAACAAAAGGTTATAAAATAAAGTGTCTATCTCTGCGTCAATTAAATCTAATTAGAATCGTCACTGTCTAAGTTACCTCTCACATAGCAAACTTGGCTCACTGAGGGAGTTTTCTTAATATACGGTGGGTCGCACCAAATTTTAATCAAATGAACTCTATGAAACCTGATAGCCGTCTCATCAAAAGATTAAAGATTCTTGAGATAAGTTTGCTCTATGTCAAATTATAGCAGCGAGGCAACAAAATCGACATAGAAGAAAGGAAATGAACTGAAGGTGTGCAATAATGTGTGTCCAGACACGAGTTGCGAGTATGTTTTTAAACAAAAGGTTATAAAATAAAGTGTCTATCTCTGTGTCAATTAAATCTAATTAGAATCGTCACTGTCTAAGTTACCTCTCACATAGCAAACTTGGCTCACTGACGGAGTTTTCTTAATATACGGCGGGTTGCTCCAAATTTTAATCAAATGAACTTTATCAGAGTAATGTGGGGTCTTCCTAATAGTAAAAAAAATAATATAAAAGTTTCAGGTGTTTAATACGTTTCCGTCGACTCCGTATTCTAAATAGTCTGTGTAAACTGTATACTCATAATCACACACTAATCACATAAACAAAACATGTAATATGTTGGTTAAAATTATTTTTGTCAGCGCATTTTCTTCTAGGCACATGGTTGTTACATACGCATGTTATAATGTAAAAAGACCACTGATTCCCAAATCACGAGTGTAAATCTAATTTGGGAACCAGAGCACCCATTTCTTGCAATCATTTTAATTTAAACTATTTTGTATATTTCTTTTATTAATAAAGTTTAGTATTACTAAAAAAAATAATTACATTTAGACATACTTTCTACTTTTATTTTTCTCATTTATAATACCCTAAATATTTGAAAAAATATTATGAGGCAAATTAAAAATGGCTTAAGAAAGGTAGCCAAATAAATTGACCTCAAGCAAATCGCTAAAGGGACAGGAAACGGAAAGCTAATTTACGTAATTGTATTAAAATAGGGAAAGGCACACTGATTTGAAAATTAATGTAATGTTGTCAGGGGTTCTTAAAATAGGTTGAATAATATTTATGTCGAATCTCCTACGTAAATCTTTTACAAGCTACAACACAGGTTTATTACTGTGATTTAATTATTGGTTGTATTGAGTGGCTAGTCAAATGTACTATTTAAAAAATTCCATCTTGTTATCTGAACTATAATTTTATGAAGTACATTCAAAATTTCATTTTTCCCATTTTTTTTTGTTTAAGTAACAAGAATTACAATCAATCGACACGAGTTCTGCTGCTTTTTGTAATTTGAGAACCCAGGAATCATAGATTTTTGAGCTCCAGGAACCTTGCACTTGTATTCAATTTAAAATTTAAAAAAAAAAGTTAAGTTCTGGTTTAGTTTATAATTAAAAGAACCAGGGGAACTTTAAGTTTCGCTAACTTTACGAAAAGCGAGCAAAGATTAGTTTAAGCCTTGTTTACCGTATCACTCCGGTTTAAACATGTCTTAAATTTTAACAAATTTGCCTTCCGCACAGTATATCGTAGAATGACAAGCTCTTTGTTTCGGGTTTACGGTAATACTCCAGAGCTATTGCGGTGAGTTCATTCTTAATGAACGCAGTGCGGTTAACCGAATTAACTGCATCACTATTTTATGTGGGCAAAAGGACTTTAAAATGTTTAAACACGTTTTTTTTGCGTCTTTTGTGTTTATTGAGTTTTTTTAAATTTAAAATCAGTTAGAATACACATTTATTATATTAGAAGAAACAAATCCTTTGTTCATAAACGAATTGCTTGATTTTATATGCGTTTTTACATATATATACACAAATAAATAAAATTGAAGTATCTGCTTGTAATCACCTTACTACTCTCAAATTCAAAATATAAATTTTTAAAAATGTGGGTCTGTCTTTCAGTCTCGCTGTTTATTTCGGTTAATGTCTTGAATAGCTGGACAGATTTTAACGGGTATTTCACTGGCAGATCGCTGATGATATAAGGAATAACTTACATTACTCTTAATTTAGACCAGCATCGCCCCAAAGCCGTGGGTAACCTTATGTCATCAGCGAATAGAAAGTGCGTAAGTATAAAACAGTAAAGGTACAACGCGCAGAGACATGCTGGTGTACATTGTAATTTTACCATTTTAGAAATAATTATTTTTTATCGATACAGATCTATAGTTTACAGACAATAACTTACAAATGAGAATTTAAAAAACTTTATTAAATGACAAAGTCTGTTTTTTTTTGTCATAGCCGGTCCCACATGCCGGCACTGACAATTAAAATTTCAACTGAGTCGGAAGCGCTGTCTCAGCTAATGAGATCACTGTCCCCCTGCACTCAGATGTCTAAATTAAGCAGTTTCGTGGGTGGGAAAATTCAAATTAAACTTCAAAATATTCCGTTAAAAGTTTCAAATACTACTGGAGTTTTCAAAATATATTTATAAAACTCTTTCATAGTTATAGTCGTTTATTTGTAATAGTGTTTTAGAGGAAGTAAATGTTAGTGTCATAAAGTGTTCTTATGAATTGATTTTTGATATAAAACATAATAATAGCATTTATATTTTTTTATATTTTAATATCATTTAAAATGTAAAGAAAAATTTTTTATTTGTGGGTGCCATTTTGAGACATCCTCTTTTTTATTTGTGGGTGCCATTTTGAGAATGTATATAGCCTATGTTACTACCACCATATGTCAAAAATCGTCAAGACGTTTGGGCTGTAGAGCGTGCTAAATAAATTAACATACATACCCACATAAATATATATGCTCGAGAAACAATTCCCTCTCTGACTCAGACGGATAAAAAAAAAATATAGGCTATAAATATATAGGCTGTTTTAAATACAGATAGGTCATGAAAATGCGTCTAACCCTATGACTTTATATATAGTAAACCTGCACATAACAATTTATGTTTATTACCTATAACAATTTAATTTGTATTGCACAACAATTTGTCAATACAGACAATATTTATTTGCAGACAGATGAACAAAAGAGAGTGTCACCACCCCTATTCATTCTCCAGTCGACTGAAGGAAGAAAACTACACCACACCAGTTGAAAAAGATGGTAAACTTAAGACAAAACTCCTTTTCGAAGGGGAGGCTTATAGCCATCAGTAGACTATTAATAGCTGTTTATCTGATGAGATGCATAAAACAATATAGTTTGAAGAGAAACAATATTCCATAAAAGGTTTTGAAGAGTGATCTATAAAACGACGGGCTGGAAATACTTTAAATATTTCTAAACTTGCTGCGATATAAAGGATCAAATCATAAAATAACTTCCATTGCTGAGAGAGTTGGTACTGCGGCTGTCGGTGGTCGCTTTATTACGAACTTAAGTCCGTAACAAAGCGACGGCTGCAGACATNGCAGACATAATTTGACATAAAGTAAGTAGTTAGTGTAGTAAAGAGCGCTCTAACTGATCATATTTCACAATAATTATATCTTGATGACTTGCTTCTGTTATAACAGTTATGTGAGAATCGATTTGCTGAAAAGTTCAGAGTATTCCTCTTTTAAAACTCAAAGAGTAAATGGAGTAGCAAAATACTTTTTTGAACTCACCATTGTGTGACCTATCTGGTCGCTTCTTTACCATAAAAATTACTTGCATTAATTATTTCAAAATGGTTCAGCATGATCTATATGAATGATTTGAAAGTTAACTTTCTTCTGGTACCATTGAGTACTGGACATAAAACTGCTTTATACAATCGGTAGGTGACTTAAAATAGATATATAAAAGTGATAAAAGAGATGGATAGAATTGAAGTAAGTCATTTAAATTTATTTCTCATATTGGGGACAGTACGAATGACGATACTAATATTTTAAAACTAAATATGTATGTGTGCTTGAGTTTAACATTAGAAGATAATGTGCATGTAATAGTTTAATTAATTAAGCGTTTTTTAAGGTTCACTTTTTGGTTTAAACTTTAACTTTCTAATGTTAGAAAGAAATGTATTTATACAGACTTCAGTAAAATGCAATTGACAATTAATACATCATCAGCCTATCGCAGTCCACTGCTGGACATAGGCCTCTCCAATTTCACGCCACTTAGTTCGATCTATGGCTTCTCGCATCCAGCTCCTGCCAGCCGTCCTGCGCAAATCATCGCTCCACCTGGCCTGTGGACATCCTACACTACGTTTGCCGAGACGCGGCCCACTCAAGACTCGCTTACACAAACGGTTATCAATTAATTAATACAGAATTTTTTAAATAAAAGTGACCAAAGATAAAGGATGTCATCGTCGAAACTACAACGATAGTTAATTCGAGGGGCTTTTATGAAACATCGGCGAACAGTTACAGTTGTAAAACCGACTGCAAACGAAAAATATTTTCGGGGAACCGTTCATTTCTGAACTATCAAACAATTTGTAGATTTAGTAGTAGAAATAGTGAATCGATGAAGGTTAATCGTTATTCGATTCTGACCTACAGATTATTACTAATAATAGGATTGAATAGTGAATCTAATTCCTTCTTCGAAACAACGATAAATGCATTGAAAACTATTGCAAGGCAATTTTACTATTCATGTTCGATAAGTAAATTAAATAAAATAGATGAATGACTAATCGACATTAAATCATTTGATACAAAAAAAAATGCAAACACATTTCGTTATCATAAAACCTAGTTGGCGGAGTTTGAAAACACTTATCTTGTAGTCATCTGTTTGCTGTCGTTAGACTGAGAGCTTACGTTCCGCTCGGCGAAGCTCCAAAGACAGCAGGATTATTTGTAGTTCAACTTCGCTTATCATGTACTTTGAGATTAAGTTCTTCTTCCAATATCGACGCTCACAAATATCAATAAATTATTAAATACAGTTAAAGTGTTGAAACAGGGTAAACTCATTTTTCTATATCGTAGTAGGTTATTTTATTAGTTTTGGAAATTATCATTCCTCGTGTGTTATATTCATTTATTTTAGTTATAAACTTTATTCACTAAATTTGTACATCGGCGAACTTAAGGTTCAGGTGATATTTTCCAGGCAACCTTCGGGTTGGGAAGTAATATTATAAGGTAAGTGGCAAAGGTAACACATTATGTAGTCAATTAAAATGTACACAGTTAATATTAACATTTAAACATACACATTTAGTCTATAAAGATCACGAGCAAATCAAAAATACGTCAAATAGTGTTCATTATCTTAAACAGCGTTTAAACATATCAATGGCACCATTATGTGGCGCAAACACCCATTAACTATCCGCGAATCAGATGGATTGATTGACCTATGCATGTTTACCTATATAATAAATTTCACACTTACTATCCTTATTTAATGGTGCGTTTATACGCGTGGCACGCCTCGACAACCCTCCACAAACACAAGCGTATAAACGGGCTGTTTGGATTGGGGTGCTTGAGGTTGTGATAGCTTGTTGCCGATTCACCTTCAGCGAAGGCATTAAATTTTCGCAGGGGGCGGCGGACAAGGCTTGGGAGGACGACCTTCACTCAGACCCGCCGAGGAATCGGGCGGCGGAGGAGCATCTACCAGCGCCTCATACCACTCTGAGTGTGGCCGCGGATGGTTGGGACGAGTTTTCCTCTCCTTCCGCTTAAGTGGCCAGCCGCGAAGAGGCGACGTACACGTGTGCCATACTTCGCCTCATTAGAGAGTTTATCAGCAGACGGTGCCCATTTAGTGCGGGCAGGCGCTGGGAGGGGTCTGGATGTGTTAATAACAGCAGTTCCCGAATCATTCCCGTCTCAGGCGCAGAGTGACACAGCGTGTGGTTTTAGTCGGTTCGATTGCGACATACCGCCACGCCGTAAACCCCAGAGGGGTAACGGTACGCAAAAGTCGGCAAATAAAACTTGTTGCCGACCCGGTGTCGGTTTTTGAACACAGACCAAAGGGAATGTGCGCAAGCGTTTGTAATTTGTGAGCGACTGCCAAGACCTCGCAGGCGTATAGTCATAGCACGAGCGTCTGTGAAGGATTGTAGTTTGTGTGCGACTGCCAAGTCTTCGCAGGCGCGTAAACATAGCATAATCTTATGACATGAGTTAACTATAAGAAGAAACAGAATTAGTGAAATGTACACCTTTTGCAACAAGAATTTTAATCATGCAAAAAATTACATTGATATTTTTGAATATCTATTAATAAACAATTCATGTAACAAAACACAGGATTGACAAAACACATTTACTTTTTACAAAAGTATTTGCGCTACCTAAATTATATATTTACGTGTCTCGAGCTCAATAGACAGTGGAGTCGTGCTAGGACTTATGTAAGCGCTGGTTTTCCGTATGTTCAGAACAAATACTAAACTTGTACCCGTTGTGCATGCAGCTCTTGTCTAAGCTACCTGTATTGTCTCCTGCGTTAAGTTTCGAAGTAATTTCCCAAACGGAAGAGCTTGAAAGGCTTTGGGAAATTTGTATGAAGAGCTTCATTTTGTGATATTTGTTTCTTGTTCTATTTAAATTTTTGAAGCTGGCTCATATTCACGAAGACCTAAAAGTTCATATTCTTTCAATAGCAGACATTTATTTCTATTCATATTCCGAATGATATGGCACTAAATTAGATTGTTGTCTAAAAATAAGCCGTTCTATTTTCTGAATTTATCTAAATCGACATTGAGCATGCCGAAACGTGGACAAAGAGATGGCGAGGCTCGAACCAAGTGGCGTGATATTGAACAAAAGCTTGACATAATAAACAATTAAATGAAATGTTATGATAAAAACGGTTACCTTTGATATAACATAAAACATTATATGCATTTTTAAGTGGTCACAATTACATCAAAAATATATTTTATGGTCCAAATAAAAGGTTTTATTGCTTGCTTAACGATCTGCGGAAGACCGGAGCATTCTTAATACGGATTTATGAGACCGGTTCTTCAGGGTCTGACAATAGAATTA
>PKRV01000266.1:0-16340 GCA_003709505.1 Hyphantria cunea
AATAAAGGCTGCTAGAATTTATAGACACATTTCAAATACAATAATTATCTGATAATTGCTTCGACAAAGTGGCTGGATTCATTATAAGAAATACATAACAGTTTAAAAAGGCAACTACCAGTCTCATTTGGTATAAAGGTTTTGAGCACATACTTATAAAGCTGTTAACAAAACGAATTTTGAAAGCATAGATTTATTTTCTGAAAAGGAAGCAAGTCTTAAGAGTATGATAAATAAGTTTTTGTAAATGAGTATTGCTCAAAGAATTATATGGTGCGCATTATTTGTATCAAACAACGCTTACAGAGTTTGGTTGAGTAAAAGTTGAATGTTTTTTTAATCATTTTCCTTTACAAATTGCTTATCTTTCAATATAGTTAATATGTAATGGCAGTAGCTATAGCCTTATATCATTATTTATGCACTTGATGAAGATATTGAGTACATAACATTTTACGATATAATTGTGCGTTACATTGTGTGTGTTCCCTAAAATAAAAAAACAAATAATACTAACGACATTGATCCTCTGGGATGCAAGTGCCATTATCCGCTCTTGTATATTTATCGCGACAAATACATCCTCCTTCACACTTTTCAGGATCTTTGCAAGATCTCGGTTCTGAGCAGTTTTGTTTCCGACATCCACCGTTGGCACACTTATCATAGACTTCATTAACGCCACAAGATGGTGCTGAAAAGATAATCTGGGATTAGTTGCAGTTAATTGAATATATTCAAAATTATTTCTATGAATTAAAGAAATAATATTAAAAATAAATGTCTTTATTTTAGTACACATTATCCATACATCTATAAAAATTAAAAAAATAAAATATTTGATGAGAACTAAGTCTGCTATTATTTATAGTGACGTCTTAAAATACAAGTATTATCTGATAATTTTTACGACAAAGTGGATGGATTCATTAAAAGAAATACAAAACAGTTTTAAAAGGCATCTACCAGTCTCATTTTGTATAAAGTTTTTGAATTCATACTTATATTTGTTTTAATGCAAAAAAATTTGATAGCATAGTTTTATTTTCTGATTATTATTGAATATTGCTTTAAGAATAATATTGGACTTATTATTTGTATCAAACATCGCTTACAGAATTCGGTTGAGTAAAGTTTAAAATATTTTTTAATCACTTTTCTTTATAAATTGTTTGTCTCTTAATCTAGTTAATACGTAACGGCAGTAGCTGTGGATACATATCATTATGTATGTATTTGATGAAAATATAATGTACGTTACATTTTAAGATATTATTTTAAGTTACATTATGGGTGTTCCCTAGAATAAATAAATAAAAATACGAACGACATTGATCCTCTGGGATGCAAGTGCCATTATCCGCTTTTGTATATTTATCGCGACAAACACATCCTCCTTCACACTTTTCAGGATCTTTGCAAGATCTTGGTTCTGAGCAGTTCTGTTTACGACACCCACTGTTGGCACACTTATCGTAGACTTCATTAACGCCACAAGATGGTGCTGAAAAGATAATCTGGCATGAATTGCAGTTAATTAAATATCTTTATAATTATTTTTGATGAGTGAAAGGAATAATATTATTAAATAATTGTCTTTATTTAGGAACGCATTGTATATATATCGACACAAATGAATAAAATAAAAGTGTCTGATGAGAATAAAGGCTGCTAGAATTTATAGTAACATTTCAAATACAATAATTATCTGATAATTGCTAGGACAAAGTGGCTGGATTCATTATAAGAAATACAAAACAGTTTAAAAAGGCAACTACCAGTCTCATTTTGAATAAAAGTTTTGAGCACATACTTATAAAGATGTTAACGCAAAGCATTTTGAAAGCATAGATTTATTTTCTGAAAAGGAAGCAAGTTTTAAGAGTATGATAAATAAGTTTTTGTAAATGAGTATTGCTCAAAGAATTATATGGTGCTCATTATTTGTATCAAACATCGCTTATAGAGTTTGGTTGAGTAAAAGTTGAATGTTTTTTTTAATCATTTTCCTTTACAAATCGTTTATCTTTTAATCTAGTTAATATGTAATAGCAGTAACTATGGACATATATTATTATGTATGCACTTGATGAAAATATTAAGTACATTACATTTTACGATATAATTGTGCGTTACATTGTGTGTGTTCCCTAAAATAAAAAAACAAATAATACTAACGACATTGATTCTCTGGAATGCAAGTGCCATTATCCGCTCTTGTATATTTATCGCGACAAACACATCCTCCTTCACATTTTTCAGGATCTTTGCAAGATCTCGGTTCTGAACAGTTTTGTTTCCGACACCCACCGTTGGCACACCTATCATAGACCTCATTTACGCCACAAGATGGTGCTGAAAAGATAATCTGGCATAAATTGCAGTTAATTATATATATTTATAATTATTTTTGATGAGTTGAAAGAATAATATAATTAAATAATTGTCTTTATTTTAGTACACATTATCCATACATCTATACAAATAAAGAAAAAAAAAAATTGATGAGAACAAAGACTGCTTATATTTATAGTGACACCTTAAAATACAAGTATTATTAGATAATTTTTACGACGAAGTGGCTGGATTCATTATAAGAAATATAAAATAGTTTTAAAAGGCATCTACCAGTGTCATTTTGTGTAAATTTTTTTGAACTCATACCTCTAATTGTTTTAACGCAAACAATGTAATAGCATAGTTTTATTTTCTGAAAGGGGAGCAAGTTTTAAGATTATCATTACTAAATTGTTATTAATCAATAGTGCTTTAAGAATAATATTGGGCTTATCATTTGTATCAAACATCGCTTACAGAATTTGGTTAAGTAAAAGTTTAATGTATTTTTTAATCATTTTTCTTTATGAATTGCTTATCTCTTAATCTAGTTAATACGTAATGGCAGCAGCTGTGGGCACATATTCTTATGTATTCATTTGATGAAACTATAATGTACATTATATTTTAAGATATTATTGTACGGTACATTATGTGTGTTCCCTAGAATAAATAAATAAAAATACTTACGACATTGACCCTCTGGGATGCAAGTGCCATTATCCGCTCTTGTATATTTATCGCGACAAACACATCCTCCTTCACACTTTTCAGGATCTTTGCAAGATCTCGGTTCTGAGCAGTTTTGTTTCCGACACCCACCGTTGGCACACTTATCATAGACTTCATTAACGCCACAAGATGGTGCTGAAAAGATAATCTGGCATTAATTGCAGTTAATTGAATATATTCCAAATTATTTCTATGAGTTAAAGAAATAATATTAAACATTTTTTTGATTAGTTAAAGGAATAATATTATTGAATAATTGTCTTTATTATAGTACACATTATCTATACCTCTATACAAATTAATAAAATAAAAGTATCTGACGAGAACAAAGCTAGTATTTATAGCAACATTTTAAAAAACAATTAATATCTGATAATTTTTACGATAAAGTGGCTGGATTCATTATTAGAAATACAAAACAGTTAAAAAGGCAACTATCAGTCTCATTTTGTATATAGTTTTTGAACACATACTCATACCTAAAATTTTAACGCAAAGAATTTTAATAGCGTAGATTTATTTTCTGAAAGGGAAGTAAGTTTTAAGACTATGATAAGTAAATTTTTTTGATTAAATATCGCGAAAAGTATTATATTGTGCCATTTTTTTGTAAACATCGCTGACAGAATATGGTTAAGTAAATATTAAATGTATTTTTTTTATACTTGTTCATATCTCAAGGTCGTCAATAGGCTATGGCAGTAGCTTGTAGGTCAAAAGATAATGTACATTAGATTTAAAGATATTTTTGTTCAATACATTGTTTGTGTTCTTTACAATAAGAAATGAGTAAAATGAGTTTATCTCTCAATCTAGTTAATACATAATGGCAGAAGCTGTGGAGACATATCATTATGTATGCATTTGATGAAAACATAATGTACATTACATTTCATGATATTATTGTAAGTTACATTATGGGTGTTCCTTAGAATAAATAAATAAAAATACTAACGACATTGATCCTCTGGGATGCAAGTGCCATTATCCGCTCTTGTATATTTATCGCGACAAACACATCCTCCTTCACACTTTTCAGGATCTTTGCAAGATCTCGGTTCTGAGCAGTTTGGTTTCCGACACCCACCGTTGGCACACTTATCATAGACTTCATTAACGCCACAAGATGGTGCTGAAAAGATAATCTGGGATTAGTTGCAGTTAATTGAATATATTCAAAATTATTTCTATGAATTAAAGAAATAATATTAAAAATAAATGTCTTTATTTTAGTACACATTAGTGTACTAAAATAAAGACATTTATTTTTAATATTATTAATATTATACATCTATACAAACAAATTTTTGATAAGTTAGAGGAACAATATTCTTGAATAAAGTCTTTATTTTAGTACACATTATCTATACCTCTATGCAAATTATTAAAATAAAATTATCTGACGAGAACAAAGCTAGTATTTATAGCAACATTTTAAAAAACAATTATTATCTGATAATTTTTATGATAAAATGGCTGGATTCATTATTAGAAATACAAAACAGTTAAAAAAGGCAACTACCAGTCTCATTTTGTATATAATTTTTGAACACATACTTATACCTAAAATTTTAACGCAAAGAATTTTAATAGCGTAGATTTATTTTCTGAAAGGGAAGTAAGTTTTAAGACTATGATAAGAAAATTTTTGTGAATAAATATCGCTGAAAGTATTATATTGTGCCAATTTTTTGTAAACATCGCTGACAGAATATGGTTAAGTAAATGTTTAATGTATTTTTTTATACTTGTTCATATCTCAAGGTCGTGAATAGGCTACGGTAGTAGCTTGTAGTTCAAAAGATAATGTACATTAGATTTTAAGATATTATTGTTCAATACAATGTTTGTGTTCTTTACAATAAGAAATGAGTAAAATGAGTTTATCTCTCAATCTAGTTAATACATAATGGCTGAAGCTGTGGACACATATCATTATGTATGCATTTGATGAAAACATAATGTACATTACATTTTAAGATATTATTGTAAGTTCCATTAAGGGTGTTCCCTAGAATAAATAAATAAAAATACTAACGACATTGATCCTCTGGGATGCAAGTGCCATTATCCGCTTTTGTATATTTATCGCGACAAACACATCCTCCTTCACAACTTACAGGATCTTTGCAAGATATCGGTTCTGAGCATTTTCGTTTTCGACACCCACCGTTGGCGCACCTATCATAAACTTCATTAACGCCACAAGATGGTGCTGAAAAGATTATCTGCCTTTAAATACAGTTAATTAAATATCCGTACAATATTTTTTCATTACTTAAAAGAACAATATTTTTAAATAATTGTTATAATTTTAGTACACAATATCTATGCAATTAAATAAAATTAAAGTATCTGATGAGCATAAAGACCGCCTAGATTTATAGTAACATTTTACGAAATAGACACACATTATGATCTGATAATTCACGCGATTAGATGGTTGGATTCATGAACTGAAATACAAAACAGCTTAAAAAGGAATACTAGTCACCTTTTGTTTGAAACTTTTGTGATAAATGTGTTGGAGTTTTCTAGTGTCAATTGGAACCCTCTCAGCGGTCTTTTTCTCATGATGAACTGTTATAAATATCCCTGATTCTAAGAAACGGTTTCACCCATTTTTTATTAAAAAGTGAAGAACGATAGAAACTTTAAGACGTCGTACTCGTCTCGAGCAAATTTTAACAACGCTTTAATATGTCCTTGGCGGTCAAAGGGTTAACTCCGTTCTTTGTGAAGACGTGCAATGACTCCGGTCGAGGAGCCCATTTGTAAACACACGTGGTTCTTTCATGGTAAAAGATAAAAACGGGATAGAATTTTTTCTAGCCTTTATCAAATCTTTATTATTTTTATTAAAATCAACACTAAAGGTATACTTACGACAAAGGTATTCAGGTATGCAAACGTTATTTTCGTTTCGAACATAGCCATGTATGCAGGTACAACCCTTAATGCAGAATGTCTTTTCAAAAAGATGACAAAATTCTGTAGGACGATCTAGGTCAGCACACGTCCTTGGTTCACATCCGATATTGATGCAATGTGAATAGATTTCAGGCCATGTACACCAATGTGCTACAATATAAATATTTGCTTTAAATTACTTACGTAAAACATTTAAAATTTTGTGAGCATATGTTACAATGTACCAACATAATTAAGTCATTTCGTTTGTTAATGGAAATTTTATTCCTTGTCAATCAATTAATCAACAATCCATAATATCCCACTACTGGGCTCCGGTGGCCTCTCGGGAGAGGGTTAAGGCCATACGTCCCCATGCTAGTCAAGTGCGGGTTGGGGACTGGGTTATTCTTTGTAATTATATTAAAATGTATTCATGTATTCTACTCTAACCACGATAGAAATCAAAATCGATTAAGTAAAAATTTGACATCAAACGTTCGTTATATTTTAATGACTGTTTCTCAATAATAAATAATTATGGACTTTATTTGATGGGTACTAATCCTTATTGTTAATCTGATGTCGTGAATTCATTCCAACTTCGTGTAAACAGTCTATTGATGAGTTTGATATATATATGAACATATTTAGGTGTTTATAAATAACTTTTTAAGCTAGTATAGGAGACTAGACAGATCTGATCCCACAAAATGGCTATTTGTTAGATCATTGTTTTTTGGTAAAACGATCGGACGGATATACACTTCACAGGCTTGACCGTAAATAACTACCCCTGCTTATGAAGACCTCTTACGCTGGTGTCGTGAGTGCATTGCCACTATATGAATCTTACTTTCATATAGATGGAGGAGGGATTTTATTGATTCGGTAACTTAACTCAGTGAAAAACCATTAAAGAATTGGTTAACCTATAGGGTTACCCTAATATATATTAGTGATTTACTATGTTATTTAACAGATCTCTGTCATATTGCTCTATTTGGTGATGATACGTCATTCATTTTCAAAGTCGATCGTAAGTAACCGGTTTTCGATGATGTGAATGGGGCACTAAATGGTGTATTAAATTGATTTACAACGAATAACCTCCTTCAGAATACAAATAAGACAAAGTGTGTGAGATTTACTATGCCAAATTTAAAACAGCTTAACTACAATGGGGAGCCCAGATAGATAGCCTTGCCGTTCTATTATATACACATTAACTGCTTTCTTCTGTAATTGAGCTTAACTATTACTAAACCTTTGTTAGTTGAAAATAATGCATAGCGATTATTGTGGTGATTTGATTACAAGTGATTTTTTATCAGTATCTCGACTATGGTCAAAAAAGAATCCAATAATTTCACTCGATGATACCATTGAAAGTTTGAACTTAATCATAGAAACCATTCTAGGTGTATATTTACTCATATTCAATTGCAAATTCCGTTAACTTCGTTCTTTGTGCACACGTACCATGACTTCGGTGAAGGAGCCGGGTAGTATTTTTTTAACGCGGCTTTTATTATCTCTATATTATTTAATTAAGATTATTTGAGGTCTGCTACTTGTGCAAGCGGTTTAAGCTGAATATTAGTTTTACCACGGATGCAAACTTGAGAGCTGACTGTATTTTTAATTATTTTTTAAAGACCTACCAAAGTCATAATTCAACCTGATGGAAAGCTTGAAAAGAATACAAAAGTGGGGGCTACCATAGTTACTGCGAATGCAGACAATACAGTATGACAACCCAAACTATGGCAGCCTACTGCGTTGTTCTTTCACGCCCCTCTTACAGGATCATAGGCGGAAGGAAAAACTTGCGCTGGTAGTGAATTTTAGTTTTTGACTGTTCGGTGTAGGAAGGAAGTACCGAGCTGTTTAGTTCGAGGTGCTGACTTTCAAGGCTAGCACGTATTCTCCTATAGAGGAAGAGAAAAGATGGGACCAATTGGAAGAGTTCTTCAGAACAGTCTCCACGGTAAAGGCGATACAGAACTGCCACAGAGGTGATATCCCTGCGCGACTGCACGAGTTCAAGGGATTCGGTAGCTTCGGGACTTGATAATGCGGATTGCCCGTCGCAGCAACTGATCGAAAGCGTCTGGCAAGCACTGCTCAGATCTGTCACAGAGATGAGAACCGTACCCCGTGCACGAGCGAACCTGGGTCTTATGTCTATATTTTAAGGACTATAGATATCATCAATATACAAGAGGAAACAAGTAGTTACAGAATATTTAAGAACTAGTTATATATATCTATTGAACTATGTAATTTTATTACAACTAGTAAGTAAAGTCAAAACACGAATACAACATGGTCGAAATGCAATTATTTTGCAACGTTTATTTCGTATTTATTCATGGAATTTCCGTGAAATAACTGACTGTTACGTCTGGTATTACATAATGATATATAACTGTTTGCGGAACAAATACAACAGTATCACTAGTGATATCAAACCTGTTTAAGCATATCTAGTCTATCTATGTTTGAGTTAAATACGATTTTTAAACAATAGTCCTTTTTTGAAATATGAATTGCAGATCCTATTCACAATTTAAACTATGGTACATTTATAGGTTCGTAGAGTTAAAGTTTGCAAGCCGATGTGTCACTGAAATTATCTAATTATACATTTAACTATTATTTCTTACTACGTAAGTTCATAAAATAAAATTCGTCAGACACTGATGGATTATTACTGCCTTGTTGGTGTAGTGGTTAACTTAAGCAATTGCAGATCAAGGGGTCTCGGGTTCGATTCCAGAGTCCGACTGCTGTTGGGTTTCTCTTACAAGAAATCCTTAATAAAATTCCGAATATGGCGGTGTTTCCCGCCCGGGCCTCGGAGAGCACGTTAAGCCGTCTATACCGGTTGCCATGGACACATATGATAATCGTTTTTGGGAAGTCTTACTACACTTAAATATACTGACAACTTAATGTAATAAACTTTTTTTAACCTGTGAAAACCCCCACGGGCGTTTACCCCACCGGGGTTTACGGTGGGGCGAAGTGTCGGAATCGACCCGACTAAAACAATCAGGTGTGCCACTCTGCACCTGAGACGGTAGGGAACCGGGCACTACTGCGGGCACCATCTGCTAGAAAACTCTCAATTTAGGTGACGTACGGCACAAGCGTACGTCACCTCACTGCAGTCGCAGTGGTGACAGACGGGACTCAGTTCCCTCCGAGCGACCGAGTGCAGGTACTTCTCGAAGCAACCATGTCCGGAAAGACCGCCCTGCCCACTTGAAAATGACCAACTGGAGAGCCTCCACGGTCGTAAAGCCAGCACGCGGAGCCTTCAGCCAGGACGACCAACGAACTATTGTGGCTCGACGACAGCAGCTTTACACCACTCGTGTACCTCTTCGAGAACGGCGTTCGTCCTCCGCCCGCAATTCAGCCACCCGTCGATAAACTTCGGCAAGTACTTCCGCTTCCAAATCCAACAGTGGTGTTCCGGCCAAGGCACTCGCCGCCTCGGTCTATATAGTGCGGTAACCGCGTATGATTCTGACGGTCAGTACCCTCTAAAAGCGCCAGAGGTGCACCTTATTCTAGGCGGTCAGAGCTGCCATCCACACCGGTACGCCGTACAGAACCATCGACCGGACAACCCCCGTGAAGAGGTTTCTCGTTGCGTCGCTGGATCCACCCAAATTGGCCAAAACTCGCCCAAAGGCAGAGGCAGCATCAACCAGCTTCGGAGCAAGCTGTCGGAAGTGCTTTTTTATGTTTTAGGTGCCAAGAGTGGTGGTCACCATCCTCAATGCGTAGAAGGACAATCCAGCATTGTGACCCTTACTATGGCGACCTGGTGAAATGCTTTTTCACGCCCCGCTTAAAGGACTCGGAATCATAGTGGGAAGGAAACACGTGCGCTGGTAGTGAGTTTCAGGTTTTGGCCGCTCGGCACAAGAAAGAAGCACCGAAGCGATGAGTACGAGAACGTATGTCTTCCACTTTAAATTGGTGACTTCCAAGGCCAGCAAGTGTTGTTCTGTACCGGAAGGGAGAGGGGGAACCAGTTAAAAGGGTTTTTCGGAACACTTTTCATTGTAAAGGCGATAGAGGACTGCCAAGGAGGCGATTTCTCTACGCAACTGCAGAGGTTCAATGAACTCGGTGGCTTCGGGACTATCGATAATACGGATTGCTCACCGCTGCAACCAGTCGAGAGCGTCAAACAGATACTGTGCGGTACCATCGTAAAGATGAAAACGGCGGTGTTTTTTGAACGGATTCTCAAAATAGCCGCCCCTACCTCCGATTGCCTCACAGGTGAAACGTCGTCCTCTCTGCACCCGTCAACTCCAACTTTATAGGCCATCGACGGGAGTATGCGTTCTGCCCGCTGCGGGAAAAATATACTGACCTTCGAATTCAGTTCACCGTCAGGGTTGCGAAAGTCCTATACCAGTCGCTTCGTACAAAAATTGATATTCAGGTAAAACCGGTTGAACTGGTAGCCTACCTTAAATCTTGTAACTCCTGCACTAGGAACAAATCTTGTGTCACGGAGGACTTTTCAAACACTTATGACACGGGCACAAAGAACAACCAAACCCGGAACACCAATTTGTGGATCACACAGTGTTATCCCCACTACGATTTTATCCCAGAACCCTTGGCAAAGTAGGACCTGGGATAAAATCTGGGCATGACCGCTTAAACCACTAGCTCTACCGTGCAGTAGTAAGTTGTAGTTACCCATATAAAACCCACAGTACAAGTTCTGTTGAGATTTGAGTCTAGATGACTATCTAGACTTTTATGCGTAACACTGAATATTGCATACTTTAACTTGTTAATTTTGCTTTTGACATTATAGTCCTATCCTATAGAGACATTGAGAGACAAGAGGTCCTAGTAACATTCACTTGGGTTTTAGAAATCAAGTGCCTTCAATTCAAAATATATTAGACATTTTAAGTAATGTGTCTTATATATTTTTTAATCCAAGACACAAAAAACGACTCTCGCTGATTTTGTTACTTACGAGTCGTAAACAACAATCAACGATATATTTACATAGTCAAAACTGTTAAATTTGTGTTAAAAAGTGATAACAAGTCACAAATATATGTATAACGAAATTAAAACATTTCTTGTAGTTTTTTACTTACTAAATATATCTAGAAATGAGTTTTGTAAGCCGGGCTCTTCTGTATTGGGAGTCCATGTTTCACTGTCTGAAGACCCTGCAATCATTTAGTCAACATTTTAGAATATTTATACTGTAAGTACGATGAATCAATTCTTCTAAAAATAGCATAATGTAACATCGACGTAAAGAAAGTGTTTCTCTTTTAATTTAATTTAAAATTTGTTACTCGAAAACACTCATATTGCTTCATTTTTAGCCTTTTGTACGCCATAGCAAAGTGTTTTTATAGATTTACTGATTAAGGGTATATAAAGATTATTAAAATTTCCAATATGAAAAAAAAAGTTTTATGATTTTGGTTTATTGTGACTACAAGAGTACCAAGGGCCTATCGTTTGTTAACAAACTTGATTAAAGGCTAAATTTAAAGAAAAATAATCCATAACTCTGATCGTACCTTCAGACGGAGTTATAAAACACACGAAAGTGACAAAGTTTAACACTAGCAATGGTTTCAACATTTTAACAAATTAATTATCTATGGGTCCTTACCGAAGCTATTTAACACTTATATACCAATCTATACGACTTCGCGCACTTGATTCAATACACAAATGTTAACAAATAATTGTTTTTGTAACAATGTTTCCGTTTACATTGTTTTATTTCTTTGTTTTTGTTATATTGATCAGAACATATGTTTTTATTTAGCTTTAAGGCAACTTTGGAATGTGTGTAGAAAGAGATACCTATATTATTATTTTTATTTATTTAGATGTTTTTGTTTTAAAAACAAATTCAAATATTAATGCAAATAAAAGAAAAGTTCCTGTTTATTTTGATTTTCTTATGCATGTATATAATGTTAAATTAAATAAATGTTTTCAAAGGTGTAAATAAATGAATGAAAATCGTTGTTGTGTTTAATATAATATAGAAAATAATAATACTAATATTATCAATATCTTTAATACACACACTCGCCAAATTGACTTAAAGCTAGCAAACCATTAGCTTCTCAGTAAGTCACTAATAGTCTTAGATACCAGTCGTCCTAAACTTAAGTCATATCAGAAGAGATGATATTTTTAGAATCAGCAGTCTAACATAAACTCAGAAAGAAATGGATACACGCCAAGCTGAAAGCAGAGCCGCTTACAGTAAGCAGGTATCAAAGGTAGAAAAAACTAATTTACGTCATTTTAGCAAGGCCGAATTTTATACATATCATTAAGTATATTATTTTAAAATATTTTTGAATGAGCCAAGTAAATTTGACGAGCGACACTTTCTCCCCGACTCTAGGAGGAATCTGGGAGAAGGTTTTACCCGTCAGAGTTGTCTAACCTGCCTAAAAACGTAAGTTAAGTAAAGGACGTAAGTCAGCATGTTTTTTTTCACCTTTGATATCTACTAACTGTAATACAGCCCCGCTTTCAGCTTAGCGAGTGTTCATTCCTTTTTGAGCTTATGTCAGACTACCGATCCTAAAAATTTCATCTTTCATAAAATCATTTCGGGGATGACTGGTATCTCAGTCTATAATACCTTTATAACAATATCCAAGATCGCCTGGCAGTCGAATTTCGATCTCCCCTATTATCCCATGAGTGTCGTAAGAAGCCATTCCTGGAGCAAATTACTCGTTATAATATGAATGCAAAGTGGAGGAAAACTTAGTCCAAACCCTATATCAACCCATCTAGCTAGCCTGGTATAGTAGGCTAATATCAACTTTTTAAAGAGAGGCCTATGCCGAGCTGTAGACTGTCAAAGTTTTTGATAGTCTAAAGCTCGGCATAGTAATCTCTGATAAGTGAACTTTTAGCTTTTCACACATTTACTATATAAAATAATAATCTCTGTATTAAATTTTCCAAAAAAAAATGCTTCCGTGCGCCACATTGAGTAGCGCCAAAAATAGTGGAATTAAATCTTTAGGTATACTTTGATATGAAGGTAGATTATATTTTACATATGTAATTAATAATAGTAACACTATGAACAAAAAAATATTTACATTTTTTTACTGAGATCTGTGTGATTCGGAATCGCCATACTATAAAGAACTTTGGGGAGTAAATAAAACATCTCAGTCATGTATAGCTTTTAAGAGAAACAAATTTTTAATTTTAATTATTTTTCATAGTTACTTTAAAGTAAATATTTTATTTATTTGACATAAAAATAAAGCTATAATGTAATAATAGCTGTTTTAAAAAGTGATTGGAGTCTTTCCAATCCAAAACCAACAGTAGTCTGCAAGGATTGCAGTGGTCCATTTTCCCAGAGAATACTTTTGTTTAAAGCAATTTCTTGGACAATGCACTCACCATAGTCATCACCTAATGCACATAGATTTTCTTTAGAAAATCCTAGATATAGATAGTATAATGGAACCATTTTCTTTATTAGCATTTAACAATTGATTTAATAGGCTTTTATAGTAAGGCGATGCGTTTAGGCAGTAACGCAAACGTCGTGTTGAAGAAGATTCCGTTGTTTTAATCTTGAACCTTATAATTCAGAATTTTCCTTAGGCAAGTCTAAGTCTTTAGAAGTTCGTTGAGTTCCGCTTGGTTAATCAAATGTAGTGATTTAGATGTTCTTGCCACTTGGATGGCCTTTCATCATCAGAACCTGAAGTGGTACTTTAGCGTTCAACTTGAACAGCGTGACTTGGAGACTTATGTACTAGAAAATCTTCCGAATGTGGTATTGGTTTTGTTACAGAAGATACATCTGCATACTTAACTGTCGGCTTAGATTTCTTAGAAAAACCTTTGACATCAGTAAGACAAAAATAACAGTCGTAACTCATATAACCGCGTACAAATTACGGTAAAAAATACAGCATTTGAAGGGTTACAAATGTTCAACAAACTGCCAAATGAAATTAAAACGGCAGAAAGTTTTAATAATATTAAGAAAAAACTTAAACAGTTAGTTTTGGATAGAATCTACATACGGGACTGTTAACAGTTGCATATTTCTACCTCCATCATACACTTCTATTATTCATTACTCGTGTGAGTCTATGGTTGCTACCTTCCACATTGTTTGTTGAGTAGCATTTTTTTGTGGAATGCATTTAAGCGTGCTTATTGTTGATCACGAGCTTATGTCAGTATTTTTTTTTCAATTTTAAGAGTATTAATTTGTTTGTAAGACCAAACTGAGTGCGATTACTCCTAGTATCAGATTATCATTATTTTTGGGGTGGAGTTGGTGAAGGTGTATAATAATGTGGGTATGTACAGGTGCTTCCTGGTAAACAATTTTGGGTATGTAAGTCTTGTTTTATTTGTTACATGTTTCTCATGAAGTGAATTTTTTGTTAATTTCTTTTGAGAAAAATAAAGTTCTATAAACTTTCACAATATGATCCTTTAGCTCTCACTAAATCATATTTTTACCAAATCTTTGTTAGTTTGCCATTGAACCAGCTCGTTAAATATTTATGACACAAGTGACAACAAATATGTGGTAACCAATTTTATCTTAGTTACGAATGTTATCTTCATTCACGAACACTTCGTAATCAAAGGCGTTATGCATTTTTTTTCATTCTTTGGTGAATAAAACCGTAAGTAAAATAAAATAAATCCGGAGAATTAACACTAAAGCTAGGTGAAAAAACTAAATGTATATCGATACTACAAAATATTATTGTGATTTTTTCTATGAACATTTTAGAGTTACCTTCTTAAGTAAGTAAAAAAGAGTAAAAAAAATACTTCTTTCTATACTTGATTCAAATAAATTATTGTTTTTCGTGTATGAATATCTACGAAATACAGTATGAATTTTCCTTTTTGTTATTATTGTAATCATTAATTTTTACAAATCAATGATTATGTCAATGATTACTCATTGATCATTAAAATTTTAATATTATGTAATAATATAATAGATATAATGTGGGATAGCGTTAACATAACACTCGCATTTACACAATTAAGCAACTCTTGCGTACGATATATAAATGAACGATTTCGACTACATGGTTGGCCTAGTGGCTTAAGTATCCCTACGTTGTCGTCGTGTGGGGGCTTGCGTGGGTCGATGATCTCTGGGGCTGCGCCGGTAGAGCCACTCATGCCGGATTGGCCTAGAGGGAGACTCCAGACTAAAAGGGATACAAGACGGAGTCTAATTTGGACTGCCGCGATGGGCGCTCTAAACGTCCCTCTGCTCTAGCAGAGGGCGTGTTGGAGGTGCGAGTGGGCGAGCTCGGTGTGCACTCTCACTGCCTNCCCCCACAACTGTATCCCTACGTTGTCGTCGTGTGGGGGCTTGCGTGGGTCGATGATCTCTGGGGCTGTGCCGGTAGAGCCACTCATGCCGGATTGGCTCAGAGGGAGACTCCAGACCAAATGGGATACCAGACGGAGTCGAATTTTGACTGCCGCGGAGGGCACTCTAGACGTCCCTCTGCTTTAGCAGAGGGCGTATTAGAAGTGCGAGGAGGCGAGCTCGGTGTGCACTCACACTGCCTCCGAGCGGGTAACACGAGAACTAGTCTTGTGTTGCCCTCGCCGCTACAACGTAATCCCACTAGGTCGTCGAGTTAGGTCAAGTCTCTGACTCGACTGGGACCGTGGGTCTTGGCTTAACCGCCCGGACCGCGAGGAAGAAAACCTCTATAAAAAATTACCCCGAATCCCGTGTTCTGGTGTGTGACCAGGGGATGCATGGCTGATGGGTAGTTCAGTCGCAAACACACTCCCAGCCAGGGACCAGCGGACCCCTCGGTTGGGTTACAAATTTTCGCTTGCCCGGGTATTGGGGATCTCTGCCCGGGTGGACCGTTAGTTCTCCCCTACTCGTGGGTTTAATTATGGAAGATGATAAACTTATTACTGAATACGATCGGAAAAACACAACGACAACAAAATGCAAGCAAAATGGACACCGAAAGGAGGCTGAAGGAAAGAAGAAGATGGAGAGGAACGCCAAGGGGCAGTTCCGAAAGGCGGACGATGCCTCGTCTGTCGAGGAAGATATGGCGACTGGTATGCCTATACCGGTGGGGCTCCCAGAGGTCGAACTGACCGCTGGGAGCCGAAGAACGTCGGAGCGCATGCGCTCCAAGTCCGCCATAAATGTTGCGGGTGGTTCCGGTGCGAACACGGGCGCATTGGAACCAATGGAGACAGATCCCTCCGACAGCCGCAAACGCGGGCACTACAACGACGGGGATAGCGACACCTCGCAAGAAATGTTGCCC
>PKRV01000266.1:18681-35215 GCA_003709505.1 Hyphantria cunea
GTCCTACCCGTAATGACTTACGGAGCCGAAACGTGGACACTTACGGTTCGACTGGTCCATAAGTTTAAAGTCGCTCAGCGTGCAATGGAGAGGTATATGCTCGGCGTTTCTCTAAGGGATCGCATTAGAAACGAGGTGATCCGACAAAGAACCAGGGTCATCGATGTAGCCCACAGGATTAGCAAGCTGAAGTGGCAGTGGGCTGGCCACATTTGCCGAAGAACCGATAACCGTTGGGGTAAACGAGTTCTTGAGTGGAGACCGCGTCTCGGCAAACGTAGTGTAGGACGTCCACAAGCCAGGTGAAGCGATGATTTGCGCAAGACGGCTGGCAGGAGCTGGATGCGAGAAGCCATAGATCGAACTAAGTGGCGTGAAATTGGAGAGGCCTATGTCCAGCAGTGGACTGCGATAGGCTGATGATTGATATTTGATTATATACGGGCGATGGTAAATGCTTACCATCACGCGATACCTCTGCTCGTTTGCCCCCTATTTCATAAAAAAGTAATAGTCAAAAGCTAAGTTTAGAATTTCTATTTAATTTACTTCTTTGTCTTTTAAGCGAGTTTTTTTCAAATGATATACTCTTTTAAAGACATTATCCGCATTAGGAATATACATCATGTTTCGTGGAGAACTTTACAATCATACATGAAACGGGCACACAGAACGCCCAGACTCAGAACAACAATTTATGATCACACTAAGTGTTTTTCCATGTGGGATTTGGGCTTACAACACTTGGGCTTGGCTTTAGGAAACGGCGTGGCTGCTGCTTTATCACTAAGTCAAGTGTGTGGTTTAATCATCAATAGACAGTATTAAAAAAGCTTTTCTCAATTTAATGATAACAATGACTGTAGTCCAATGGTCGAACTCTAGTTATGTTATTTAGGATTATGATTGAAAGAATGTGTATCTGCGTATTTACCGTATCCAACGACTCATACAATGTCATTTGATTGAGGTCAGACGAGGCAGTTGACATACCACACCCACTGCGAAAGGAAAGTACTTTCTTGATCGTCAATGTCTTTATCGGTTTGATAAGCATTTATCGACGGACTGTAAATATCTACCAATGAAAAATCAACGGAAAATTTGGTTCAGTTAATGTGATACAAAGAGTTTTGACGAGTTTGCGAGTCGAGGAATGTATACTCATGTTGGCTAATGAAAAGTTAAATAAATAGGAACTAAACAATTTCAACTTTAAGATGATATGTAAATAAATAATGTCTGGCTCTCTTGTTGCCTTCAAAAGCCTTTTACAGCCTCTCGGTGGAAAGGAGATTTAGGCTTACCACGCAAGCCAGACGAGTTGGCATAGTGTTGGGTTTAATAATAATAAATAAATATACCTAATAAATATTTCGGACATCTTACACACAACGCCATATAGTCCCAAACTTAGCAGAGCTTGTACTCTGCTTACTAGACAACTGATATTAATGCATATATACTGTTTTTTTTTAAATACATACATATTATACATACAACTCCCAAACTCCGAAACAAATATTTGCCGATCATACAACATTTGGTTTAGCTCAGGAATCGAACCCGAGACCTCTAGCACAGCAGTCGCATACGCTACCACTGCGCCACCGAGGCGGTCGATAAAATTTCCTTCTTTTTGCGTTCAAGTTGCCTGCACACTTTGATCCTCTAGCCTATCCTCTTATGACACCCATGGGATTAATAGGTGATACTCTGTATTTTCCTTAACCACACGAAGATATAATGCTTTAGATTATAAAAGACATTATGTAAAATTACTAAAGAAATTCACCAACAATATGCTGTTTATCGTGATTTTTTAATTACTTTATGAGATATAAATGTATATTTTGAAAGTAAACATCCATTCAAAATGCAGTACTGAAGTGCTCTATTTAAGCCTTAACCATTACATTTCCTATGGCTAATTGACAAGGCTACAAAAACCAAAGCATTTAACCAGAAAAAAGTATGTTTCGGAAGGTCACTTAAACCAATTAACTTCAATATCGAAATTTCTTTCTTATTAGTTCATCTAATGTAAGAAAACTACTGCAAAAATCAATCTCATTCATTCATCCTTACTATGAAATTCTTTCCCATAACCGCGCCTCTCTAGATGATTTCGATCTGAAATAGTTCGCGAAACAAATTTGCCATTTCACACACATCTCTACTCTTTAAGAATCAAAACCCTTTACGTCACTCATGAAATATGAGTAGTATTCTCTATTCACATAACTAGACATTGATTTATAACCAAACCTTCATTCGTCAAAGTAGATGCATTCGCCACCGGAATCGATTACACGAAGAATTTCTAAGGATGTAAACCAATCAAATGAGATTAAAACATCGATTTATTAATAGTAAAATCGCTTCAGATGGCTTTGTTCACGTGACCTGCTAATTCACGTGAGATCTAAAATGGAAAGCTACAGGACACATCGATATGTGTGATGTCATGCTTGGAAATGGTAAGAATGGAAATCTATTTTGAACTATACTTTTCTCCTTAAGAAGCTCTTTTCAATAGCCGTTTAACCTTTAGTTATAAATTCAGTACCTCTTTTAACATGTGTAAATCACAATCAATAGGACTAATAGTTGCAATTGTGAGTATAATTCAATTTGAAATTCTACTAAATATTTATTTTAAATAGAGATGTTCATAGAACATCTCAATAATATTTATAGTATACGAATGAGTATTCATATCTATTCAAGATAAAGGTGATGCTGACGACACAGTTCAATATTTTGTGTTTTATGAAACAAGAAACAAAAAAAGACCAGAAATGAACGAAGGGAAGAAACGGATAAGTTGTTTCACGTACTACAACAGTACTTTAATAAAATAAAATGTTGTTTTGTAGGGCATTACTTAAATTAAAAATACGTAAAGTTTACTTCAACAATTTCTACCTATTTTATTAATTTATTAAGAGACACCTTACTTGATGTGTCAGCAACTGGGCCTCCACGGCCATCTAAATCATCAACTAGGTTAAGCTTGTACTATGTTAGACGTTATACATGAAATTTCTTAATAACAGCTCGAAGTTTGGAATTTGAGGTCTGAATCCCTGTGCCTTAGACAGTATGTAAAACTGTCGGTCCTGGGCCTGATCTCTCCTCGGTAGGTTCAGATAGCCATCTAATCGGATTTTGAGAGAAAGGGAACAGAGTGTGCACCTGTATTTGCGCGCTATAATATGGTATCCCCTGCGTAGTTGACTGGTCTCCGTTGAGAATGGCCGTCTTAGCCGTAATCGGCAGGGAGAACGTAATATCAGTATCCTTGCATAAAATCTAAAGTCATCTTCTATGTAGATGTTTTTTGTGCCTTATTATATTCATCAGAGAACAAACAGTAACCGTATATTCTTTTATATTAAGAAAATGACGCATATGTCTTCTTCTTCTTCTTCTTCTTCTTTTGATGATATGGCAATCAGCCGGATCAGCTATTTCTGCCAATGTCAAGTATTTCAAGTCTTCAATTCTGTCTTCGAGTCTTCAAGTCTTCGTCGTGATGGAATTAATGATAAAAAAAATATAAAAAATGTGGATGACATAAAATGGGGACCGACTTTCGCAAAAACAAAAAACGATCTCCGACGCATATGTCATAATATAAATATTACTCTTAAAACAATAAAACAATACAAGAAAATGACGCATGTGTCATAATATAGATATTACTCTTAAAACAATACATGGACAGTATATTAAAATAAATGATGTTGTACAGTGAAGATGCTAAAGAAATTAAGTAAGTATATTTTTCTCACCATAAGCATATCGCAGTCCACTGCTGGACATAGGCCTCTCCAATTAAAGTTGAAGAATTTTGATCAGTTATGGAGTGAGAGGTAGTAATCTCGTGGCGTATACTTGCTCCCTTAAAGGCGAACACTCTATTTAATTTATTTTATTTATTTAAAAACTTTATGCATTAAACCTGTTCATCGGTGGACTTAACGCACAGGGCATTCTCTTCCACTCAACCTTCCAGTTCCGTCTCTATTGGTCGTTGTACCAGTCACAAGTTCATTGCCGGCCTTTGGGGGATGGGGAGGGAATAGGGGAGGGCATAGGGTATGGGCCTTCGGTATCCTAACTTAGTCGATGAAACATAGCGCAAGCTCTGTTTCATACCGGTTTTCTGTTAGGCCGTGGTATCACTCCGGTCGAACCGGCCGATTCATGTCGAAGCGTGACTCTCCTTCTCTATTAACTCATGATGATACATATACATGTATACTTAAAAATAAGTTGTTTGTATTATGGTAATCAAAATTTAGATGAACATAAACAATTAATAGATGTATGTTTTACAGGTAAATTACTTTGAAACGAAGAACAAAACATACTTATTCCTTATCTTAAAAATAATTGTTATCCTAGGTGCAAATTTAAGTTATCCCCATATCTTTATGTTAACGCAATGAAGGATTTTCTTGATGAAATCAACTAAATTATCTTCACTTTGAGCTACAGCTTGTTAAGATTGATAAATAAAATATAATTTTTGTAACTGACTTCAATGGTCCACAAGTGGACATAAACCATCTCTTAGGAAAAAGGTTACTCTACGATTTTTTCAAGATATCTATAGCCACAGAATTTTAAACATCTTGACATTACCAAATCAGGAATTTACTTTTAGGGCAGTACATATTAACTTTATGACGCTGATTACAATGATGACCAGCTCAACTAGAAACCAACAGTAAAAGTCAATACGTTAGTAATGAATTACCTGACGCAAGACTCGTGTGCAAAGCTTATGCCATTGCAGTCCAGGAATAGGGCTCAGTGTACGTTATCTTCTATTCAGGGATTTATGACATACTATGAGCTAAATCTGAGAATAGACTCAGATGTTCATTACTATGTTAAAGCTGTCAGATGTTCCGAAAATTTATGTGAAGTGAAGTGAGTACTGCTTAGTTATGAATGCAGTTTAATGAAACACTTTCAATGATATGTGTATTCTAAGACGGACAACATTAATCACGTTAATCGTTACAAAAGCCCACTAAGTGAGCCTACTACTTAGGGTACTACTACATAACAAAGATTATGAAAACTTTAAAAAAATATATCAACTCTTTATCCCAGTGTATAGTTGGCAAAACTTCACAAAAATTCGTCTTAAGGAGAAGCCTATTGTCAGCAGTGATCTAACTCCGTATGACTACCATGATTTTTCTGCATGGCATAGGACTGCAAAACAGTAGACGGGGCATCTAATAGTATCTACCATCGCCAATGTACCCTGCCTGAATGCCTTAACTTGATATTCACAAGTGCCTCGCTTTGCATAAGAGTGAGATGGAAGAGAAGTTTGGGGTCCGGTTACCTTTTTAACTTGGTAATTTATTTATTTATTTTTATTTATTAATCTTTATTGTATATAAATAGTACGAAATGGTACAACAAGAACAATCACACAATATGTATAACAATTGGCGGTCTTATCGCTCTCGGCGATTTCTTCTGACAACCATAACACGGATGTGTGTTTCAAAAATTTTAAAATTTAGGGTAATTTACATACAGGCAACACACAAAATATATAAAAAATAAAAGAAAAAAAAATACAAAAGAAATAGTAGCGATCTATACACAAATGTTAGACACTATTTATATTACACAAACATACTTATACCTACACAAATACATATACACACTGAAATATATATATGTATGCATACACATACAGACTAGTACAAATAAAACATAAAATTAAAACAAAAATATTCACAATGATAAGTAGTAATCCTTCAGCAGCTTTTTGAACATATGCAAGGTTTTTGCTCGTCGGGTAATGGGCAACTGAAAACAACTCTCCAGGAAAGGAATGAATGAAGACCAAGTCAAATAAAGCTCTAGAACCAAAATACTGTTAACTCAAAATCAACTAGCCGTATTGTCCCTATACAGAATTTGTAAACTTATAGGTACTTGAAGTGAAGTCAATTAAACGAATTTGTCCCCGTAAGGGTTTTTTACCGTGGGAGAGCCATCCTTCGGCATGAATGGGCTGGCTCGACCGGAGTGATACCACGGCCTCACAGAAAACCGGTGTGGAACAACGCTTGCGTTGTGTTTCACCGAGTGAGTGAGGATACCGGAGGCCCATAACCCTCTTCCCATCCACATTCTCCTCCCCATCCCCCCAAGGCTGGCTTGTGACGCCGCTGTTGTTGCAGATGTCCATGGGCGGTGATAATCGCTTACCAAAAGTAAAAATACATTAATACTGACTGTACCCTAACGCACTTCGTTGTGGCACATTGCGGTTAAGCTAAGAGTAAAAAAATATGTAATGTGTAGCTAAAAACATTTGTTACTTGTGGCAAGACGTAAGAATAATAAAACGCTTAAGCGCTGATTAGGAAAAGGTAATATTTAAATAGTATGGCGGGCACTAGTAGTCTATATTTATCACAACTTACGACTGTGAAACTATGAGCACTTCAGTCTGAACGAAATAACGTAGTACTTTTAATAGTTTGGGATTTCGTTTCAGAATTTTAAGTTAAATATTTTTTGCACATTAGAGTACCGAATGCGGATAAATATTCTACACATATATGAAAAGATATATGCACATATTATACATAATTTATTGCAGTTATGTAGATAGAAACAATCATACGAGAAAGTTAACTCTCACAAATACATGGAAATTTACTCTAAGTGGTATTGTAGCAGCGATCAAAAAACTCTAAGCCGTCGGTCGTGTATTCCACGAAAATAAGGTTATACATACATGGACACCAAATTGTAAGTAGCCAATTATTCCACTGCGAAGATATGCAATATCCCGTACCCTCTAAGTTTTCCACAAGCCGCGCCCGGTCACTGAACTCGGCCAATGTTTAGAAATAATTTCATGGTGATTCACGTTCGGGTCATCTACTATAATTGGACATTTTTGTGTCTTGCAACAAAAAGGTCAACAGATGATAAGCTAAAGTTATGGTTTTTTCGTATCGGTGCGATATTAAACGATGCTAGCGTGTGTTTTTTTTTTTGGATATAAAAACACAAACCAGCATTTGTTAGAATATATTTTGGGTAGTTTACCTGATTTGATCAATAAAGAGTTAAAGCTACTAATTAATTATTCGAAAATTAACTTCTATTCTGTTGTGTAACATTTATGTAATCTCAAAAACTTTTAGTTTATAAGCAAACTGTTTCCAAATTTTTATAATCATTTTAGAAAAGTTTCCTTAAATTCCATAACATTTACCGATAATAGGTGTTTTTAAGCTATATTTCTTTAGCAAAAGTTATTTTTACCCGACTACGGCAAAGCCAAAGAAGGGTTGTTAAAGGGTCATGTTACGTATGACTACGGGTTTTCAAACTTGAATATGTGTTTCTCTGTCCGCAGACAATTGTGTACTATAGTATTGTATCGTATGAAATTATTGTCAACTTGCAATGAAGGCATCTTGGTAGTCTATGTGTCGATTACCTGACTTTTTCAACAATGTCGTTCAATTCAATATCTTGAAAATCTTATTCCATACTTTTTCAGCGTCGTATTTAGTCGTAGTTGGTTTTTAGCAAATTCTTTTTATAAGGTATTGAATGGAAGTGAACAGTCAAAGAATGGATAATAATAATGAAGTGGATGGAAGGTGTATTAGAAATATATTTTTTATTATATATATATTTGTTTCCATATTAACTGTCTTGGAATTGTGATACGAAATTAGCACCGTGTGAGAGCCACGCTTCGGCATCATGGGCTGGCTCGACCGGAGTGATACCACGGCCTCACAGATTACCAGTGTGAAATAGCGCCTGCGTTGTGTTTCATCGAGTGAGTGAGGATACCGGAGGCCCATAATCCAACCCTGCCCCTCATCCCCCTCCCCATCCCCCAAGACCGGCAACGCACTTGTAATGCCTCTGGTGCTACGGGTGTCCATGGGCTGTGGTAATCGCTTACCATCAGGCGATACGTCTGCTCGTTTGCCCCCTATTCCATAAAAAAAAAGTAGGAAAATTATAGAGACAATGATTAAATACAAGTTAGTAAAATGTATTTGGTATGTACGTATGGTTATAAAATTACGTATGTACGTCAGAATAATATCGCAATTGGGTATTTGTGAGTTGGTTGTGACGTCCAAACTTAATTTTACTGTTCCACTTTCCAAAACCGTGTTTAGCGTTGTAACGCCTCTGGTATTACGGGTGTCCATGGGCGGCGGTAATCGCTTACCATCAGGCGATACGACTGCTCGTGTGCTCCCTAAAATAAAAAAAAATTAAGCAAGACTACCTGTAAGAGATTGTTTTGCTTAAAGATACAATGCTTAAAGAATAAATAAAGAACTTTAAATCATTGTAATCAGCGGTGTTTTAGGCTATCTCAAAAAAGATTTCGGCTCCGTCCGCGTTTGTGTTGTTTATCGTAGTAAAAAGTAGCCTATGTTCGTTCTCAATATTTAAAGCATCTCAATGTTAAATTTCATTGAAAGGTGTGGTTTAACAGCTTAAAAGAGACATACAGATAAGTGTTGCTTTCGAAATCATAATCATAATCATTGGCAGCCACAATCGGATTCATTTATTCAAGATATTGTCTGATGAGATTAACTGACATATTACGAGGAACAAAGACAATTAGTGTAACATACGACCACTAGTTTGTTTAGTGTGTACTCGTAAAAACGTTCTCCAACGTGGCCCAACACGTGAGTTAGAGGGTAATCTCTCTGTCAGAATCAGAGAACATGTATTTCTGCTAAACTAGAACTTTTGACAAGGGTAACTTGTTATTTGAACAAGGTATGATAGAAATAAGGTACGCTATGTAAAGTTAAATATAGAATTACATTGCATTGCGCGGCATTTAGAATGTAAGATTTCGTAGTTGACATTAACAAGAGATGATGATGAACAATTTTCGATTTCTTCTCCTTAAAAAAGACAACTCCCGCACTAGGAATACATCTTGTGTCGCGGGGGATTTTACAAACATGTATGCAACGAATACATAGAGCACCCAGACTCAGAACAAGAATTTGTGGACCGTACAAAGTGTTGTACCATAAAAACACATGACTATTACAAGACAACCTTTGAACAGTATCTTAGAATAATAACATTTGGCGATATAATAAAATTGACAGCAACTTAGTTACAAAACAATAACACATTACGTTGTTTTGTTATTTCCTTGTAGCATCATTTGATGACGTAAAAGGTATTAAGGGTGAGAAAGGACAATAGTGTAACCGTGTTAGGTATTACTTCTGTTCGATAACGTTATAAACGAAAGTTAGAAGGACAAAACGATTGTTAAATAATTGAATAGTATGCCAACAACGCAGGAATATAATACATTATATAACGTTACGGTTGTTATATATATATATACATATGTCACTTAATTCCATTTGTAATTAAAAATTTTAACAATACTTTTATAACTATTACGGCAGCTAATATTAAAAGAAACTTTAAGCACTGAGGTCTCGAAAATCCATAGATTTATACAAGTATATAAAATGAACTTGTGGTGATTTTTACTCATCAAATACTCATACGGCAGTCATGCTAAAAATCAACTGTATTTTTAGCTATCTAACTAATTATTGTTCCTATTTTAGGGAGTAAATGTATTGATTTCTATGCAATTTTCACTCAATTTTACAAAATTTTACTCATCTCTACGCATTACATATCCATAAGAAGGTAATTGGTTACTTCTCACCTCTTCATCATTTGTTACTACTTAAGAAGAAGCCTAGACTTACGGATGAGAGACGCCTGCATGCAGCTGAAATGAGAAGAAGTTCTAAAGTAGTCATTCTTCATCTTATCTATTCTAGTCACATTACACATCGACTTCAATATTCACATTTCAGCTGCATGCAGGCGTCTCTCATCCGTGTTCTTTATTAGCCAACATTCAGATCCTCACAAGACGCGCTCCTGGTGACTATTTTGTATATTTTTTCTCTATTTGGGATCGCAACAAGGAAACAGTACATTTACAGCTCCGAATAAACAACAAATGCTCAAACGCATAGGAACGCAACTTTAATGGCTAACAAATTCCAATACACAAACTGTAAGAGGTTAATGAATGTCAATGGCTCTGAACGAACAAATTGACTCCAGTAATGAGTTTAAAAGGACATTAAATTTATTAAAAATGTATTTTGTTTAACGTTATTTGCGTCACTTTAATTAATACTAGGAAGAAAACATTGAAACCCTGTTTTTGGGGTTAGCAGAACCAGTTAGTTTTAGCAGAACAAATTCTATAATTTCTATTTATCGAAAAATGAAAGTTAAGTTTTGGGTAGCCCATATTATTTCTCATAGAACAGTTGCAATGCAATTCAAACTCAAGTGTAGTGTAAGAAATTGCATAAAGCGAAATCCAGGTTTTTCTAAACATAAGTTCCAACAGTTCAAGAGGCATCTAGATTGGAATTGATCTATTTGTTCTGATTATATTTTATGTTCTACTTTTAAATTATATACCTAAATAGATATAAATATTCTATAAGCTAGAACCGCGGTCCTTCTCAAAGTGATGCTAATTTCTTTTGTTGCCTCACTCACCATTATTATTATATTTTTGCCAATCTTTTGAGCATCGTTTATCGTCGTAGTTACGAGAGATTTTAGAACAGCAGAATTAGCACCAATGAATAATGTAAAATCTGGTCTTGGTTGCCACGACACAAGCCTCTAGCTTAGTGCGAAAACCATCGATAACTTCAAACCTGTAACTTGTTTATGTAGAAATTGAATAAATAAATAAATAAAAAAATTAATTAGTGCTCAAACCCCTATCTGTGGAATGTCTTCTCATGGGATCCACAGATTATCTAGACTTGTCTAAATGGCAGATAATATATTGAAGGCTAATTAGAAATGAGAACAAGAATATTATAACTGTGTAAGAAAATTTGTGTGTCTGTTACAATTGCAGTGGAGTAATTTCATTGAAATTTTTACTTGTGTATATATGTAGACTTTGTTGCGTAGAGATTTTGAATAACAGTCAAGATTTGTTGGAAAGTTCAATCCCCAAGCAAAATAAAATTTATCTGATGAGAACAAAGTAAGGATCACACATTAAATTATTACCAGTGTGTAAAATAAGTAAATAAATATTTTGGCATCTTACACACAACGCCATCTAGGCCCAAACTAAGCAGAGCTTGTACTATGGATACTAGACAACTGATATAAATACATATACACTTTAATTTTTTTTGTAAATTCGTACAATTTATTCATAGAAACCACCCAACCTCGAAACAAATATTTGCAGATTTAGCGCGGGAATCGAACCCGAGACCTTAAACACAGCAGTTGCATACGCTACCACTGCGCCACAGTGCAAGTCAAATCATTACTGTTATTATTTTTGAAGGCCTAACTTTAACGCACTAGATCATTGTAGTGTTTCTGTTTCGTTTAGTGTAAATATATCTGCGATCATTATTTTACAATTATTACTGTCTTGTAACGAGTCAAGGTGCTACCAAGATCAATAAGAAGTACGGGTCACTAGTTCAATCGTAAGACACGGTGACCTGATGCGCCAACTTTAATTAATGAAATCTTATATTTGGTGAGAATGAGAATTCTAGAGCGCGTTCAACCATATATTTACGACTTTGCATTGGAACTATTGTTCTCCAAAATATTTACTTTTTCATTATCTTTGAATAGTGATTAATTTTATAAAAATATGAGATAGCAAAGTCATCGTAAAATTATATTTTAAGAAATTTATTATAATTTACACGATATGCCAAATTTCATATCACATTATAAATCATGTGTAGACACATCTACATATTTCAAATTGTACGTACACTCATTCAAATTAAACATGATATTTTATTCTAGTGGTGTGATAGTCTAATAAAAACCGCGGCATGTAATGTCGTAACGTGCCAAATATTTTTTTGCAATGGAGATAAAATCAAAAACATTAATTAATGTTTTAGTAATTGATGGGCATTTACCATTTTACCTTGAAAACGAGGAATGCAATTATTTGAGGTCTTTTCTGAAGGTCGTAAAACAAAATGACGGCACGATGACGGCAATTACCTGGGATTGATGATTCAAAACCAAACAAATCGACTTTATTTTATACTCGGCAAAAGTTAGGATTATAACAACATAATTAACACACTACTACATGTCACGAAAACTAAACATGGTCAAAAATAAACTCTCTGAATGCCAGAGACTCATATTATTGGGGTTGCTTTTGTACAAAAATGTCACAGATGCAATAGAAATGGCGATTCAATTTCGCAATAGATGTTTCTATACAAAAGTAAATGTGATAGCTGGTTAGCTGATAGCACCTATATCTAACGTGAGACCCTTCTAAACGTTTTTCGGAATAGAGCCCTCTCTATTCTGAAAAACGTTTGTTATAAATCATCATCTCAGCCGAAAGACATTCTGTGATGAAATTAGGCCACCTCCAAGGCTCTCCGCAAAAACCACTCCTATGCTGCCAGCAACCAACAAGTTCCTGGTACCTACATCAAGTTGTCGAATAGCTTTGGTCTCCTGGTACGTGATTGCCACTCCAGAAGTTTTTGGATATCATAATGTTTTTCTCTTTCAGTAGGACCCCTGAACAGTACATTTTCGGGAGGCAAAAGCTAAAAAGGTACTGAATACAAAAACCACTAACACACCGACATGACATGAGTCTGGCAGAAAAGAAGACCAGATATACAGGAACGCTTCTAAGGTAGTTTCAGGTGCTGGAACGGAGTAGGTTTACAAGACCTGAAAATAAACATTTTACTGGCATTAGGCCAACACGTTTCCATGTTTCAACGTGTATATGCTAAAATAATATGTGGCACCACTGTGATCAAGAGTAATAAATGAAAATAAAATCTACATACTGTCATCTATGTAGCAACACAACAGAGTCCAGTCTCATTCAGGAAAGCCGTCAACGTTGGGCCATTCAATTTAAGATAATGAGGTATTTTTATTAGGAGAGCTAAGTCAGACATTACGGGTGCTACTTTCAAACCAGGCAAATATATTATGAGGAAAACGATCATTTGGTCTATGTCTGGGTGTTAATTAATAATAATGAATATATTTAGAAATATGTGTGTAGGTATATAAATAATTTGTACTTATAGTAAATATATAAATAATACGTTCTTAGGAACGGAGTCAGTTTTAACAAGGGTACAAGGGTAGGAACTGTTGATGAAATTTCTGATTTTCCTGCGAATAATTATTCTATTAATATTTTGCTTAATTTTCAGTAAACGGCTTCCTTTTTATTTGATATTTTTGGCCTGCCTAGTAACGTTTGTATTATAAGAAATTGTACATAAATCGATTTCAATTTTCATTTATTGTTACATAATATATTGCTTGCGACATTTACCTAGCGTTGACACGCCTTATTAATCTGTCAGTCAGATATTCTCTAGCAATTTCATATCTTTCTTTCTCTGTCTTCTCTTATGATTTATCGTTTACAAATTTTAGATTAAATTTAGAATCGAACAAGCCAGTAGTTTTTGATCTACGTTGTCCAGTAATAGGTAGGGTCAGGTGAGCGACATATTATCAGAAGATCGATTCATAGTCAGCGTAATGATTTGACACACCCTACTGGCTGGTACTGATTGTACAACTGGCATCACATATCATCAACAGCCTTTAATAGTCTACCGCTATACACAGGCCTCTCCTAGGATACCATGTTTTGGTGTACTAGAGGATGTTGCCTTTTGTTGGGATAAGGTTTGTTTCAAGTTGGCCATTCTCTTTTCAGTGATTTTGTCCTTGGTCGTTTGCACCTTGACCGGGTGACCGCTGATGGCATGTTACCATGAGCGTCTCCGTGATTGATGAACGTGACCTTCGACGTTAAGCAGTCGGTCCCGGTTGTTATCATATGATAACAGTCGTGAAGCATAATCTTCGGGCGGCTTAAAAACATGCAACAGTAAGAATACGTTGTGGCTACGTATCTTGTTTTCTTATTCTTGCCAGTCCCCAACTCGCACTTGGCCAGCGTAGGGACGTATAGCCTTAACCCTCTCCTGAGAGGAGACCCGAACCCAGCAGTGGGACAGTATGGGTTGTAGATTGTTTGAAATATTCCTCTCATCATGCTCATCCTAGTTGTTATTCTATCTTATAAGTTCGGTATGTTTATCATCTATTTATTAATAACGTTGTACCCCTTTTTATGAAATCTATACGAACGAGTAGGAACGAGGAGTATGAACGTTTACACAGTTAAAGTTAAAATGGAGGTGGAGATATAATATTATTGAATTATGGCCGAATATCGACCAATGGGCGACCACTATTTGTTATTATTATTATTTATATAGCGTGTGCACCTTTAGCTGTCTCTTAAGACACCCATGGGACGAATAACAATGATAAAATACCGTGCTTTTAATCCGCTACCACACGTAATGAGTTTATACCCAAATATAATAACACACAAGTGCATGAATTATAAAATTGATTTGCCAAAGCTAATTTAAAATCATTCTATAAACATCCCTAAATTAGAGGGCATCCATCAACCATAGATATCACGAGATACTATAAATTTTAGTTTAAATAGTAAAAAGTAACTCGCAGAAATGACTAAAATATAATCAATAATAAACTTCTGTATTAATAGTAAAAATAGAACAGTTGCTGAATCATTTTTTGAAGTTTATTAATAAATAACTAAATTAGACAACCAAAAAAGATGACAACACTACAGAGAGAAGAAAAGCTAAAACAAACCCTATTGTTATTAATACCAACTTGTTTGATGAGGTAGTATAGAAAGCTAAAGCCACTATTCTCAGAAGAGGCTTACGTACATCAGTAGACTGTCAAAAGCTGTTGGTGATGATGATGATGATGAACGCAGGAAACACTTACTACATATAATTTAATTACTAATTACAAGAAAAATCTACACATCAAATCTGTTTAATATACTTAGTGTTTAAACTGTCTGAAAGAAAGCAAATTCCATATTATACGATCATAAATAAATAAATTAATACAAATAAATATTTCAGTCATCTTATACACAACGCCATCTGGTCTCAAGCTAAGCAGAGCTTGTGTTATGGTACTAGACATAAATAAAAATATGCTTCTTTTTGAAAATACTTACTTATCATACATAGAAACCACCTAAGCTCCAAAACCAATTATTGTAGATCATACAAACATTTGGTCCGAACTGGGAATCGAACCCGAGACCTCAAGCACAGCAGTCGTAATCGGTACAACTGCGCCTCAGAGGCAGTCATAATTGTTTATCTCGTACATACCTGTCGTTAAAGCAACCATTCATATCGCCGGTAGCATCACTGACGCTACTCAGTCTAACGTAGGGGAAGAGTAATTTATGATTATGTGGAAACACGCGCAAAGTAGAACAGTTTCGCGAATTTTATTTATGGATGAGTTAGGCCATGACCACTGTCCGCTCTTAAACATAGGTAATTGTGTATATTTTTAAATTTGTGATGTAATTTTTAAGAGTATATGAATATCAAGAGATTCTTGAATACTTTGTATGTTTTTAGATGTCGTTTTTGATATTCTTTAGGTCTTGAGCACGCTGATCTACTAAATACATTGTTTGCCGAATTTGAAGCTTTTTGCACCTAAAACACATTTTTAGAACAGAGCAAGCGAGCAGACAGGTAATCACCAAGGTTGATGGAAAGAGAGTACCGTTTTTTATAAACTGCTACAATTTAGACACAAGTACGTTGCGGACCTTTTAAGTATGGAGTAGGTATGTTTTTTTTGCGTATTTTAAGATCGTATCGGCCTGAAAATAATTCTGCTATTATTATCATCATTACAGTATTCCTTTTTGAATTCCATTTTTTTATAAGTATTGGTACGGTTGGACTGATTTCTGATATGACTGGTCGTGTACTTGATGCCAACCTTGAGAGTGTTCTCGTATGTAAATGGGACAAAGGAAGAAGTACTAATGCACCAACTTAGTACATGGAACTTATACAGCGAGGAGGCCATGATAGGCAAGGGTAACATTATATAAGTTTGTTCATTTATTCATATTATAATATATTAGTCAGCTTTTCCAAAGATGAAATTCTTGTTTTGGTTATTATTCGTGGTCACTCCGCTGTTCTGTTTTTACCCAACGCGGAGTAAATACATGCTACCACCTGTGTTGATGAATCATTAGAAATCAACCATGCCTGCCAAACGATTAATATTTATTTATTTATTTTTTTTATTTATTTATTTATCTTTATTGTACACACTTAACACATGGAAAAAAGAAATTAAAAAAAAAAAAAGAATTACAACATACAAATGTGACACTTGGCGGTCTTATCGCTCATGGCGATCTCTTACAGACAACCTTTATACGGATAATTTAGTGACATTAATAAGGGTACCAATAGTAGGGTGCACAAATCTCAGATTTGTTCAAATGTGAATATTTACAAAAAAAAAA
>PKRV01000266.1:36009-225150 GCA_003709505.1 Hyphantria cunea
AATTTTTTACTTTTTCACTGTACGGAACAATCGAGCCGCTGCAAACAATGTGTGGTATTTGTTGGATGTTTATTCTACAGTGCAGACCAGGACTACCTATTATGATGACTTGTGTTTTGGCTGGATTCACACTTAGTCCATACCTCCTACTCCAGTCACATATTCTCATTAAATCGTCATTAATAATATTCACTGCTTCTGTTATATTATCTGGAGAAGCTTGTGAATAAATTTGTAGATCGTCTGCATAAAGATGGTAGGAAGAAAGTAATTGATTTGTGATTGAGTTAATAAAAACTGAGAAAAGTAAAGGTGATAACACGCCGCCCTGAGGTACGCCCGCAGATGTAGTACACCAGGAGGAGTAAACATTTTCGATAAAAGCACGCTGCTGGCGACCATACAGGTAGCTACGAAACCAGTCAACTGCTGATGGAGATATGTTAAGCGAGCACAGAATACCTAATAACACACCAAAATCAACAGTATTGAAGGCATTGCTGAAATCTAGCAAGGCAAAGACCGTTAGCTTCCCCCGCTCCATCCCCGACCTAATGTCATCCGTAATATGGACTAGGGCTGTGGTAGTGCTATGGCCTGCTCGGAAACCTGACTGGAGAGAGTTAAGGAGAGAATTCCGGGAAAGAAACGAGCTTAATTGTCTGTGAGTGAGACGCTCGAGGACTTTCGAGAGAAAAGGGAAGATAGAAATTGGACGGTAATCTGAGAAGGAGGAAGGATTACATTTCTTTGGAAAGGGAATAACTTGAGCCAATTTCCATGCAGATGGAAAGGTATTGACGGATATGGAATAATTAAGGATATGGCAAATCACTGGAAGAATTTCATCTAGGATGGGAAGAATCATATTACGGCTGATGCAATCGCTCCCTATAGCATTAGAAGTTATTGATACTATGCTCTTCCTCACATCACATGCAGCAAATTGACTAAAATTGAATGGGGAACAGCATTTATTAGCATATAACACGCAAATTTTAAGCCAAAAACCATTATTTATTTGCCTGTGGGGTTTTTTAAATATTGAAGAGAACTGTTTTGCAATTTATTTACTAAAAAAGGAAGACTTTTTATTACGACCATTTGTTTTTAAATAGTGCTTCAACAATGCTGACTCCCTCAGTTTACTTCAAGTTACTTTAAGTTGAATTATTGATTTTTATCGGTGTTATCATACGATTACAGTCGTGAAGCTTAGTTGGAGGCCTTCGGGCAGCTTAAAAACATCCAACGTCAAGATACGTAGCCACAATGTATTCTTACCAGTCCCTCCCCTTAACCCTCTCCTGAGAGGAGACCCAAGCCCAGCAGTGGGACATGTTGATAATTGATTTTAATCAATACTTATAATTTGAAAATATCTTGTTTTGCAAAGATAAAAAAAGTTTGTCGTTGGAATGAGTATCTTCATTTCTTTTTCATGTCTGTATATTATATTATTTATTTTTAATATCTAGCTCGTACGCAAACGTTATTAATATTATTGTGTTTATTTTATTGTAATAACATAATGCCCAAGTTCACTATTAGAAGGCCGACTTAATGACCAGGTGGTGTAAAAATATTGATGCGTAGAACAGAAAAAAATGTATTTGACACTATTTATTGCCTTTAATATTGAATATCGATTGTTCCAAAGTAAATCTGTACTGGAGCTGAAAAGTTAGTTTATTTTTCAATGTTAGATAGCCTATATAGATAGATAGAGGAAGGCTATAGGATATATATCATTACGCTAAGACCAATAGGAGCGGAGAACCAAAGAAAAATGTTTCACGAACGTAAAAAAAATATTCAATAAAAGACGAAGACGGAGCTGCATGGGGAAGCCTAGTATTATAATATCACCACACAAAAGAAAGATACTGATTATAACAATTTACAGTGATTTAGTCACATTCAAAAGTAAAAGTATTAGTAATTTAAAAACTATACATACTTGCATCGAAAGGCAGGCGTCTCATTTAAAAGGGGTTGTTCTTGTTAAATCCGAGTGACCTGAATTTAGGCAAGAGTGCATGTTCCGGATGGCGTAAGAAAGCGGTTCCCGGATCTCTCCCGTCTCAGGCGCAGAGTGGGACACCGTGTGGTTTTAGTCGGTTCGATGCCGACACACCGCCCCGCCGCAAACCCCGGTGGGGTGAAGGCACGAGGTGGTTTCCACACGTAAAAAAAAAGAAAAGAAGGCCAAGAGTGCATGTGGAAGTCACTACAATATCATACCCAGAACTATGAACATTACCAAACAGGGAACGTAACAGTTTACGTATTACAAATGCTTTGTTGCTATTTTAGAAACAGTGTCCATAAAATATAAGTGCCGACGTAGACAGGAAACTTTGGAGTTCGTATAATTTAACTATGACTCTTGCCAAGCGATGTGTCGTTTTATATAGAATATTCCTATAGATAGTTGTGTAGTAAATAATTTATAACCACCTGTGTATCTTGGCATTAAATGTAGGACGCATTAGTTTGAGACGCGATTTCTCTAAAACGGTGGTTTTGTTTCTGGAACAGGTGAGTGCGACTCTTCTCATTTGTCATATCATTCACATTGTACACTAAAACTAGGAATCTTTCAATTTACAAGAAACTGTCAAAAGAGTTTAATTGTTGGAGTTCAATTGCACTGCTCATTCGAGTTGTGGGCTAAGGCGTGCGTTCAATCATATAAAGATTAAAATTGACTGGTATGTGTTCGATGGTTTTATATCCACTGAAGCACTTGATCATTAATCTTTTATTTTAAGATAATCAAGTCACAATTTAACTTTGGTTATAGAATAATGAACCTAAATCACTTTAATAAATTCAACCTTGACACGCGTTTCCATTCCAATTTGAAAATCCTTTAAGCGGGGCGTGATAATGTCTCTCACCAGGCCACGATATTGTGGGTCACTATGCTGAATTGTCTGTATTCGAAACAAGGATGATGACCACCACACTTGGATTATGTTCACGCTTTCTAGTTCGATTCAGACAGATTAGAGTCATTTTGGCAGCTATTACATACAAAAAAATGTAGCCTAATCATTTTTATTATACACCTTTTATTTTCGACACCTCAGTAGTCAGATTATTTGTCTGAATTAAATCGATTAAAACTATAGGAAATACAATGTACTCAAAAATGAGTTTACCACGGGTGCTAAAATGATGTTTCTCCAACCATCTATTTAGTGCACAACACAACACTCTTCTGATGTTCAGACAAAAGAGGACATTAGCCGTTTTGACCACTTTAACTTGTCATCATCAATCGCTTACCAAGCTAGGGAACATGTCGACCAAATCAATTTTATAGAACTTGGTTTAAAAATTGTTACATTCCACAGATTAAGCCCTTCATCAATATAAACAGGGTCTAATAACGAAATGCTTGACATAGGCATTTCCTTAACATAATAAAATATACTTTTCATGCAGGAAAAGATACCATTAGAAAATTATCATACATGAACTGACTAAAAAGATCTATACAGATGGTAGTTTGGAAGATTTATGCTGTTAATTAACATCGAAAATTATTGTGTTGCGTAATTGCGTAATTATTTTGGGAATTAAGATTTGTTGCGTCAAACTACAGTTGTTGGCTACCCAAAGGAGTCATTAACCTGCATGTGGAAGTGAATCATCCAGGTAAAAGTGTATTCACAAACTGAAGGTAAGTTTGTTTAAGGTTACCCGTTGCGTTAATAACCTCGTTATTTCCGTAGATAATATTTAAAACTGAAGTAAGAAAGTTACAGTCTTGTTCATTAAATAAATTTGACTACATATTGGTTTAGTGGTTTATCTGGACACTTTTTCCCTTTCTACTGTGCAAGTGTTGTGAGTCTGAATGTTTGTTGTATCCGATCATAAATGTGTATAAAGTTCCTAGCCATAAAGGATATATTCCAAGCGCGAGTTGTCTATATATAATGAATCCTTATTTCCCATGGTCATGCCTTCACACGTGAATGGCTGGACCGATTCCACTATTTTTTTTGTTGTGTTTGTTATTCTTATATAAGGTTCTTATGAACGAATAAATTGCACGGAGTATTAGATAATTTAAGAATACTTCTTTTAGAATTAACTATAAATAAATAAACTATAACCGCGGGTACCACCGCGCAGGTAGTCTTTAAGAAAGATGAAATAATTTGTATCTCTTATAGTCCATGTTCACGAATGAAATTAGTCACAGACACTATAAACATATATTATATAAAAGAAAATAAGGCAAGTGTCAGCCATCGCCTCACACTCATTATATTTCCATCAAACTATGGAACTTCGGTATATAAATATATGCATACGTATAAGGACTTTCATGAGTATTTATTTTAGAAAGATGATGGGATGTACTTACTTATAATCGATTCCGGCCACGGCGGCCAGTCTCAACGCAGACTACCAAACTACACACGAGATGTTATAGTTCACAAGTGTGTGCGCAAATACAAATGCACTCTCTGTTCCCTCGTTCTCATAATCCAAAGGGTTGGCTATCCAACACGACCGGGGAGAGATCAGGCGCAAGACCAATAGCTCTCCGTGCTCTCCGGTGGCTAAAACTCAAACTTTGGAGCTGATATTAACCATTTCTATAATCAGAAAAACTCAATAACAAAAGGCAGATTTTAAGATAAAACTTTATATAACTCACCACTAAGATGCTTCTAGAGTTATTCCCATTCTATAAAACAACATAGCTGACAGTCCAGCCACGCGCAAAGTTGATCGTTTTCCAATAATATAGCTATATGGGTCATAAATATAAGACGCCCAATGAATAAGCTCTCGTTAGTTATTCCACGTGTAACTGGTAAATTTATGGCTCTACAGGGGAAGCTCTATCTGTTTTCAATGTAAATCTTTGGAAATTAAAAATGTCTGAGATATGTTTCATTAATTTTCACACGGAGAACCTTGGAGTAAATATAATTTGAAGAAAAAAGTAATGCTTTGTCAGGATATGTGTGTATGTATAAGGATTACTATACTATTACTATAATACTTGTGAGATTATGACCACTTTTGAAGTCTATAAGGTCCGTTAGGTCCGTGATTAAACTATTTAATCCTAATGATTGGCACACCATTAGTCTGGCAGACTTCTGAAAGAAACGAGTTTAGCTTGAAAACATAACTGGCTTAATGATCCTGTATTGCCACTACAAACTAGACGTTCAAAAAATTTCTTAGATAACTCTTTAGCTTATATGCTTGCTATATCAAAAAGGCCAAGAGACTCGGAACTCGGAATCACGCACCGAGGGTATCGTACAAACCTCTAGGTATATTTTAAGAACTAAAAATTTTTCTGATTTTCGCAATTTTTCCTTTATGTGTACTGCAAGAAGTTGCTTCATACCAAATGTTAAGATTCTGAGTGCACGGCAAGTTCCCTGTAGGTTTTGATATACTGTACCATGTAATGTACTGTACGGGCTCCGATTTTTTACTTTTGAGGTACGGAACCCTAAAAAGGCGCCTTTACTTACTAGAAAATTGGAATGCTAACAGTCAAAGATAAATCTACAATCCCAAACAAAATTATGGATGAACTGTGCCAATTTATACATCTACAATGTTGCAATATGGTCTACATATATATGCTTACATAATCTCAATAACTTTGGCCCCACGTGTCTTATCTAATTCCAAATGAAATTGACTGCTTTATTTCTCCTTATTAATAACACACAACTCCATCTAGTCCTCATTTAAAGTACTGCTTTTACTTTGGGTACTAGACAACTGATATAAATATGTATGTACACATATACTTCTTTTTTGTAAATTCATTCGTGATTGGAAACACCCAAACTTTGATATAACTATTTTCAGGCCATAAAGTGGGAGAGCCACGCTTCGGCATGAATGGGCCGGCTCGACCGGAGTGATACCACGGCCTCACAGAAAACCGGTGTGAAACAGCGCTTACGCTGTGTTTCATCGAGTGAGTGAGGATACCGGAGGCCCATACCCCAATCCAACGCCCCCTATCCCCCTCACCATCCCCCTTCCCCCCAGGCCGCCATAGTGTTGTTCACCATGCTGCATTGTTCTTTTTCGCATTGAGGATTGTGACCACACTCTTGGATTCTGCTCATGCTTTCCATCAGGCAGGGCAGAGTCATTTTGGCAGCTTAAATATAAAAAAATAAAAAAATACTGAAATTTGGTCCGACCCGTGTATTGAATCCGAGACGTCATGCACTGCAGTCGCATTTTCTANCCCCCTTCCCCCCAGGCCGCCATAGTGTTGTTCACCATGCTGCATTGTTCTTTTTCGCATTGAGGATTGTGACCACACTCTTGGATTCTGCTCATGCTTTCCATCAGGCAGGGCAGAGTCATTTTGGCAGCTTAAATATAAAAAAATAAAAAAATACTGAAATTTGGTCCGACCCGTGTATTGAATCCGAGACGTCATGCACTGCAGTCGCATTTTCTATCACTGCACCACCGAGGCAGTTGTAATTTATTATTGTAATTTATATGAGAAACAATAATAAAGACGTAGTTTGGATAGGTATACAGCATAATTGGATGTTCTTTTACTCATGGTCTTTAGTCTAGCCATTTGGTAGTTTTACCTGGAAAGTTTTCCGGGAGTTTTTGAAAACTGTTGATTTTATAGATATCGACGTGCTCTTTTCGAATATTCACGTTGACACCTTGTATCGTTGGAAAAAAGGCGATCAAGAACATCAAGATCTATAAAATCAGCAGTTTTCAAAAACTCCCGGAAAACTTTCCAGGTAAGGTGCACTACTTGACTACGAGATGGCCTTATCCTAAACTACATGAAATTTTCCAATCTATAATCGTACTAACCTGTACTGAAATAGACACAAGGTATTCTCCAAGCTAGGAAAAAAAGGATCTCATTCCCGAAAACACAGATAACTTCAGGGAAGCGAAGCCACACCTAGTTTTTTATAAGTGGACGTTTATATATTCAACTAGACCTGTGCTTTTTCCTCCTCCCGTTTTGAAATAGGAATACCTAAGTATAATACTTTTAGTAAAAAAAACATTTAAACAATATGTCTAGAAAACATAGAAATCTTTGTATTTCCTAAGATATTAACGAAAAAGTTCTAAGATAAACAAAAAATTTGTTAATAATTACGCTATCAAAATTCTGTTTTTGAAAGGATTTGTTTAGCTAACAGTAATTTAGAATAATTAATATAATTAGAGATATAATTAAGTCTTATCTGGGTCAACCATACCACGGCTTGAGACGGTTCAAGGTTTATTTTAATTGCTGAATGTTGTTATTATTTTTGGTAATGATGATTTTAATAAATCTGAGTTGAGCCTAGTTTTCGTTTTATCATAAAATATTGGTTTAAATTAATTACAACAATTAGTCTTTTTACTCTCTAAGACAAGAACATTAAGAGAATAAAAGCAAAAGTTGTCTATCTTGTGTTACGACCCAGTCAACATTCAATGTCAGTGTTTAGACGGTTGGGATGTTATTCTGTTTAACTAATCAAATTTATGCTGTACTGGTTTAATAGATAGACTAAATGTGTATAATAGTGTAACAGTAACACTGTATTTTCAGAATAATAATAATTGAGGAGGAACGGGTGTCATGTCCCTCCAACACGACCAGGCCAGGTGACCATGCCTGGCGGGCCACGATCCAACGGTTGATGTTGGGAAGTTGTAGGTATGTAAATCGGCGCGAGAAATTTCTCGTGTTTCAAATCTATTTACAACTTCTCTGAAGCTGAGGCGTTGTCATATGTTTATGTTGCCACTATATATGGAAGTCACCACAAAGCTAATCTTAATGTTAATCCAGGAGTCCAGCTACTTCCATACTTATTCTTTTTCTATTCTTTTTTTATAACTCACGCAATTGGAATAAATCCTGTGTCGCGGGGGACTTTACAAACATACATGAAACGGGCACAAAGAACACTCAGACTTAGAAAATCAATTTGTGGATCACACAAAGTATTGTCCCATACCCACACAGTATGTGAAGTAGGAAGCGGCGTGGCGACTGCTAAACCACTAGACCATGCGTGCTGTCATATATATACACATATATCTAATTTGGTTAAAGTTATTACAAATTTTTGTGTGTGAAGAAGTAACAAACACATACTTACACACAGCCACAATCTTTCACCTATATTGTGTTAGTGTGATACTGATTAAAATCTACATCCATACGAATATTATAAATTCGAATCGCGGATCCGGTCAAAAACTGTTATTGAGTTTTTCTGATTATAGAAATGCGTAATAACATCTCGAAGTTTGGGGTCTTAGCCCCCGTGCCTCGGAGAGCACTTTAAGTTGTCGGCTTTGCGCCTGATCTCCACCGGTCGTGGCTGATAACCGTCCCATCGGATTGCGCGAGTGAGGGAACAGAGGGTGCACCTGTGTTTGTGACAACACTTGTGAACTATAATATCTCCAGCGTAGTTAGGTAGTCTCCGCCGTGACCGAAACCGGCTAGGAGAATATCATTGTCATCATCATGAATTCAACAGAGTATGTTACGTTAGCTAAAGCGTTGCACTGATCAAAATGAAATTTGGCATGCGTGTAAGGTGTGATTCCAGAGGAAGACATATATATAGGGGGAGCCGCGGAAAAAAGTTAGTACTAGAATAAAAACGGTGACCCCCAAAACTGGAAAAGGCTAGTATATCTGTAATCAGGCCATCCTCGTTCCTGTAAAAGCCGTGCGATGTTTTATACAATCAACCACCTAATTGCGTTCCGTTTTCCCTAAATGTATTTTACAGTATTTCCAAATTTTCAACTTTTTTAGGTCGCTGTTAATTTATTCAAAAATAAATCATTTCGCTTTATGTTTTACGCTCGAGTACAACTGTGGGTTTTTGTAGTAATTGCAGACTTAGTTTCAGAACAAACATTTTTCATCTGTCAAATTAAGCTAATTTCTGTGTCGCTGAATAACTTACAGGCTATACAGGTAAATGGACGGGATCATATGAAAAGCTTTTGCCCTCCTTTTAAAACTTTTGTTGGGCAAGGATTTTAAGGAAAGGTTTAATGAATTTTTTGTATTGAAATATGTTCTGGACCAAACTTTGATTTTCTTGGCTTATGGAAATCATCTAAATTTAGGATCTGATCTTCATTAGCAAAACTCAGGTACAAAACTGAATTATAACTCCAAGGAGGCGGGGAAAATGTTCATTCATTTTGACTGCCTCGGTGGCGCAGTAAAAGTATATGCGACTGCTGTGCTAGAGGTCCCGGGATCGATTCCAAGGTCGGAGTTGACTACACGGTTGGCCTAGTGGTTTCAGTGGTTTGAGTGTGGCCGCGGATGGGTGGGACGGGTTTTCCCCCCCCATCCGCTTTAGAGGCCACCCGCGAGGGGGGGCGACGTCACGCGTGTGTCGTACGTCGCCCACCTTGAGAGTTTACCATCGGAGACGGAGCCCGCTTCAGTGCGGGCTGGCGCTGGGAGGGGTCCGGATGGCGTAAGAAAGCGGTTCCTGGATCCCTCCCTTCTCAGGCGCAGAGTGGCACACCGGGGTGGTTTAGTGGGTAGTCTGGCTGGTGTCAGTCAGGAGTCCCACACGAAGTGAACCCCGTGTACCCGCAGGGGGGGAGCGAAGTGCGTAAAGGCATTCCACCACGTCAAAAAAAAAAANAAAAAAAAAAAAGTGGTTTCAGTGGTTGGTCCGGATGGTGTAAAAAAGCGGTTCCCGGATCCCTCCAGTCTCAGGCGCCGAGTAGCACACCGTGTGGTTTTAGTCGGTTCTAAGTCAATGTAATGTATGTATGTAAATTGTTGTTCTAAGTCTGGGTGTACTTTGTGTCCCTTTCATGTATGTTTATAAAGATCCCCGTGACACAGGAATGTATAATCCTAATGGGGGAGTTGTCTTTTAAAAAAAATAAGAAAAAAGGAGTAAATGTTTGTATGATCTGCAAATATTTGTAAGTTGTATATACAGTATATAAGTTTTCTATCAGTCAGTCTAGCTTTCACAGTACAAGCTCTGTTTAGTTTGATGCTAAACGACGTTGGGTTGTGTACAAAATATTTTTTATACATATCTAATATTGTTGGCGCACCAGCGGCCCAAGCAGGCGATCCTTACCGTGCGACGTCACTCCGCGCAACACATTATACAGCGACACTCCCCTTATAAAGTCCATATAAAAATTCTAATTTATACAGTCCACTATATTTTGTTTCCATACCAAAGTAAAGGACCCAACTAGACCTTCCGTACACGAATATCACCAAAACTAATATAGAATACTTAAATTTTCGAATAAGTTTAATGAAATGCACAAGCACGCGTGCCAATATGACTGGATACATACATCAATAAAAAGAATATAAAAAAAGGTTGTATTGTTAAATTGATATTGCATACATAAGAAATAACGTCTATATAGGTTTTAATATAAGAAACAATAAAATGTCTCAATTTATAATTTTTGGTTTACTATTTATCTGAGAAAAGATTCATGCATAACATGTTATAACATTCTTCGTTCAGTAAATTTTTTAATCTTAACTCAAATGGCTGACTATTGACTGGTTACGCTGACGACAAACTTCTTATTTCTGATGTAATCACCAAAAATTACACAGACGTTTTCATACAGGTGGTTAATAGTGACTAAATTTAGGAGACAGTCATTATTTTCTGCTTAAATATCTTGTGTACGATCGTGTCCACCTTCACGATGAAGCCTTTCCAATTTAGGTCATACAATGTTTGGATCGTACCTCAAAACGAAAAAACGGAACCCTTATAGGCTTACTTTGTTGTTCGTATGTCTGTCTATCAAGATCCTTTTTCTCGGTATTAAGCTGAAATTCGAATACCATATCTGCTGTCTCTTGAAAAAATCAAACAAGCTAATGCAATCAAAACCAAAAACCTGCGAAAATACAGGCAAACTGGTATTCTTAGCAAACTTAAGTCATGTCGTGTGTATTTTTTGAATTGACCGACTTAGAGACAATTGTGATACTTGACTTTCCTTGACAAATTGTCATCGTAGAGACCGAGACCAGTCGAAATATTCCCGAAATAAACATCTAACAAAAACACAAAACTAAACATTAAACTATTTCGAACCATTATGTTTTATTAACTTCGTTCATAAAGATTTGCTAAAATGATTAATATGACACCTGCTACATGCTTATGTAAAAAATTATTTTCCATTTTATTTCATGTCTTCATTTCATCATTGGAAAACTATAAAAGTTCAGGTTTAACTGACCGGTTTGACTTTGGACCATTTCCAAAGTAATTTTGATTCAGTGCCAATTATGGATAGGTGACATAAAATTGACAATAATAATATGGGAATTTCCTTTTAGAATCTTTAAGAATTTTACATACCCACTACGTCTGTAGAAAATAGCCTTAAAATTTCGTATCTCATATAATAACCTAATGCTAAAACTGGCAAGTTTTTCATCTGGCATCCACACTCTTTCATCGCTGAAAGTTTGTGGCCTTACTTTGAGAAGATGATTCGTAAAGACTTGAAATCACATGGGCCGACCATGTGATTTCAAGTCTTTCTGACTAGACACCACGCCATACCAGTCTCATGCCAGGTAAAAATACTTTCACCCTGGTTATTGACTGTACTGATAGCACGGTGAAGCCCGCTAGCGTCTTAGAAAAACAATGTTGTTACAGAATAAAAATACATCGCGTTAGTTCGTAAAACTTTTATATACAGGCACTCAATATCTGTAAGAAGTATATGAAATATTACGAATATTATAGTCCATTATATATTCTCTTACGATTCCTAGGGATTGTAAAGAATGCCTACTGATAAACCGGCAATCTGTAAAAATAATAGATTTTGATCTGCATTTACAAATTTTATGTAACGACTTACATATTTATAAAATGACGAAGAAATGAAATGTGATCTGTTCACAATCACATTTATTCAGAACAATCTAGGTTTAGGTTAGACTAGAACAGTGACCACTCCAGATCCCCTGTGTTGTTGTTAAATCATTTGGATTAAATGAGTTTCAGTGTATTGCTTTTGACCTGTTCCTGTTGTTGTGTATTGTTGTTGAATAGGCATTGTGTAGAATATTTTGGCAAAGTATAAAATAAATGTTGTTTCACGCATTACCTACACGTTTTGGGTATTGTTTACATTGCCTAGCTATTGTATAGAATACCAGACTATACTATTGCCTGTTACAGATGTATTTACCTTAGTATGTAGATATATATTGCTTAGTTTATGTTATTTATGTCTGTTTATGGACAACTATGACCTCGATGCACATACCTCACTAGATGGCTACACTCCACAAAGATTGCACGGTAGAGAATACGAGTGTGATTGTGTAAAAATAACATCATAATAAAAATTAATTAATCATAACCATAATGTCCTCGTTGTGTATTATTTTGTTTCCTTCACCCTGACACCATCTGTTTTTCCAGCCTTTTCACCGAGAAGTTAAAGACCTCTCTATAGTTAACATACTTAATTATAACAGAAACAGGTTAAAATAATTTACGTAGACACCACATAAATATCCACTTAGTATAAGTTTTGACAAACACGTTCTTCTTTTAAAACTTGATTTTTTAAATGCTTTTTAAGTTTCATAATCTTTTTTTCTTGTAGGACTTTATTAAATTACTTCTTAACTAGTCGTAATAAATTTGGTCTTCTTTAAAATACTTTATTATTTTTTTAAATGCTTTCTATTAAAATAGAATTAGACATGCGGTTTTCTGCCACTGTCCACGTGTTGTAGGTCGATGACATTATCCACGCGCAACTGTTTGCTCTGCCCACGCCTTAGGGACGTGTCAACTTGTAATTGCTGTCCGGTTCAGGATAAAAACCTAGTGGAATAGAACTGCAGTGTTGTAAATTATGTTCTCGTGTTTCAAATCTATTTACAACTTCTCTGAAGCTTTCCACTATAGAGGTAAGCCTTAAGGAACGTGCAGAGAATATATAATAGTAAGATTAATTTATAGCACCATAGCTTTATATTATTCAGTTTGTTTATTTTTAACAAAAATATAACTAATTATTAGTTTTATTTCTTACAAGCAACCCCGACAGACTTGATTCTATCCAAAGTTAAAGGCCTGCAACAGTTTAGTAAAAAAAATAACTGTTGTTTTTAATATGTGTTTTCCCCACAGTTTTTTTTTTCTTCGTGAAAACCTTCCTTATGACTTAACGAAAATATAAAAAAGATTAACACAATTGATCGAACTGTTCTCGAGTTTTGCTAGAAGAGAAGGCTAGGTGAACCCCACGGTTTTACCCGCGGCACAAACACAACCGCGAGTAACGCCATTTAGTAAAAAGCTCTTACATTTTTTTTATGGTACAAGGGGCAAACGAGCAGATGTATCGCCTGATGGTAAATGATTACCGCCGCCCACGGTCACCTGTAACACCAGAGGTGTCACAAGTGCGTTGCCAGCCTTTAAAGGATGGGGAGGGGGATAGGGGGAGAGATACGGATTTTGGCCTCCGGTATCCTCACTCACTCGATGAAACACAGCGCAAGCGCTATTTCACACCGGTTTTCTGTGAGACGTTTTGAGTTTATTACTGCGGTTGAGCCGGAATTTTAATATTACAAACAGACACTCCAATTTTATTTATTTATATAGATACCAATTAGCTGTACGTTGATATCTTATCGCATATACATCGCAATAGTACTAAATTATGTTTTATTAAAGTCTAACTGTATCTAGTATCCGTAGCAATGCCACATAAAATATAAAGAAATAAAGAAGATAAAATTATATATTGATATATTTCTTGGACCAAGAATTATTGTGGGTGTACATAAAATAGTATGCAAAAAGTTTCATTACAATGTGATCATCGGTTTTGGCGGGATTTGAGAACTAACATAATAATAGTTAAAAGAAATAACTAGTAACAGCGACCAGGTAAGTTTTATACAAACTGATAATGACCCACATTAATCTGAAGGGAACGGCATCATTTTATCTTTGGCATACGTTCTATGCGACAAATTGTTTCTTTTTATTGACTGCCTTTTGGCTTTTTCTGGGTTACGGGAGGCCACCACAAAAGATTGACCCTGGCAACGTACAACGGCCGCACGTTACGGCTAGACTCGCATCTGGTACAACTTGAGGAGGAACTTGGGAAGATTAGGTGGCATATCTTAGGGTTATGTGAAGTCCGAAGAGAGGGGGAGGATACCATAATCCTGGACTCAGGTCACCTGATGTACTTCCGCGAGGGAGACCAACGATCTCAAGGTGGCGTGGGGTTTCTGGTAAACAAGTCGCTTTCTGGCAACGTTGTGGAAATTTCCAGTGTGTCGAACAGGGTAGCGTACCTCATTGTCAAGCTTACCGAGAGGTATAGNCGAACTAAGTGGCGTGAAATTGGAGAGGCCTATGTCCAGCAGTGGACTGCGATAGGCTGATGATGATGGTAGCGTATGCGACTACTGTGCTTGAGGTCGCGGGTTCGATTTCCGGCCCGGATTAAATGTTTGATCTGCAAATATTTGTTTCGTAGTTTGGGTGTTTTCTATGTATAGAATGTATTTAAAAAAAAAAGTTGAGGTGTGTTTATATCAGTTATCTAGTACCTGTAACACTAGCTCTGCTTAGTTTGGGGCTAGACGGCGTTGTGTGTTAGATGTATGGAATATTTATTTATGTTTATGAATGTTTATTGTTTAAATATACAGTCCAAGTACAAAATGTATATGTAAAATCAACAACCCATAATGTTCCACTGCTGGGCTCGGGTCTCCTCTCAGGAGAGGGTTAAGGCCATACGTCCCCACGTTGGCCAAGTGCGGGTTGGGGACTGGCAAGAATACGTTGTGGCTACGTAAATCTTGCCGTTGGATGTTTTTTAAGCCGCCCGAAGGCCTCCAACTAAGCTTCACAACTGTTATCGTATGATAACAACCGAGACCGACTGCTTCACACCTCCAAAGCACGGAGACGCTCATGGTAACATGCCACCAGCGGTCACCCATCTAGGTACTAACCGCGCCGTCGTTGCTTGCCCTCGCTGATTGTTTCCAATCACCGAGTGCAACTGGGCTATGAGCGCCGTATATGTAAAAATTAAAGAGAAAAAGAATTTAGAACTAACTACGTGTCATCTGCTAGACGCTACAACTGCCTCGATACCGCAGCAATAGCGTTTGCGACTGCTGTGCTTGAATTTTCGGGTTCGATGCCCAGGTCAGACCAAATGTTTGTATTATCTGTGTTGTTTTTTATGTATAATCTGTATGTATTTAAAAAAAAGTAGGTGAATAAGTATTCTATCAGTTAATCTAGCTTTCATAGGATATGCTCCGATTAGTTTAAAGATAGATGATGAGGTGTGTCAGATTTCCGAATTTTTTATTTATTTATTTAAAATATTGTAATGTATTATGGCATCAATATCAATGAAACAAGTTTTACGTGAAAAGCACAAGGTCAAAGATAATCTATAGTCATCAATTAAACAAATAATTAAGGTCCGTAGTCTATTCATATAGCCAGTACAGCTAATATCAGTAATAGTATTGCTAACTTGTATTTTTGGTAACCCGCTGAGCTTGATGTAAAATAACGGACTGTTTGTTACACGAACGAACAAAATTTTGGAAGAAACCACAAAACACTCAATATAGAACCCAATTTTAGGCATAAGTCATGTTTATATTGAACAAAATATTAAAAGTCATATTTCTATATCAATTCGGTGTTGTTTGACTGTTATACAAACAAATAGTGTATATGGAAGAGCCAAGCTTCGGCATCAATGGGCCGGCTCAACCGGAGTGATACCACGGACTCATAGAAAAGCTTTGTGAAAGGGCTTGCGCAGTATTTCCCCGAGTGAGTGAGGACACGGGAGGCCCATACCCCCAAACCCTTCCCCCATTCCCCTCCCCATCCCCCAAAGGCCAGAAACGCACTTGTGATGCCTCTGGTGTTGCGGGTGTCCATGGGTGGCGGTAATCGCTTACCATAAGGCGATACGTCTGCTCGTATGCCCCCTATTCCCATAAAAAATGGACTACGAGTATTTAAGGCTGTTGATGTGATGTTGAGTATTATTCTTTGCAGAATACTTTTAGGAAGAAACTGACTCTGGTTGTTTGAGAAAGTGTCTTTCAAATGTATTGAATGGAGTTTTAAGTTTGCATAAAACTCCATTTTATACGTGTATACTCGTATGATGCGCAGTCCGAGATTAACTGCTATACAGGTAGTTCGGTGGTTTTATTCGTACCCTTGACGGACATCTCATCTAAAATGTGATATTTAATGTTTAAGTACTTAATAGTTCAATTTTCTATTCTACCTGAATTCCCAACTAATTTCTAACTTAAATACTAGTCTTCAGTAGTCTTATATAGACATAATTACTTTTACTGGAAGTTCAATAATACTTTTGGAAGTTAGAAAATTGAGTTTCGTATGTGTTTTCAGTTAACTTCTCGCACGTACTAAGTTCTTTGAACGTTTATTTGTCTAGCCACAATAATCCTTGAACAGGAGTTAAAAATTTCATCTTTATAATTACTGTATTGTTTGTTTCTTTTTATTGAGGTACAGAATACTCGAAAGGAAATAACGGAACCCTATATCACTTTGTTGCCAGTCTGTCTGTCTGTCAAGATCCATCATTTCGGGAACGCGTAAAGGTATCGAACTGAAATTTAGACCGTATACTTAGGTCTTGTGAAAAATCAAACCTCTAAGTATATGTAAAAAGCCGTTTATTTAAAAAAAACGGACATTTCGACACTCCCAAGAGTGAGAGTTAAAACTCATGAGGAAATTTACTAAGAACTATGAAATTTAACAAATAACATCGTTATAGACCACAAATACAGGGAAAAATCTCAAAAACTCATTTATAATTAAACCTTAAGAAATTATAATTAAACCTTAGCTAGGGGGAATGTTATATTAAAAAAATTAAAAAACCCCTACGCAGCATCAGGTTGAAGTTAACAATCAATTGTCATTTATCTAAAATATTATACTGGCATACGTGAAGCACTTAATCGAGTAATCATAAACCAAAAATGTCTAACATCATTTTGGAAAAGAGCTGATAATCTTACAATGCTGGACCGATATTAAAGAAACGTCGCTAAGAACTACCGCAAGGTAACTGGCTTTCAAATGAAAAAAAAAACGCATCAGAATCGGTCCATCGGTTTGAGAGCTACGATGCTACAGACAGACACATACAGACACACATACAGACATCGACTTCGTCTTCAAACTTGTTATAAGTTTTTGCGTCGGGGGTTAAAAAGGAGGTCTTGACTTATTACACCATCCTGGCCAGAAGTTTGTTTTTTTCAAGTTTTCCTCCTTAGATTTTCTTCTTCTTTTTCTTCGATAATTATATACTGTGGGATGAACAGGGGTGGGTGACACTCTATTCTAAAGTATTTTTTTTTTACAAATAATGCAATTGTAAAATCTAGATATCGCCGTTCACTACTGAATAAAGATGGGGCGCTTACTATCCCTGTCTAAATGCAATCTCGCTTCTTTTAATTCAATTCTCAAAAGAAACATAGGAAACATTTCATAACGATTAAGCGATCACCGTTAGCGCTCAGTATAGGGGATGACCCGTGGGGTACTTCACACTGCAAAAGATAAGAAACCTCGTAGAACAATAAACAAAATAACGATGTTTATGCAAAGTGACTTCTTATCTTCTTTATAAATTATACTCTACGAGCCAGCAACAAGATTTTATTTTAAACAGCCAATATATTAACATTTCACCAATTTTAATATGAGTATAAGGTGTCATATGTAGCGTAAACATATTTAATAGTAAATGCGGTTACGTTTAATCGATATTTCATATTTATTTTAAACTAGATGTTCCCCGCGATGTTACCCGCGGGTGTTATTTTGTCTCAGTATATATTGTTCTGTGCATTCTCTTTCTCATACTCCGATGACACAATCAGGGATAGATCAGGCGCAGAACCGACAGCATTACGTGCTCTCCGAGGCACGAGGGCTCAGAAACCAACCTCCAAACACTGAGCTGTTGTATATATATTGTATGTAAGATTTAAATATCTTTTTTTATTATTTTATTTATTTTTTATTACTTTATTAACGCTTTAGATGCAAACGAGACACCTGATTGAGAACCCATTAAGGTCGTAGCACCATAAAACATACCGTTTATAGGAAAATCTATGATGAGGATATATTTTTCCCATATTAACTGTTTCTGCGAGATAAAATTCCGGTTCATGTGACTGAGGAGTGATCTTAAAATATCAAAACAGTTTTGGTATATGATCTCAAATAAATCATTAAGATTCAACTAAAACGAACATAAATATTTAGGATTGATATTTTGATGATTTACTCCTTTAAGTATTATTGAAATTTTAATAACTATCCATAAAATATATTTAACGTTCATATAAAATCAGTGGGTGCAAGAGTCTACATGAAATGAATGATATGCTACGTTAAGACAGCCCTACTTGAGACCTGTATTAACGCTATAAAGGCTAAATTATTTATATTAAGGCTAGTAAAAACTACACACTATGTTAGTTCATCGCACTGCTAAGATTTCAAGCGCCCTTTTCATAAGTAGTTTAGTTTAACTATGGGAAAAAAAAACCACAAGGAGCCATGAGGACTGCCATCAGAAATGAAAACTTGAAACTGTAATGAAACAGCTGTTATTTTTGGATATTAAAACCGATTGTTTGATTTCAAATTAAAATTTGTCGACCTCTGTTATATGTACTGGCATCGTGTGTACTAGTAACTTTATACAGATATGTAAGTATATCTATACCGTCATAGGTGGTTTAACCATTACCACTTCATTATATGAATTTACTCCCCATCCAAAGCTGCCTGTAGAAGTTTTTGGTTCAAATCCAAGAAAGAGTATCTTGAGGCATCATTCGAAAACGCGTTGAGAATAAGTTATATTTCGTCCAATGTTTTTTAATTAAAATTTCCTAATAATTGTTGCTAGTTACATTGTGTTCACGTCAAACAATGACTTGGCAAATTATTTATTTATGACCGTTTTGTTGTATTTTTCAATGTCGATACTTATATTCCCGTTATAATATAATCAATATAGTGGTCTAGCCTTAACTGCATATTTGTATGTATATAACATGATCAAAGTGGGTTTTGTATACTCTTATCGTGGTTCCTCATTTTTTTAATAATGTAAAAGCTGACAAAATGACTCTACTCAGCCTGATGGAAAGAATAAGAATAATAATATAATAATAAAGATTTATTTCTGAAAAGTAGCTTACAAGTATAGAACAATCAACAAATCAAGACAACAAATCAACAAACAAGAATGGACAGAATCCATGATCGCCATCCTCATAGCTAATATGTACAAAGCAGGATAGTGACCCACACTATGGCGGCCTAGCGAGAACAATGCAACCACAATTTGGTACAGTGAAGCATGGCAGGTTATATCTAGTAACTGACAAACACGTGATAAGCGTACGATAAAATCATGAAACCGGGTCCTTAGCGTATCATTGAGTGTGGCTCATCGCCATATAGGTGCGTGTGATCGGGCAGCTTGCAAACGCGCTGACCTCTTCGTACACAAGTTAATAAGTGTACATATATCACTAAAACTTCGTAAATAAATATAACTAAAAAAATAGTTTAAAGGCGAGATAGCTTACCTATAGCTTACCCACTTCAAGCAAGGCAGTGACAATTTCAGAAAAAATGATAGCGCTTTTATTGCAAAAAGATTGAGATTACAAGCTTAGTGTTTCAGTTATAGTTAACATCCTCGACCCTCATTGTATACATTTTTATAATAAGTTTTACTTTCTTTAACGATATGACCTTTTGCTATTTTTTTTTATAATTTTATGTAATTTTACCTTCATACCCCACAACTTTTTCGACATTGTGGGTAGTTCAATAGTGATAAGCCACATACAGGTCTTTATGAAAAAAAATATGGTTACATTTACTAATCTAAGAATCATAAATGGAATCACAGGGAATGAATGTGTATGGCTGTATGGATGGGAAAAAGAAAAGCAATTTAGGGAGTTTATACTTACACTTGATCAAAGAGAAAGTATAAAAACATCCATAGGTATTAAACAAATTTACGTATTAAATATTTTAATTAGTGATTTAGTATAAATAGTTGTATTTCTAATAATTGTGTGGTATGTGGTATATTCCGTGTGGTAATGAATTAAGAAATCGGAGTGTCAACACTCCTGTTGATCCCATGTATGTTGTAAGAGGTGACTCCATATTTGCTGGTTTCCATGAACGAATAATTACAATTAGATGAACCGCTTATTGGCTTTAACATACAAAAGCAAATAGTAAAAAGGGTGCATGATATTTCCCTTCGAGATTCATCATCATCATCATCATCATAATCATAATCATCAGCCTATCGCAGTCCACTGCTGGACATAGGCCTCTCCAATTTAACGCCACTTAGTTCAATCTATGGCTTCTCGCATCCAGCTCCTGCCAGCCATCTTGCGAAAGTCATCGCTCCACCTGGCCTGTGGACGTCCTACACTACGTTTGCCGAGACGCGGTCTCCATTCAAGAACTCGTTAACCTCAATATATTAGGTATGTTCTGTGGAGCCAATGTGCCCTTCATGTCCAACGTGGCCCTTGTTAAGTTTTACGGCATAGTGGAAAGTTATGTAGCTATTCCTTTGTTTTCGTCTTATGTATGCACGGTACGTTAGACAATTACGTATAAATATTTATTAGATGCTTTACAAAACTGATTTTAAAGACGTTTTTTGTATATATATGACGCGGTTAAACTTATATAGCGTGTGGATTTTGGAACGTATGTTTTGAGTTTCCTTATAAGAAAATTTGTGTTTGTAATTCTTTAAAGTTAAGACCGTATAATGGCCATTAATTTTTTTACTTTTTTTATTCGGTCTTGCTATCAACATGTATATATATAAGACAGATACGATATAGATAAGACGATTTAAAAAAAAAACGGTAACACACGCAATAAGCTTATTCCAGTGTCATACGGGACTTTACATGAAGAGGACACTAAGGACTGCCAGATTCAAAATATCAATTTGTAGATAGCACAAAATATTGTATTTACAACACTGAAAGCAACAGAAAGCACCGTGGCGACCACTTACACCACTACGCCATCCGTGCGGTCTGTACTATGTCGTCTGTCTGTATTGTACCTGTGGTAAAATCTTTATATATTAACTAGCAAACGCAGCAAACGTTGTTTTGCCATAAGAATAAAAGAATAAGTATTATAGTGATTTAAGGTATTAAAAAAAGATGTTGACCGTTTCTCAGACCTACCCGATATATACACAAAATTTCATGAATTTCGGTCCAAACACCGTTTCGGAGGAGTTTGGTAACAAATAACGTGATACGAGAATTTCATATTTCAGATATATATAGTCTATATCGATAGGTACTGTGGAATATACTATAGCTAATCTAGAATGAACTCTCGACTTCAACACGTATAAACTTAACTTGTAAAGGAGCAGAAACAACGATTACAAATAAAATATATTTCGTTTTACTTTCTTGACCTTGAAATACCTTCACCTTGGAGGTCAAAGATTAAAGTCGTATAGATAATAAAATATACATACGGGACTTTTGTAAAGGAATTGTAAATAAGGAAAATATATAATAATATTTAAATTGACTACCTCGGTGGTCTATTCATCCATCCATACATATGTGCTTCAAGTGGTCTAAATGCGCTTTTAGAATAATAATTTAATATGATAAATTATAGAGGACCGTATTGTTGTAGAGAAACATGAAATTATCCGTGAGCACAAATTAAATAAAAAAACGCATAAATAAATACGGTCCAATTGAGAAACCTCCTTTTTTGAAGTCGATTGAAAATGACACGCACAAAATAATTAGAATCAAGAGGAAAATTTCAAGTTCAAATGTTTGTAAGCTGCCAATAAATATGTAATAACAATAAGCTATCAAAAAGAAAAAATAAATTTCTTAGAAACAACCCGGAGTATGATTGTTTGTTGTTTCACGTCCGAGCCGGCCCCGGTTGTAAACGTTAAATAAACTGAGATTTTTTTTACGTGTGGCAACCCCCACCGGCCGTCACCCCACTGGGGCTTACGGCGGGCGGTGTGTCGGAATCGGACCGACTAAAATCGCACTGAGATCCGGGAACTACTGATATTAACACATCTAGGTCCCTCCCAGCGCCTGCCCGCACTGTAGCGGGCACCATCTACCGTTAGACTATTTAAGCGACGTGCGCCAAACGTACGTCGGTGTTCGTCATCTTCTCGGGGCTGGCCTCTTAAGCCGATGGAGAGGAAAACCCGTCCCGGCCATAATAATCAGGGTGCCATGAGGCGCTGATAGGCACACTTCCGCTCCCCGGTTTGGTGGCGGCGTATTGGGCCCGAGTGGAGGTCGTCCTCGTAGGGAGAGATGTTCTCCTATGACTGCAGTGAGGGCCCGACGCTGCGGCGCCAATGGGGGGCGCCAGCGTGTGCTGGGCCGAGTCCTCATTGTAGTCACAGTGGTGGCAGGTAGGACTCAGTTTCCTCCTAGCAACCGAGTGTAGGTACTTCCCGAAGTAACCGTGCCCGGAAAGGTCCGTAAGACGGAAGGAAAGGGTCCCATACTGGAGAGCCTTCACCGTGGCAAAGCCAGCATATGGAGCCTGCAGCCGGGACGACCAACGGGCTGGTGGCTCAAGGAGCGGCATTCGCGTACCTGTTCGGTCGGAGGGCGAAAGCCGTTCTCCGCCCGGAACTCAGCCCGCCCGTCGATAAACTTCGGTGAGCACTTCCGCCTCCAAATCCCATGGGGATGTATAGGCCAAGGCGCACGCCCCCTCGATCGATAATGTGCGGCAACCGCGTATGGCTTTGACAGACAATACCCCCTGAGGCCAGAGACGCGCCTTATTCTGGACGGTCAGAGCCGCCACTCACACCGGTGCACCGTACAGTGCCATTGAACGGGCAACCCCAGTGTAGAGTTGTCTCGTTGCGACGCTGGCTCTACCCAAATTGGCCAAGAGTCGCTGAATGGTAGAGGCGAGAATCGACCAGCTTGGGAGCAAGCTGTCGGAAGTGCTCGTCGAAGAGCCACTTACCTTCGAGGATCAGGCCCAGATACTTCATGGCGCCGTGGCAGGCCCAAGACGGGGAAATATACTGCTAACTAGTATAGGTCCGATGCCAGTCGTTCCGTGGAAACTGATATTCAGGTAAAACCGATTGAATTAGTAGCCGACCTCAAATAATCTTGGGAACAATAAAAGCTAGTAAAATGATGAAGGATATGAAATGATTCCATTATGTAGCTACATTCACAACATAATATAGGCGAATAAAAACTTTAACGTCAAACTCATCAACTTCTATTCAATAGAAATTGCGTTCTAATTCTACACTATTAATGGCACGCGATTCTAATTTCCCCAATTTGTGGAGACAATAAATTAGATCTGACCTTAACGTTTTTTGCATCCAATCTAAAACTAGAATGAGACGAATCTTACTTACAGACTTGGTTTAAAACAAACATTTTATGACGATTATTCGTGTACATTACTGGCTCGAGCTTTTTTTGTGATTAAATCAAAAGTAGTACATCTTTCTTCATGTCATCATCAGCATATCGGAGTCCGTTTCTGGACATAGGCCTCTCGAATTGCACGCTACTTGGTTCTATCCTCGGCTTCTTGCATGCAGCTCCTGCCAGTCATAATTCCAGATCCAGATTATATTTACTCTACCTGGCCTATGGCGGTCCTATTATTATTTATATCAGTAATTTGTCATTTTAATACTCTGTTTTTTATTATCGATATACTTAGACATTATTACTATAATATGACTGAGATGTGTATGATAATTACCCGGCAACTCAATTATCAATTATCCAAAAGTTTATCTTTGTAAGGGTTTTGGATATCACATCTGTTAGCTTGTAGGATCACATGAATAATAAATTCATATTAATAAAAGAAAGTAGGCTTTAGTAACACTATTTATAACTCAAGAACGATTGAACCGATTTGGCTGAAAAGAAAGATTTGGTGGGGAGGTAGCTTAGAACCAGGAGACCGACGTAGGATACTTTTTACATAGGATTTTAGGTGTTAACCTACAGTTAATAAATAAACAGTAAGAGAATCTATTGCGTTCGCTGCGTAGGTAAATGGTTAAAGTATCAAAATTAATGAACGAAAGCATTGTTCTATTTTAAAAGTTCTAAAAATACCTGTGACAGTATATGGCTGTCTCTTAACGATGGCTCACTGTAACCTTTTTTGTAGTAAACATATTTGTTCAAGCTTTCTAGCATCACGCTAGGAGCTATAGGACACATACACGGGGTTGTGCGGGTTAGTTATTAACATATAAATACCGCATAAAACCTCATATTCGTACCGTTCGATGTATTTCAATTATTCTTTTGTTTTGATTGAATTAAATCCACTAAAGTTCAATGAAGAATTTAGATGATTTCTTATGTAATAGTATGTTATCAAAATAATAATATTACCCTCAATATTTCACAAGTCTGCCTACATTCGAGTAGATAATAATATAACAATGACAAGGGTGTTAACCTTGCGGAAGGCTTACGATATGAAGTAACCATATTTAATTAATAGATCGAACTTCAACTATAATTCCTTAAAATTTAAACTCATTTGTTTTGTTACGTAAATCGAGCAATTACTAGTGTAAGTTAAACTATTTTTATTTAGAATTATGTAGGACTTGCAACGCTTTTGTACGTGGAAGAAACCATTCTTTATAAGTCCTTTTCAAAGGGCCTATTGGTATCTGACTAACCAAAATCCATCGAAGTCTATCAATTGGTAGTAGGTGTAGAAACATGACAGACAGATTTTTGCGAAATAGTCGCGGACTATTCATAATAAGTCTTCAATTCATATTTAATATTATGAATATGAAAGTATCTGTGTGTTGGTTATGCTTTTACAGTAAAACCACTTTGAATCTTAAGGAAGGATATAAGCTACCCTTTACCGCGATAACCGAAATACATGCGGACGAACGGGCAGGAGTTTAGGAAGAATTATTACTAGCTTCTTGTTTTATTAAAAATGCGGTGCAGCTTTCCGTTTTATCATAACATCATCAATGTATTGTTTTTAAAAGATCGATTTTCTATTACAAGGGCAATCAGTATAGAATTTCACGAATTGATATTTGATACATGATCAAAGTGACACGTTTATCGTCTATTTTAGACTCGCGTGACGAACATCTCACGTTTTCATTTTCTATTTTTTTGTTATTTCTTGAGAAAAACTTGAAGGTGAGGCGGTGTAATTATTGCGCATTCTTGTTTAGATTTTCCTTTAATAAGCTTAAACACAATTATAGGAGCTCTTCTTATAAATGTAGAGTATAAATATTTTTTTTGTGAGTAATTGAAATTGGAGTTTTTTAGTTATGTCAAAATTATCATCTACAGTCCATAGTCGTAAGCCTATTTCTAGAAATAAGGATTTGGCCTGACTAATCTGGTTAGGCAGGTTGGTATAGGATTTGTTTTCCCCTATCGGAGAAGATCTCTCGCTGCCGGCCGTCGTACGCTCCATGGCCGGCGGCGAGAGCAGTTTTACCGCGGTCGCGACCTTCTGCGAGGAAGTCATCTCGCAGAAGGAGGCGGCAGAGAAGGCCCAGGGGGACGATCTCCACTCGGACCCGATCCGCCGCCGGCGAACCGGGCGGCGGAGGCGCGCTTACCAGCATTTCATGCCGCCCTGAGTGTGGCCGCGGATGGGCGGGACGGGTTTTCCCGCCATCCGCTTCACAGGCCAGCCGCGAGGGGGCGACGTTACGCGTGTGCCGTACGTCGCCTAAATTGAGAGTTTTACCATCAGACGACGGAGCCCGCTTCAGTGCGGGCAGGCGCTGGGAGGGGTCCGGATGGCGTAAGAAAGCGGTTCCCGGATCTCTCCCGTCTCAGGCGCAGAGTGGCACACCTTGTAGTTTTAGTCGGTTCGATTCCGACACACCGCCCCGCTGCAAACCCCGGTGGGGTGAAGGCCCGAGGGGGTTACCACACGTAAAAAAAAAAGGGTTTGTTTTCCCCTTCATTTGCTTTAGAGGCCAGCCGAGAGAAGGCGAAGTGTTGCTTGTGCCGTACATCACTTAAATTAGAGAGTCTACCAACAGACGGTGACTGCTTCAATGCTGGCAGGCGCTGGGAGGGTCCCGGATGTGTTAATAGTAGCAGTTCCCGGTTCGACGGCCCGTGGGGGATTCCTTACGTGAAACAAAAAGGATTTCTTACAAGTTTTAGTTCTTTTCACAGTTATGTTGTTCTTTATAGTTTGCTCCATCAGTCGCCTTTTAAGGCACCCATGGGATAAATAGGGGTGGTGGTATTTTATGTTTCTAAGGAGATGCCTTATTAGCCGTGGGAGAGCCGAACTCTTCTGCACGAATGGGCCGGCTCGACCGAAATGATACCAGGGCCTCACGGAAAACTGGTTTGAAATAGCGCTTGCGCTGTGTTGTGTTTCACCGAGTGAATGAGGGCCGGAGGTCCATTCCCTATCTCTTCCCTCCATCCCCTTCCCATACCCCTCCCCATCCCCCAAAGGCTGACAACGCACTTGTGACGCCTCTGGTGTTGCGGATATCCATGGGCGGCGATAATTGCTTACCATCAAAATACGTCTGCTCGTTTGCCCAATATTCCATAAAAATACTAAGTATTTGTTTAAGAGCACGGTACTTACAGCTACACATAAGATAGAGCAAATTGTTTGTTTGTACTATATTGTAATTTCGAATTTACTTGGATGAGCGAATTCAATGTGTTTATTTTTTTTCGATTCCATGTAATATTTATATGTCTTTTCAGAATTACCACAAGTAATTGTTTTTATAACTAAATTAAACCATATATATTTTGCAAAAGAAATTTGTAAGATGGTTTGTAAGTTAATATCAATAATTTGAAGCTAGAAAATGTTGTTCCGTGAGAAATATTTATTTTTCATTTATTTCGATGTGAATTATAAGAAAAAAAAAATTAAAGGCTATAATCACGCATAAAGTTTTTTTACGTTTGTCCAGAAAAAGTGATTACTCTGACTAATGGAAAGCATAACAGCATTCAAGAGGTCCAAAAACCATACTCATTACGAATGCGGCCATGGTGGCCTAGTGATGCTTCTGATCATTGGGCCTCCGGTCTCATACTCGCCAATGAAACACGACCGCACGAATGCTGTCATTTTAGGTTGGATTCATGTGCGAGGCTATTACCGCCTCGGTCGAGCCGGCCCGATCATGCAGAAATCAGCGAGGCTCTACTACTTTTAAAATACAATTTGTGTGTTTGTGGCGCTCAAAGCCCAGTTGCACTCGGTGATTAGAAACAATCATCGAGGGTAAGCAACGATGGCGCGGTCAGTACCTGGATGGGTGACCGCTGGTGGCATGTTACCATGAGCGTCTCCGTGATTCGGAGGTCACGTTAAGCAGTCGGTCCCGGTTGTTATCATACGATAACAGTCGTGAAGCTTAGTTGGAGGCCTTCGGGCAGCTTCAAAACATCCAACGGCAAGATTTACGTAGCCACAACGTATTCTTGCCAGTCCCCAACCCGCACTTGGCCAGCGTGGGGACGAATGGCCTTAACCCTCTCCTGAGAGGAGACCCGAGCCCAGCAGTGGGACATTATGGGTTGTTGTTTTGTGTGTTTATGCAAATTTACAGATTTCTTGCACTAATTGTCTGTGCGAATAGATGAACGGACGGAAATAACAAGGATTCCTTTTGAACAATTTTGACTATGGATCCCGGAATACGGAATATGCATGTAAAATATTTAAAATATAAAAGGTTCGTTAAAGCGGCGATAAGCAGACTTAAATTATTACGAACACATCGGGAGATATTACGAACATATATGAAACGGACATAATGAACACTTAGACTGAGAACAACAATTTATGGAATTAAACAAAATAAGTCTCATTTTGGGTTTGATTAACAACACTCCACCACCACATTTATTAAACCACTACATCTGTGCAGTCAGTGTTAGAATATTGCTAAACATAAGAAATTGAACAAGATTACTTTAAAATACACTTCTAGAAACGAGAAAAAACACAAATTTTTTTGCTAAACCTAATTAAGTGAAGAATGAACTCAAGGGACGGACCCAAGAGGCTCCGTGGAGACAGAACTACATAAAGCAGCTGTGAAGCAGCTGAAAAAAATACCTATCTAGTATGAAATTATTGATACTTTATACACGTGTAAAGTCCAGGGGGTATTACCTCGCTGAGGTAACAGAAATGTAATGTTTTTACGTGCCGTTTTCTTACACAATAACATTAGAAACTTTAGACATTACACGACACATATATTGACTGCTTTAGTGGCGTATGCGACTGCCGTGCTCGAGGTATCGGGTTCGATGCCCGGGTCGGACCCAATGTTTGTATGATGTGTAAATATTGTTTCGGAGATTGGGTGTTTTCTCTTTATAATATGTATTTACAAAAAAGGTATATATTTATTTATATCAGTTGTCTAGTACCCATTAGCTCTGTTTAGTTTCTTTTATAAGATGAGAGAGGTGAGATGGAGGAGACCAGGCGAGGTGATCAAGCCTGGGGGGCCACTGCGCAAACGTTCCGACTAGATGGCGTTGGTATGAGTCCTCATCAAACTGAACATCAAAAAAATTACATTCAATATCATAACTACTTCTCTTATTTTATTTGCAGTACTACATATTATTTGCTGTACTTTATTTGCAATCGTTAGTAATTTCAGTTCTTAGTTTGTTGGATATGGGTAGTCAATCTTAAAAAAATCTACACTACAGATAGATAAATGGTTTAATTTTTGATTTCAGATAACATGTAGATATAAAAAAATGCCCCAAAATTCCCATTTATTTAGTTATGGTTTACTGAATATAATGAATATCGCACTTAGTACTGATAGTAAAAGTATATAATTTCATTACAAGCTACACTTAAAATCCCCACTCTTTTTTGCCCGGAATGTACAAACATTATTCTAATTTTTGTTTCTTTGCCATATAGTTTAAACTCTATATCAAAGAAAATAAGCTTGGAATTTGTATAACTCAAACGCTCTACAGGTGTATAAACACACAACACAAAACAATACTATCGTTCAGTTTAAAAAGTGAAATTGTACAATCGATGACAAATGTTTTAACTCGTGGCTTTGGATATAATTCAGGGGCTATTTAATTTTCATCGCGTTAAACATAGGTCTAACTAAGTGGCGTGAAATTGGACAGGCCTATGTCCAGCAGTGGACTGCGATAGGCTAATGATGATGATGATGAAATACATATACATCTTAAATATTAGACTTATATTTTTGAAACTGTCACTTTAGGATTCCACTATACATATTCTAAAACCACCGTGATTTATAGTCTTCAAGTTGCCAAATAATTTTATTTTCGTCCCACTTAGGTAACAGGGGGCATGCATACTACCGTCAACCGTATACCTACTAATATTTTTCTAAATTAATAAATATAATAAATAAATATTTCGGACATCTAACACACAACGCCATCTAGTCTCAAACTAAGCAGAGCTTGTAATATGGGTACTAGACAACTGATATAAATATGTAAATACTTTTTTTTAAATACATACATACTATACATAGAAAACACATAAACTCCGAAACAAATATTTGCAAATCATACTAACATTTGGCCCGACTCAGGATTCGAACCCGAGACCTCATGGACAGCAGTCGCGTACGCTACCACTGCGTCACCGAGGCAGTCTCTATATATAATATATATGATATATAATAAATAGATGGGTTCTCTGTTTATAGGAAAGTTATATCGAGAAACAGAACAAAAGAGATCTTAATCTCTCTGGCTTAGCAATCAGGATTTATTATTATCAATTCGTATTAAATGAATCAAATAGTTTAGTATTGGAAATTATTTTGTTATCTATAAATCTAGGACCCAGAGATTTGAGTATCGCCTAGTCCTCATGTTCTAAATAATACTTAGTATATATAGGTATATCCCTTGAAAAGAGCAAACCGATATTATGGTGTGGCGACTTCCACATACAGCGGCTAGATCAACATATGACAACGCCATCTACCGAAGATACACTGAACTACGGAGTAATGTAGTGTACGAATAAGCTACCAATCCTACATCGCGCAATAGAAGTTCTCGCGCTGATTAACATATATACAACTTCACAACATCAACAGTTGGGCAGTGGCCCGCCAAGCATGATCACCTCGCCTGGTGGGAAGATCCTCCCTTTGTGCTGGAGGAATATGTGATCCGTTCCTCCACAATGGTTTATTTTGTTGTACCGAACATATCAAAAAAGTGTTTTTTGTATGTCTGTAGATTCTGCCATTTCACAGCCGAAAAATATTTTTTGCTAAATTACTATACCAGGCTTTACTTTTGATTATATTATGACTCAAAATTAGTAGACTAATGCCGTCTCCATGAACGAGAGAATCGCGACGGAGTGGCGCTTCTATCGTCGGGTGATCTCCACTAATGAGCGATTATTCCTTCAACATATCTTAGCTATTCGTAACAGAACCACTGAGTGTAAAGAAATACACGCCACGACGTTAATATCGCCAGTCCTTTATAACGCGAAAGGACTTACGATGCAAATGATGAATCATATTCATGTAGGGCCGAAAGACCTCCACGGCTGGACATATACATCCTCAAAGATGGTCCGACAACCTGGTTGTTGTAGAGAATGATATCGATTAGTAGTACTTGTTAACTGTGTGTGAGTGTATCGACTTCTTAGTATGGAGTACTTAACGCGTTGGAGGGACAATGGCTCATAAATTACATGTATCTGTTTACATAGTAGGTAGTTGCATAGAATTTCACTGTCACAAAGCGATTAACTCTCTTTTGTATTATGTATACGTATACATAATGTTTTCGTTTTTCGTTGTGATTTAAAATTAATTTAAAAGTATACTTGATTTTAAGTACGTTATGTTTTTTTATAAATAAAGTTATTAAAATAAATAAATATAAAATATATATTTCGGCCATTTAACACACAGCGCCATCTAGTCTCAAACTAAGCAGAGCTTGTATTATGGGTACTAGATAACTGATATAAATACATATATAATTTTTTTTTGTAAATACCTACGTATCATACATATAAAACACCCAAACTCCGAACCAAACATTTGTAGATCATACAAACATTTGATCCGACCCGGGAATCGAACCCGAGACCTCCAGCACAGAACAGCAGTCGCATACACTCCCGCTGCGCCACCGAGGCAGTCAAATATACAGAGAATAGTAATTTAAACGTAACGGAATGTAGGATACCTACTTTAATACTACAAACTTTAAATAAGAATTTTCATGAACCTATAAAAAATCACCCATTTTATCACAGGAGTTAAGTTGTAACCATCTCTTTCTGTAAGCAAGTTATGCTTGCGAAGGAGACGGCGGAGCAGGACCGGGAGAGGCTTAGAACCCTTCAAGTCCGCCAAGCCCGGGAACCTCCATAAGCGCAAGTTTGGGGGTGACAGGTGAAACCGTCTGTCACCCTTTTTTTACGTGTTAAACCCCCTCGGGCCTTCACCCCACCGGGGTTTGCGGCGGGGTGGTGTGTCGGAATCGAACCGACTAAAACCACACGGCGTGCCACTCTGCGCCTGAGACGGGAGAGATCCTAGAAACGGTTTCTTACGCCATCCGGACCCCTTCCAGCGCTTGCCCGCCCAGAAGCGGGCACCGTCTAGATATTAAATACTCTCAATTTAGGCGACGCACAGCACACGCGTAGGGTCGCTCCCTCGCGGCTGGCCTGTGAAGCGGATGGAGAGAAAGCCGGTCCCGCCCATCCGCGGTCACACTCAGGGTGGCATGAGGCGCTGATAGGCGCGCCTCCGCCACCCAGTTCGCCGGCGACGGATCGGGTCCGAGTGGAGATCGTCCTCCCGGGCCTTCTCCGCCGCCTCCTTCTGCGAGATGTTTCACGCCACTCGCGTACCTCTTCGGGCGGAGGGCGCATGCCACTCTCCGCCCGGAATTCAGCCACCCGTTGATAAACTTCGGCGAGCACTTCCGCCTCCAAATCCCACGGGGGTGTACTGGCCAAGGCGCACGCCGCCTCGGTCGACACCGTGCGGTATCCGCGTATGGCTCTGACCGCCAAAACCTTCTGAGGGCGCCAGAGGCGCGCCTTATTCTGGGCGGTCAGAGGCCGTCTGTCACCCTAGCAAAAACAGGCCGAGGTGGTGGCGCTAGCGCTTATTTCGAGCAGAAAAGGAACTTCGGTGTTTCTGTACAGAAAGGGGCCATCTCCAAACCGTAGGTGGCCGAGGTCCGTCGTGGTTCCAGGGATTTTCTAGGGTGCACCTGGTTCACTGACTTTTATTACCCGAGACGGCATGCGGTTTTAATCGTTTCGAGTCCGACGTTGCCAACAGTCGGTGGTATGCGGAGGCATTTTCTTAAAAAAAGAGTTCAGGTGTTCAATAGACAGTCAGATAGACTTCATTTAAATTTAAATTATAAGGTCAGGTAAGTAGGTGTAAATGTTCCTAATGCGGTGCCCATGGGCGTTTATATATCGTGATTCATAAACAAACGCTGTGTCAGACGCTTTCATGTTGTTATAGGATGTTTATTGTAACTACAGCGTCAAACAATGGCCGATCATTGGGTTCGTGCATAAATATTTATCCTTCGTTTTATTTATTGAATGCCTCAGTGGTTCAGTGGTATTTAGCGTGGCCTGTGGTCGTTATGTCCCGGATTTAGAAACTTGAGTAATGTTAGTAAGTTATTACCATCATTAGTTTTTGATTTAGAATAAGGTTAAACTTAACCGTTTATGTAAATATTTAGGTATCGACTCCATGAAAATTCATGTTCTTAGGTCAGATTATAAATCAAAGGTTCCTTAGATAACTCTTTTTGTTATTTTTAACCATTTAACAATGTAGGTAGTTCTTTTTCGAAGATAGTTATGGCGTAGAGAAATCAATAATTAATTATGACATGGCCGCAAAGAACACGTATATTGAGCACAATAATTTGTGATTCATACTTAGTTGGTACTTATTCATAATTATGGTCCCTTGTGGGGATTGATCCACAACACTCGGAGATGGGACTTAGCGGCCGTTTGAACCACCAGGTATATCGACATAAGCCTTTCTTTAAAAAGGAGGTTTTGGCCTACTATAGCACGCTGGCCAGTTTAGGTGCTATAGGCTATAAATCAAGTTTTCCTTCTCTTCATAGTGATGTTGACTTGCGTGGTTTCTTCCCTTAGTCGACTCTTAAGACATCCATGGGATGAACAGGGGTGGGTGACGCTCTGTATTCTAAATACATCACTACGCGCGTACTACTGGCTATTTATGTACTGAAGAAGAATCACAATTTTTTTATTTTATTTTTAAAAAGACAACTCCCGCATTTGGAATATACATTCCTGAACCGCGGGGGACTTTACAAACATACATGAAACGGACACAAACTACACACTGACTCAGAACAACAATTTATGGATCACACGAAGTGTTGTCCCATGTAGGATTTGAACCCACAACACTTGGCGGAGTAGGAAGTGGTGTGGCGACCACTTAAACCACTAGGTCAACCGTGCATTCAATAATAAAACAAAATAATGACAAATGTATATGTAAAGATTACGGAGATTAAGATAATTATAATCCAAGAGCCGACGTAGATCGACTTACACAAATTGTATTAATTAATGAACACATCTAATAGTTTGCCTATCGCAAAACTGTCATGACTATTTCAAAATTAAATTAAGTTTTAACACATTTTATTCCTTACACTCTAGTGATAATAGTGAAATAAATTTAGTCCCAAATCTTATTTTTTTATAGAGAAAAAATGCCTAAGTGGGCTTGGTTACTTATTACTGTATAGCTTCCTGGAAACAGGTATGAACAGGTAAATCATTATTGGTAAATACACCGCGCTAATAACTAATCGAAATTGGTAGCAAAATGAAAGTTATTATATATTAATAAGTAATCTAATGGTATAGACTTGCCTGAGAAACAATAAATATAATAAAAAAAAAGTCATGATAGTTTTACGATAGACAAACCGTCATGGATGTGTTCGTTAATAAGTACAATAAAACAAGTTTGATTTGATTATCAAATGGGTGTAAGTCAATCTTTACCTGCTCTTAGACTATTAGAATGTCTTATATTTTTTAAGTTATCTGTAAAAAGTGTTATCTAAAGGCTTTTCCCTATTATCGTTTACCTAATAAAAACAGTAGCTATGTATATCAGCCTACTGACATGTTATCTACATGATGAAAACCATGATCTTGTTTTTATAACGAACAATCTCATGTCACAAACGCTGACAACTGTGGAATGTTAATCTCACATAGCAATTCTTACTTAATTATATTTATTTATTTTATCGTGTTTTACATTTCCATCAAATCCGTTACATAAGGTGGACTTTATTCCGTAGACTTATTGTGCGGGTCAACTTTTAAGTATAGTTCATTCGTTTAGATTGTGTCGGTACTCCCGCACGCAATTGTTATGAAATACGAATATATTTAATTTAATTTTGAGTAGATTCATTTTTTTATTGATTATTCACAGAAAATAATAGTTGAACTTGGTCAAAACTCATTTAAAAACGAAAAGGGCGCTGTTTTGTTTACATAATCACTCAATTGGTACTTGTTCAATCGCTCAATTTATTTAAATATAATTTAATATCATTGTAGTTTTTATGAAAGTATCATATTTAACAATAATTCTTTCTTTCTTTATTCTACCAAAGGATGCATACAAATAAAGTGCAAGTCCTGATTCCCAATTAAGCATGTGCTGATATCAGGAATCAGTACCTTCCCAAAAAACAATTATATTTTACAATCAACAAGTGGAACATACATACATTGCTTACAAAACAGATTTCATTAATTTTGCGTGTGCGTGAGTTTATGTGAGTGTCATTGTGTTTGGTCGTGCGTGATCAACAATGAACCCTCTACATCATAGCAAAACTCTTAAGCCTTATTTTGGTTATTTTTTTTAATTTGGTAGTTTGATAAAATCTGGTCTATATTTTAGGTTTAATTTATAGTACAACTTAGTTGCAATGTTGCTATATCGCTGTTGAGCCAATTTGATTTTTACGCATGGATCGGCCATTTATCTTTTCTTTCACCCTAAGGTTTGAAAAGAGGTAAGGTATGCTTGTGATATTTAACAATGCACTGATCGATCAAAAATTTTCGTACAAAAATATGTAAAGACGTAAAAAGATATGTAAGTATTTCAAGTACAGCATACAAGTATTGTGTTCTTTTAGCATCAATCAATATAATTCATACAACGGTGTAAACTGACAAATCATACTTAATTGTGGGTATAGGCACGCAGGTGGGCCCTTTGAGTTTTCGCCCGCACGTGCGATAGCGGCGCGATCAAAGTGACCGTATCTACGCGAATGGACTATAATCCAGAGATGTTCGAAAGAAGTCCTCCGCTAAACTTGGACTAGCCCTAAGAATGTTAAGCAACAAAGAAGAATTAATTTAAAAATTAAATATATAAATACAAAAACACTGAAAGAAAGTCTATTTCAAACATAATAGTTTCAATAATAACTGTGTTAAGAGTCACAACTGATTATTGAATCTACAGCAGTGCAAACCACTGGCAAAATATTGTTTGAGGATAACATTGCATGATAGAAAAGTAATAACTGTACGCAGCAGATTTTTTTCATGGTACCTCTTTTTACCATATAATGACATAACATCATATTTGTAATATAATACGGTTCGCTTTCAAACTATATGTAACATGAACTTATTAATTACGACATTGTGTGTTCTGTACTTATTTTATAATTACCGATTAAATTTCATTTCATTTTGTAGTTCGCTCTTTCACTGTCTTTGAAATTTTCTCCGATCTTTCGATTTGACCGCTTGGTAACTAGGTAGGAAGTCTTTGTATTTATTACCTACGACTGAGGGTGTTCCGTTAAGTACTTAGTTTTTATCATTAATAAATCAATTAAAGCTGAATAATAGTAAATTTTACATGAGAATTTATATCTGAGAACTATTTTACTTCAGTGTATTTCCATTTTTGTGCGTGGTGGTTATTGTGTAAAGAGTTTTAGGTAGTTTCTTTGTAAACAAATACTTGATAGGGTTAAAAAATAATTCAGACCCATATGCAATTGTAGAATTATTTTTGTACTTAAATTACAGCAAATATATAGCCGTATACGTAGTACATATATATCGATGATAGTACATATATTCGCGTGTTTGTGTGAGTGTGTGGAACGTGAAAATAATATAGATAAAATAGTTTATATATTTTATATTTCTCGAAGAACTATTATTGGATTTAATGTGAAAAAATGAGGACAATAAGGAGTAGGTATTTGTTTTATAGAATTTATGTCGATCAAAAACGTATTGCATTAAGAAAAAGCGACGATTTATCTTATTTCTCGAAGTACTATTATGAATTTCTCGAAGAACTATTGTTGGATTTAATGTGAAAAAGTGATGGCAATAAGGAATAGGTATTTGTGTCATAGGATTTATGACAATCAAAAACGTATTGTATTAAGAAAAAGCGACAATGTGTCTTATTTCTCGAAGTACTATTATGAATTTCTTGAGGAACTATTATTGCATTTAATGTAAAAAAGTAATGACAATAAGGAATAGGTATTTGTTTCATAGAATTTATGTCGATCAAAAACGTATTGCATTAAGAAAAAGCGACGATTTATCTTACGAACTAGTATTTCAACTAATTTTGGTTTAAGTTTCCTAAACCCCTTAGGGATAATATATGAGATATTAAAATAAAAAAAACGATAAGGTAGTCTAAATTTTGTTCGTCAAATTCGATATGCTTAATAAATTTTTTTCTATGCTTCTATTTTTATTAATCAATCCATTTTATTGATTATTATTGTTAGAAAAAAAATTGGATGCTTCTTGTTGTTTATTCGCTTAAACCTTTCAAATATGAGGCTTTAAAAGATGACTCCTTTAGAAGCGTTCATGGAAATATACTCCTACATAATACTTTGGTGGTAAATTGAAACATACATCCACATTAACATTATAAATTCGAAATTAACTGTGTATGTCTGTTATACTTTAACATCTAAACCGCTTCACCGATTCCAAATAAATTTGGTATGGAGATACTATGATTCTTGAGGAAGGATATAGGCTACTCTTTACCATGAAAACCAACATGCAAGCGAGCGAAGCCCCTGGCAGAAGCTATTGAGAAATTATTCCATTAAATTCAAATAATCTTAACAAATTATTATTATTACGCAAAACTATTTTTTAAATAAAATTAACATTTACATAAATAAACAAATAAGTATCATCGACTGTAGCGTATTTATTAACCCAATTCACTTGTGTACTTCAACTCAGTTTATCAGTCGAAGCCATTGTCTGATATGATGTGTTTTGTTAAGTCATTGCCAACTTACATACATACACAGTATATTTTTGTTTATTTAAAACTTTATGCACTTTTCTACATCTGCAGAATTAATGTCAATCCAGGGGTGGTGTGGAAATCTTGTAAGATAAGTGTTGCCGTTTTTCCCTTTTGAGATACGGAAACATTAAAATGAGTTGTATGAACAATCTTATTTCACCTGTCTGGTACTAAAATAAAAACAAAAACAAAAATATTCATTATATCATTCTCAAAATTGAATGGAAATATCTTCAAATCCTCCTCAAAGACTTCAACGTCAAGATTCAGCACCCGTTAATAAAAACTAGTAATTGCAGTTGTGCGTTTTTGCATTGTGCATCCCATAGCACCTGCTATGGAGAAGTCCGTAGAGTTCAAAGAGATCATGTGGAAAATAGAAATGTCTTGCACCCTCGTTAGGTCGAAAACTTTTCAGAAACTTATGTATAACATTATTTGTAAATACTTACGCAAAATTTAACTTCCAGCTGTTTATCTGTTTTTTTTTAATTTGGAGTAGGGGGCAAACGAGCAGACGTATTGCGTAATAGTAGGCGACTACCGCCGCCCATGGACACCCGCAACATCAAAGACGTCACAAATGCGTTCCTGGCCTCTGAGTAATTGGGAGGTTATGTGAGAGTTAGATTATGGTCCTCTCGTATCGTCACTCACTCGACGAAACGCAGCGCAGGCACTGTTTTACAATGGTTTTCTGTGAGGCCGTGGTGGCCGAAGCGTGGCTCTCTCTCGTTAAATAATTAGGCATAGACGGTTATCATATTATGATAATTTTTAGTTTTATCGCTAAAAGGTAGTAAGTGCAAAGATTGCATAACAGTTATCTCGACGACAATGATAGTCAATCAGTTTGAAGCAATAGTTGCAATAATAAATTGATAATACTAACACTTCGTCAAATAGAACCGATCACGTGCAACGTTCATTTCTGCACAAATATTATCTTATCTTATCTCAGTTTATAATGTCTATCTTCATGAGATTGTCTATGAAATATTGTGATTGATGATAAGGGTATCGAATGTTTAAAACCGCAGATTCTTAATTTGAACAATTCCTTTTTTTTGATTACTTAATCTTCATGATTTTTGACTGGATGATTTGGAAGTTAGAAGGTCATATTTTTAATTGGTTAAATTTTTACCTATTTTTCCATATCAAATATATTACTATCATAGACAATAACATTAAATTTCCCCTTGAATTTTCATGCTGTGGCTTTCAGGGGCGGACCAGTGACATTAAATACAAGTAAAACCAAGGGTGTAACTAGTATCGTTAAGCTACAGAGATCATCACGTTCTATTTCGATGTAGAGCATGTCTGAAATTAAATTAAAGGACCCTGCCACTTTCCATTTCAGTCATATAATAAAATATAAATGTAAAGACCAGTGTGACATAATATTCTTTAGTAAATAAGGCCCTAAACTTATATAAACAGAAGCTATTTTGAGACAACGATCAACAAACAAATAACATTATTACGTATAAAGTATGTTTTCTGATATTGTCGAAGACTTGTTACCTTGATGTTTTATTTATAAATTATTAATCTAAGGCACTTCGTTAACGCTTTTGTAACTTTTACTTATATTCTGGTATAAGTAGCATGTGAGTAAAATGGTTAAGCTTTTTAAGAAGCTGAGAAAAACTACAGCCTTGCTTTTAAATCGACTAATGATGATAATAATATTTAATACAGTGTTAATATATCTGTATTATACAAACTGACCCACGCAAAGTAGTTTGCGTATTTTTCAGTTATACTCGGCTCCTATTGGTCTAAGTGTGATGTGAATTATCCCATCTTAGTGTCTATAAATGAGTGTTTTGAGGGCGTGTCGGCGGCGTGGCCTGATATAACAATCAGTTAAAAAACGTGAAAATCGGTTAGGAGTTCAACGTAAGCAAGAACGTGAAATGAGAAATATACATAATAGAAAAAGTAAATGTGTTATAATCGTTAAAATATGTGATTAATAGATCAGGCATAGAGTACTATGATACTATTTTTTCGAACTAACTTTCTTAGTGACCAAATGTAACTACTTGTTCCCATAAGGCTGAGCACCGAAATTATGGTTTACATAATATTCTTTCAGTTCTCACGGCTATACCTTTATTGTTTAGAGACAAAAAGTAGACAAACGAATTCTACAAAATGGCAGACAAGCGACCCCGCGTCATCAGTAATATAATCGTTTCTTATTGAGTGCGGCGCTCATAGCCCAGTTGCACTCGGTGATTAGAAATAATCATCGAGGGTAAGCAATGATGGCGCGGTCAGTACCTGGATGGGTGACCGCAGGTGGCATGTTACCATGAGCGTCTCCGTGATTCGGAGGTCACGTTAAGCAGTCGGTCCCGGTTCTTATCATACGATAACAGTCGTGAAGCTTAGTTGGAGGCCTTCGGGCGGCTTAAAAACATCCAACGGCAAGATTTACGTAGCCACAACGTATTCTTGCCAGTCCCCAACCCGCACTTGGCCAGCGTGGGGACGTATGGCCTTAACCCTCTTCTGAGAGGAGACCTGAGCCCAGCAGTGGGACATTATGGGTTGTTGTTAGTTGTTTTTTATTGAGTGCAATTTTAAGGGTTTTGGTATTAAGTTAACCTTAGAAAATAATATCGTAACCCTAACAAAAAAAAGCGTAAAAGCAAAGTAAAAGTCGACAACTCCAAACTCTAAAAAGGAGTTTACTATAATCGCATGTTAGGGATTACCTAATTAATTCCGATTATTTTTTTCGAGATTAAGGAGCAGTTTCCCCTGAGACAGAGAGAAGAGTACCTGAAGAAAATAGGACGTGTAAAAGTGAGATTTTCCATAAATTATGAAAAACCAACGCAATTGGACTGCACGGATGGCATAGTGGTTTTACTGATCACTTCTGCGCTGAATGTTTTGAGTTCAAACCTCACCTGGGAAATTACTCAGTGCGATTCACAAAATGTGGCTCTAACACTGTGTATTCTTTTTTCTGTTTAATGCATGACTGTTAGCTTAGTATCAACGAACTGTAACATCTTTTAGTATTTTACAAAAATTTAAAATAAAATTTCACATGAACACGATGATTGATTAAAAAAATTTGCAAGTGATAGTTTGTCTCTGTCTAACCTTTCAGGAATAAAATAATTGAATATACTTGAATATGTATATGACCACCTCCTCACTTACTTCTTCCAAGAATTACGTATTTGGCATTTGTTACATTTTCTCAACAATAATACCACTCTGGCCTAATAACAAAAATTAATATCCAAGTAGGTTAATATTCTCGCAGTGTTCAGTGGACATACGTGGAATAACTTAGTCTATAACTCACCTATGACCAGAATGACCAATTCATGTAAGACCCTTCGATTGTTTGACATATGAATAAAACTGTGGATTAAGAAAGTGCTACTTAAGTGACGAAGGGACGACCTACTTATCGTGTTTGTTGGTTATTCGAACTTAACAATCAGAGGGTCCATTTCCCATTGGATGTAAAACTTTCTATGAATAATAGCATGCTTGTATAATATGTTTCATATTTGTGCACTCCTGGGGACGTATGTGTATTAATATTATTTTCTATTTATCCATCCTGAACTCTGTATTAATATCATAATTTCGAAAATAACTATCTATCTGTTTGTTGCGCTTTCGTGATTAAACTACTGCACTGATTTCAATGTAGTTTGTCATGGAAATACTTTGATTTTTGAGGTACGACCTACTTTTTATCGTTATAGCCGATATATGCACCGGCCGAGCTGCGGGCAAAGGGTAATGTTATAACACAGGACAAATTATGTATATTTTGGAACTCGATAACACCATGATTAATCTCAGATTATTATAATCATTATTAGCGATAGACCGCGTCTTTGCGGTCATAATATATATTTTTATATTTCTTAGAAACATTTTCTTGCGTTTGTTTTTGGAATAAATATACATTATGTATAAAAACTTTAATGTTTATATAGTTATGTGAGTGGATCGTCTGAAAAATTTAAAACCTCGACAGTGAAACACTTTCTTTTTCTACAATCTCTTTGAACTTTACACACTTCACCGATATACATTGCGAATGCAAAGATGCACAACAACATACACAAGTTCTTATTAACGAGTGCTGCTATTTTCACATTGACTAACAGTTATTTTTATGACGACTAAAATTGCCAGTTATTATTTTCACAATGTTAATTTTTCCTGAAAAATAACTATATAGGCAAATAATAACACTCCCATACAAATTTTGTGTAAATACGTAATATTTACATAACTATAATGTAATAATTAAAGAAATTTGCTAATCATTGTAAAACGAGTGCGGACTAGGCTTTTGTTATAGAAACCTAGTAATTTGACTTTGACATAACATTTGCTAAGTAGGATGTAGGCACATATGAGCCCGAGTGGTTATGAGACACTTAACATGTGACTATTGCCCTTGGTAATGTCATATACACATTATAAACAACAGAAGTTTAAGTAGCTCAAGTCCTTTAAATTGGTTTGAATTTAAGTATGAATTAAAGAAGTGACGTAATATTTAATATAAGTGTAAACTTATAAAATCGTTTGTTCTTATCGGTTTAGAGTAGAACAGATACGGGAATCGGTTTAGACAAATATACGCGATATGTTTACATATTTGTCGTTTTTGTTTAAATTACAATTTATTGCAAAATTTTGTTTTTCGTGTCACTGAAAATACTTGCCCTATTTGCAGTGACACGAATTAAACTGCCTGAATCATTTATACTCGGATCTTATTTTTATCATATATACCAACTAACATCATAGTGGTGGCCATAATTTAAGCATTATTTTTAAAAAAACTTGTGTCTAAATCTAACTAAAACCTGCGTGAGTGTTATTTAAGTTAATTTGAAAGTAAATCATCATCTTCCTAGCCTTTATTGTTGCCAAGATTAATTAAATCGAAGTTTGAACTAGTTGTCAGTACATTTTATATAATTTAAAAGTAAATACCTCTGTATATTTCCTATCCTATGGCACACAATAAATATTACATCATATACAACTAAACACTTATTTACGAACAACTATTGTTGTGTTGAAATCCTACTGTTTGAAGGACGGAGAAAAAATACTAACAGTATTTGGCCACTACAAAATCATGTTCCTACACGTGGATTTGTTATGAGATTATTGCCTAAGTTATACTACTTCGTATTTAAGTATATGTTTTTGAATAGAATCCTTCTTAGATAGGAGTTAGGAAAAATCTCGGTAAGTAAAATAGAAAGAAATAAAAACATGTATAAAATTTACAAGTGTAAAGTCAGTCTATGATTTTTTCGATTTACTTAATAAATTCATTTCAATTGTATTTCGATCGACTTCAAAAAACGACTTCTCATAACTGTTCTTCTGCTTTTAGTGACTTATTATGACTATGATGTGTGCGCATTGATTCAGTGAAATTATTTAAATGTTGTTCATAATGTGAGTTTTATTAATCAAAAATTATTCATTATGATGTATTAATTTTTGTTTGAATTTTCTGTGATTTGTGGAATGCAGTAGCTGTGGTATATTAACTACGAGTTTGTAGACGACGACCTGTAATATTTTGCGCCTTCTACCTACATCAGCAATACCCTAAGCCTTAGGGCTTAAGGTATAGGACTTAACGTGTACTGGACGGTGTGTACGGCTGATAGACTATATTTCAATATCATCGAAATCTTTATAAATGTCAAAAACTTTGCTGTGCCGAGTGCCAGTGTTAAGAAAAACACAGTAAATTCTAATTCCCTAAAACTGTAATAGTAATTCCTTAACTTTAATAGTATATATACACCTATATATGTCTCAAATATCTTCTATGATATACAGTATACGATTTTTGTATGTATGTTTATGTGTAGGAATGTATATGTGTATATGTTTAAGTGTAGTTATTCTTAGGTTATTATAATTGTACCACTTTCTGGACAACTCTATGCACCTACCTCACTAGATCTCTACACACTCTCAAAGGTTGGCTGGTAGAGAATATATAGGTAATTAATTCCGCAGATGTACATATGTGCATGAGGTTGTAATTTAGTAAATATATAAGATTGAAATATCTATTGCTTTCTCCTCTAAAACTGCATTCACCAGACGCGATCTTTGTTTGAGAAGAAGAGCTGTAATGACAGATGTTACGATGTGACTACGAAGATCCGAAGATCCGGCTGAAGATGTGTATATCTTCAGCCGGATCTTCGTAGTCTAAACAAAGTCGTTAAGAGTGAATCAGACTGCAAGTGTCTATTAATGGCAGGTGAGTGAATTGTGATGTGAGATAGATCCCAGAAGGCCGAATTCACATTCTAATTCATTGCGTTACGTTTAAGTTTATTTAATGTGAGAATGTTTAGATTTAGCTTTCATTTTTTTTGTAAGTTCTTCCGTGTTATGCGTTATAGGATACGTGGCCAGTCCACGATATAAGATAACGGGTGTAAAATTACGTATATAGTTTAGAGGTTTATAGTTCCCGGTATATAAAACTCTGCTTTAAGAAAGGTGCAATATTAATTTCATTAATACAATATTATGCATTCGAAATTGTACTTGTGACTTAATGATTGAAAGTATTGTTGGTGACATTAATTGCTTCGTTCTTTAACTACTAAATAATTTATAACTAGTACCTGGATGACCGAGCTTTGTTCGGTATTTTTTTTTCTCTAAAAATGAGTCCTAGCTAGATCGATGCGTCGCTCTTGAAACTCCCTGCATACTAAGTTTCGTGAAAATCGTTAGAGCCGTTTCTAAGAATATGATTATATATGTACAAGAATTGCTCGTTTAAATGTTTAATAGTTTAGGTTTTTAAATAGATGAACAAAATATAAAAATGTATTGCTGTTTGGACTACAGCCAACTATATATATAGATATATATAGTTTTTTTTTTAATAAAGTAAATGTCTTCGTGTTACAATCTTTTAAATTTGTAATACAAATTAAGTGTTTGTAATTTAACAGTTTAAAATAATTCTTCTTTAATCGATTCCTTAACTCAGTCACTTATTTTGGCGTTTAGCTAGAATAAAAAAAATTGTGATATTATGTTTTGAAATAGAATTTTTCAGAATCAAGCTTTTAAATCAAGGACTTTATATAGCATCTAATCTTAATGAAACGCAACGCCTATTTTTTTGTCTTTATGAAACTCAGACATGGAAGCATACAAGCACGTACCATATGTATAGGCACAACGTACACATTTAACGTACACAGGAATACACTCATGCACGCACACCCGCACGCACTGACGAACGCATATATATTTTTTGCTCTAGGATACCTCCTTCTCATTCTATCAATTGCAAAGCGCTTAATTAGTACATAAAGCTATGCACTGTATGAGAAACTAGCAGAGAAATTAAAATAGCATTAGATTAGATCATAACACAGCTTTTACATAATGCAAAATTATCTTTTTAAGTTGGATATTAAGTCATTTAGTGCTATGTAAATTGCATGACGTAAAAAGATTGGTAGCGTTTTGTACAGGCTAATGAGTACAGCTAGGCTGTACAGTGAGTCTGTATATTTATTCGTCCCGTTTCCCACATTTCCTATTGCATGCTAATATTACTACATAGATTTTAATGTGGTATTGTATATCTTAAAATGTAGATCTCATATTTTTGCATAAGAGAAAGTAAGTATCTACTTCTGAAGTTAATAGTATTTAGATATTGTTCTTATGTAGTTCGCGCCCTTTGTCACCTGTTGGTTTCTTAATCCGTCACTACACGGACTAGAGGAGTACTAACGAGTGGAGTCATCATTAAATTAATTATTTAAATATGTTTTGCTGGCTACTAACCTTCTAGTAAAAATCAACAGTATCTTTGAAACTAAAAATGAGAAGAGATTCAGCTCTAATACATTTAACGCATTAAATTAAAATAAATAGAAATCATGCTCTAAGAACAGGTTGAGAAATCGGACTCATCAATTCCTGTTGGCAGCAAAATGAAAAAGGAATCGTATGTCGCGTATTTGCAGAATAATATTTGTAAGTATATGTTTTTGATCTCGCGATTCAAATTTCGATACATGGCATGACGAATGTATGTAGTTTTGAAATACGAGCAGTACTTCAAGGCAAGTAGTATGCCTTTAAAAAATTCAAATGTGAAGTTACTGTTTATTCAACTGTTTCAAATTAATTGAAGATGATTTAATTTTGAAAGATATTGTATCTAATGATTTCTTTGTCTCCAATATACAAAAAGGCTTGCTTTGTTACAAATGTTTAAAGGTTTCTTTTCGTTCTGTTGTTCATTTCCTAGTATAGTATATTCTCTGATATGATAAACAAGGTCATTGCGTTAATAAATCGTACATCTGCCTCTGTGGCGCGGTGGTAGCGAACGCGATTGCTGTGCAAGAGGTCTCGGGTTCGATTCCTAAGCCGGACCAAATGTTTGTATGATCTGCAAATATTTGTTTCGGAGTTTGGGTGTTTTCTATGTATAATATGTATGTATTTACAAAAAAAAAGTATGTAAGTATTAATATCAGTTATCTAGTACCCATAGCACAAGCTCTGCTTAGCTTGGGACTAGATGGCGTTGTGTGTTAAAATGTCTGAACCTGTCTGTCTGAACATATATATCGATAACTCTATATACACTGCTCTAGACAGAGATCTCCTCAGAAAGGAGACCTTAAAGTTTTACCTCTCTTTGCACGACACCACGTGGACTTTAAACTATTGTAGTTTAAAGTCCATGTGGTGTCCATGCAATGTGTAATAAATTTATACTTAAATCCGTCTGAAGGTGAAGGATCGAGAATATGAAGTACCTTATCTCATAGGTATTATAAGAGGTGAAAAAGACAGCATATCACGTAGCACAAATTAACTTTAAGGAGAATGAAAACTTGAAACCAACCATGTACCATCCATCTGGTTGGCTTGATATAGTAGGCCCAAATCACCGTTTTAATGAGAGGCCTATTGTCGACCTGTGGATTGTTAAAGGCTTGCGATGAATTCAAAAGTTTTTTAGCACTGTGTTGGTAGTCTCATGACTTATTTTAATACTATGAACAATATTAGCTCTGATTTGACGGATAAAAGTATCGAGCAAATATTAAAAAACAAATAAGTCTGTATTCACTTTGTACTTGGTTCATAACTTTAAATATTATGTAAATAGACTGAAATACTGAATGTTCAATGGCTTTTAAAGATAAATCTTACTTGGTTTTCGTGTCCAAAGGACATAGAGTTAGATTCCTGAACCTATAGAGATAAAGTATGTTCAGTAAGTTTCAACTAGTGTCAGTGTAATACTAATTGAGACATATTACAGAACTGCCATCAAACTTCAATCAACCAAAGTATGCTTGAGTGGCAATTATTAGTCTAATAAATAATAACGAAGGGATTTAAGTAATACAATTTTGGTTATTTTGCTTTTGAAAGTACATATACGTTTTGTTAACATATATTATAATAAAATCGAGTGTAAAAATAAAATCATACAAAGTGAAGATACAGTGCATTAGTTTACATTTGATATCTAATAACTTTAAACGAGCAATTCTTGTCTATATATATGTTTGACATTGGGTACGGTTTTCGGTCTTAACAAGTTGCAAAAAGAGTTTTTTTACGATTTTTGCTCAATTTTATTACTCTACAGTTTTGATAACTTCTTGACTCAGAATTTATTAATCACGAAAAGGTTTTTTATATGGTATAGTGCACGAATGAGCGACCTAATGGTAAATAACCACCAACGTGGAAGTACTTTTAAAACTCAAGAGTTGCAGGCAGGCAAGAAAAAATCTTGAGAAATGTACAAACACACCCCTGAAGATATTTTCTTAATTTTTTCTTCGGTAACGTTAATGACCAAATGGCGTGCATAGGAGAGGATTATGTCCAGCAATATATTGCCATAGGCTGATGAACCTAAGTTTTGTAAAAAGTATTTAATTTTTTTTGATATGAGATCACTGGTAAAATCGATATGAATGTGCCGAAGTATGGCTCCCACGATTATATATCAGAAAAAGGTTTATTATGTTCAAAATTTTAAGAACGATTTCTTATCCTTGATCGTATCTGCATTGATTGGATTGTGTATTGCCATGTGTGAATCAGTTATATTCAATGAAATAAGAATAACTAAACTAATAAATAAATACTAAAATAAAATAAAAAGTAAAGGTGTTCAACGTTTGATCCAATATTTTTGATCGGCATACTCTTGATCTATCAGTTTTGTACTGATCGTGTGTACTACGTATTATAACTTTTAGATGTTTATATTTTGGTACTTGGTACTTTGGTACTAACAAAATTCGATAGCTTACAAATATTTAGAAAAAAGAAAAAACCCACTGCGTCAATATCATATATGAAACATATAAATTATATAATCAAATCACCGTTAAGTTTTTTTTATTTTGATACCATACTTGATGAATTTTGAAAAGTTTTTTTTTTCTGAGATTCAAAGTCGCTCAGCGTAATATAGAGAGGGCTATGCTCGGCGTTTCTCTAAGGGATCGCATCAGAAACGAGATGATCCGACAAAAAACCAAGGTCATCGATATAGCCCACAGGATTAGCAAGCTGAAGTGGCAGTGGGCTGGCCACATTTGCCGAAGAACCGATAACCGTTGGGGTAAACGAGTTCTTGAGTGGAGACCGCGTCTCGGCAAACGTAGTGTAGGACGTCCACAGGCCAGGTGGAGCGATGATTCGCGCAGGACGGCTGGCAGGAGCTAGGTGCGAGAAGCCTTATATCGAACTAAGTGGCGTGAAATTGGAGAGGCCTATGTCCAGCAGTGGACTGCGATAGGCTGATGATGATGATTCTTTTCTGAGATTACTTTTTGGCAACAAAAATCTTTCATTTTGTTTTTTTTAAATTTTGATACATCTAATGTCACTTTCAAGACTAAGTCGAATCTATTGACACCATTCACATAAAAATACGTTAAACCATTTAGGCTCTAGGGCGTGCCAATGTAATATACATACATACATCCGAAAAACATCCGATAAAAAGTTGGATGACTATTAAAGAAAAATGACGCCATTTCGAACAAGAAATGACATTAATTGATTATTTTATAACCTGTATCCGTAGCAGCTGTAATGACCCGGTTAAGGCGAGTAACTTTGGATAGTGACCCCATGGGGGAGAAAATTAGTTACGTATCAAACATTGGCATTGCTTTTACTTACTGTCAAATTGAGGACAACTTTTTTTTATTTATGAGCAATAACACCGAAGGTCTATAATATTTCAATTTTTTCTTATGCATTGACTTTATCTTGCATTACTTGAAGGAGAATAATCAGATTGTAATAAGTGTCAGTAAAACCTTCCTTTTGAATCATTTTGCCGAAAACTGCATTGAAATCCATCGAGTAGCGTAAATGGTATAAAACGAACATACATCGGGAGCGACTTCATTTTAAAGACTAGTTTTCGTTACTATCGTAAATTTTACACATTAACTGGATAATTTGTCATAAGGATTAATAGCAGGAGCCGATTCGTTTGTGAAATGTTATTAAAAAGTCTGTTCTAATTCCTGTGTCATAATGCTGAGAGCGATAAGGATCCTAGGTAATTCTGAACTTAAAAAAATTTTCGTCATTAGGCTCTTATTTACAATAAGTTAGAGAGACTGGCATGTAACTTGGCCAGATTCGTTAGATGCGCAAGGGACTCGGGGTTTGTAGTAGCACCGTTCCGAGCAAGCGATTGGAGCGTCAGTCGATTACACTTCTATTTTGTTTGTTTTGATTAGTTGCACTAAGTGTATTATACTCGATCTTACCCCCACTGCACCGAAATCTGGCTGTAACTTAGCCAGATTTCCGGTTTCTATTCTTGTCAAGCTACCGTAGATGTAACTATGCAATAATAAAAAACAAACATCACTTATTTTCCAAAATGTTCTAGTCTTAAGACATAATTTTAATAGTAGTGTAAAGAGGTTAACAAAGAACTACTACAGGCCCTTTCACTTTAAAACATCTGTATTTAGGGCAGTTTTTGTTATTCACCATACGTTTTCAATACCAGTCCACGACTAAAGATATCAGTCATCACTATAAATAGTTTAAGAGTACAGCCGCATACTTAATCAATGCACAAACGAGAGCACAACATGACCACAGACAATATTTTATTTATACCAATCGAATGCAAATCGGCGTGTAAATATGTGGGTCTTTGTGTGTATATGTAGTTTATTTATTTAATAAGGCAATTACAATAGGTTACCAATAACACATTATTTTATAGGATAAATATAGATTTAGTACTGATTGTTACGCTTCCGCAATAACACAACATGATATACAAAGTTAGATTAACTGGAAATCAACTGTTACAATTAGACCCAAACATATAATAATATTACCCAAATTATTATAATAACAATAATAATAAATTCATGCAGTTTACATATACATTTCCAAATGCACACACTTCTTTACTAATATTTTAAAGAGCTAAAGTTTCTAACTTTTTTTGTATGGTTGTAGGGGGTAATCTTCCGAAGTACTGATCCGATTCGGAAATTTCTTTCAATAATAGAGAGCGACACTATTCAGGAGTGATATAAGTGAATATTTTATTATGATTGAACAAAAATATTAGAAAAAAATAATAGTGTCTGTAAATCAAGTGGAAAGAAAGCGGGCGGTGAACGTCCAACGAATTGGGCACGGCTAGTTATACATAACTTCATAGACTCCACAGACTGTGTTAACACAAAGCAAATGATCGTTGCTCAACATAATTATCTATCCTAAGTGGAAATCGAACTCACGACTTCAGGCTTAGCAGTTAGGATCTCTAATTACTAGATCAACAGGCCCCTAGACTGTTGATCTAGTAATGCACGAAAGTCTGAGCCCTGTACAGAAAAGATTGGCCTCTAGGTCTAAAACTTTTCGGGGAATATAAAATTAAGACACCGTTTACGGAAACACTGGTATAATAAAATAACTATAAACAAAAACTATGACGCAATGGTAAAAGTAGGACGTACTCTGTGAACTGAGATAACAATGAAAAAAGAAGCCATGTGTTATGAATGTATGAATGAATCCAAGTGATGCTGTGAATTAGTCATGAGTTCACTATCTCGTACTGTTAATAAACGTGGTGACTGCACACTGCAAGCCAATCAGACTACTAAGTACAGATTGCTAATGAATGATGAAGGTTGAGGACAACAGTGTAAGAACACAGATGAGATTTTCATTTGGAAATCTAAAGAGTCTATAAAGTTTGGTTAGTTTTTTTTTCTATTTTGGCAAGTTGTTGAATCATTTGTTTCTTACTTCTTTATAAAATAATAAATAAAACACAATTCAATCTTGGATAAGCATAGGGATATTTTGATTCTTGAGGAAGGACATAGAAAGAGTAGATGTAAGGTGTAATGTACGAATGTTATGGACTTTTCTGATTTGGACGTCACGAATTGGTAATTGGGAAAATCAAATTTATTATTACGATCATCAATAGTTAAAAAACGGTAGTAGAGAGTGTTGTAATTCTAGAATTTTCGTTCGTTAGTAAATCAATTAAAAAGGAAGATCGTCAGAAGAAGTTAATCAAATTTACGCTTCATTTATTTCGTAAACATTTACAAAAAATCATTAAATCGCGTAGGGCACGAGTAACTTCGATGACCTCAATTAGGCAGTGCAAAAAGGAGCAAAGCCTTTTATAGGCAATACAGTTGAACCGTGCCTTTTAATTATTTCATCGCAAAACTGTTTTGTTCAGGAAGTTGAACAAAAAAAAATCGGATGACGTATGCGATTTCTGTCAAGTAATATAATATTTTAGAAAGAGTCAACGTTCTGAGAATTACTACGTGGGAATCTGTAAATTTAAAGTTTAATAGTCTTATATATTATATAACTATGAGCCACGCATGGGCCGACTCGACCGGAGTTATACCACGGCTTCACAGAAAACCGGTGTGAAACAGCACCTGCGCTGTGTTTCACCGAGTGAGTGAGGATACCGGAGGCCCATAATCCAAACCTTCCCCTCATCCGCCTCCCCATCCCTCAAGGCCGGCAACGCACTTGTGACGCCTTCGGTGTTACAGGTGTACATGGGCAGCGGTAATCGCTTACCATCAGGCGATACGTCTGTGCGTTTGCCCCCTATTCCATAAAAAAAAACTAGGAAAATTATAGAGACAATGATTAAATACAAGTTAGTAAAATGTATTTGGTATGTACGTATGGTAATAATATTACGTATGTGCGTCAGAATAACATCGCAATTGGGTATTTGTGAGTTGGTTATGACGTCCAAACTTTATTTTATTGTTCCACTTTCCAAAACCGTGATTAGCCATGATTGATACTTGCGGCTAGCTCTGATTTTAAGAAGTGCATTTCTTTTATTTTATAATCTTTTAGTTTATATATTTAAAAGCACTTCAAAACATTTAATAGCTTAGCTTTCGTGAATTTTTTTTGTCCTTTAATTGTAATAAATCTAGAAAGTCAAGTGGTTCTTCTCGTAGACCAAAGCTAGGGTCTCGGGGTAACTTTTCCAGGTCTGTAGCCTGTTTAAGTGATGTTCTACGCCACCTGTAACTACAGTTGGGTCATTGGGTTAAGTCCTAAAGGGCCTCTTAGTAGCTATTAATATAGAAAGTTAGCAGGTATTAATATAGAAAGTACATATATTCTATGTTTAAAAAAACAAAAGTCAATTTTCTATCTAACTATCTTCTTCAAAAAACTATATTGTAACTTAACAAACAGCTAAGTTATCTGTCAGCGGGGTGAGTCCCTGATGATCTGAGCTACAGACTCACGTCTAATTCAGACACCAGTCCTCTTACAAATGCTGTATTAGTGTCTTGTTTTTGTGTTGTGATAAGAATTGAATAATAATCCATATATCAGTAGTTGTGAGAAGAGAAATAAAGAAATTATTATTATATTATTAGCCCTGAAGCCTAAAAAATAAAAATAAATTACAAAAGATTTACTTAAGATAATAGTACAGGCATCTGCTATTTGTGTAGTTAGCTACGTCTATTTGGTTGGTTCAACATAAATCGCATCACACGAAACCAATGATTTAATTGAAAGGGAAAAGACTAAATTTAAATAATTTGCATATTAAATACTACTTAGTTTCGATCTCATGGCGCGGTCATTAAAAACTCTAAATGTTTATTGATCTTGCTCCATTTGCATTGCTGTCTACTTTTTTTAGGGTTCGTACCGCAAAAAGAAAAACAGAACTCTTATAGGCTCACTTTGTTTGTTGTCCTTCCGTGTGTCTAGACTCTTTTTGTCTGGATTGCATGGAGGTATCAAGCTGAAATTCATATCGAATACTCAGGTCTACTGTCACTTGGAGTTGTGAAAAAATCATACTTCTAATTTAGCTTTAAGAACTCTTTCTAATCCCAATGCATGCATCACGTACGTAGGTTGAAATTAGCTATTAATGAGATCTACTTGATAACAGTATAAATTGTTCACTTAAGATTTAATTAAAAGCTTTAACTCTTCAACATTATTATTTGTAGGTGTAGTCGTTCACACCCACCCAATATAATCCTGGTTTTTGTTCTGTATACAGAACAATTATGAAGTCAGTTTCATTCAAATTTCCTTGAGCAGTTTCAGCATTAAAATAACCTTTTCTAGATGTAGGACGTATTGAATCAATTTTCATGGGTAATTAGCAAACCTACTCAATAAGCTTTGATTAGATTCTGGAACGTGATGCTCCCTGTACCGTTTTGTTTTTTTCTCTTTCTAATACGTTTATATCTTCTACTTTTATAATATCTATGAGTAACTTCATGTTAGTAGCCCTAGTTTTATCAAGCCTTGGGGGACGGGGGGGGGGACTGGTTAAGGGGAAAAGTTGGATTATGGGCTTTCGGTATCCTCACTCGGTATAACGCAGCGCAGGCGCTGTTTCACAGCGGTTTTCTGAGAGGTCCTGGTATCACTGGGTCGGTCGAGCTGGCCCATGCATGCCGAAGCGTGGCTCTCCCACGGTGACGGAATACCGACACATTATCGTTAGTATATAATTGTTTTAAGCTGAATAGACAACGCTATTGAACTGACTATACTAACTTCTTGAACATTATTTCTAATCACTCCTAAATTCAATTGAATAAAAATACTATAGTTAAACTAGTTGGAGCTGATAGAATGATGGAGCCAGGCAGTGGAAAGTGTATATTTTTAGTGGCCGCTAGTAAGCCCTTCGAGTGGGCGTTAAGAGGATTTGTTTTAAGAGGTACAAGATTGATCTTATGAACAGTATCAGGAGGTAAAGAGTGGAATTTGTTATTTGTTTAAGCTAAACTATAAATATCATATTTTAAAATAAACACAGTTACGAAATTTTTGTGTTTGACTCATACTTATCGTATTTAATTAGAAATATTTTCTCAGAAAAGTTCTCACATTCTTATGAACAACTCAAGTCCAAACACTTAACTATATCACTAGCTTAGGTTTTTCAAGATTTATGGAATATGTAAAAGGTTGCGTAAAGCATTTAAAATTATCAAGTAAACTTTAATTTAACTTTTTTGCTATATTTGGTTATTATTAGTATTAAATTTAGGAATAAAAAAATAAATAAATATATATTTTCGAACATTTTAACACACAACGCCATCTAGTCCCAAACTAAGCAGAGCTTGTACTCATATTATTACATATATACATTTTTTTTTGTAAATATATACATATTATACATAGAAAACACCCAAACTCCGAAACAAATAATTGCAGATCATACAAACATTTGTTCCCGAATTCGAACCCGAGACCTCATGGACTGCAGTCGCGTACGCTACCACTGCGCCACCGAGGCAGTCAATGACGAACATAATTCATTATAATTCATCATCGAGACACCGACAAAAAGATAACCGACTTCAATGCACCTAGCATTGAAGTTGGTTATCTTTTTTAAAGTTAATTATGTATCTCGATATTTATGAAGACGGAAGGTATCATTCGTTGCAGCTACAATAAATAAAATCCCTATTAATATAAGACCGCACATAAACAATATAATTCCACTTAATTATATGTTTCGGTACCGATCGTAAATATTTTTAATGATGGTTCATTCATAATACATTAAAACCTTCTTTCCGTTTTATTTAATTTATGTACCTCTTAGTGCTAGCTTTTACCCTCACCGCGGACTGATTTGCTCATAAGTAACAACATAACTTTTTTTTATCCTTCTCATTATATATATATATATCCATCTAGAACTAGACAATGCTTTCAGAAAAAGACATTCTATAGAAAAAAAAATAGTCAAGTTCAAGTGGGGCTCGCCCAAGAAGGGTTTCGTACCATTATCTATACATATCAAGCTTTTGCCCTGATCGACATTAAGCAAAAACGAGCAAAAAATCACGTTTATTGTATGGGAGCCCCCTTAATTATTTATTTTACTCTATTTTTTAGTATTTGTTGTTATAGCGCCAACAGAAATACACCACACAGAAAATACACAGAAAATTTCAACTGTCTAACTATCACGGTTCATGAGATATAGCTTGGTGACAGACAGACGGAGGGACAGCGACGATTTACCCTTTACTTATTTTAACCAACGTGTTTCTACATTAATTTATTATTGGCAAATGAAAATCACCTCTGTGCATTTTCATGAAAAGCTTGCAAAGACATTTTAGTTCATCCTAAGGCTGCCTAAAAAAGCACCTAGTAGTGCAAGATCGTTCTAGGTACATTACCAGGTATATGGCAATTGTTTACATGATTAGTCTCTTGCGAAAATGATGTAGAAACAAAGTGATTTCTTTTAACCTGTATCCGTCAAAAACATCAAAATATAAAAAGATACAGCTACGAAATAGCTGCAGGCATACTGTACGTGATGACATCTCATTCGAATAATATACATTAGTGTGTATGACTCGAATGTATGACTCAATTATGTAAAATAAAAATAACTAATAAAATAGGTAAAGTATAAGAGAAGACGCTACGAGAAGAGAAAATCCTTAAAAGTAATGATAAATTCTCTTTGAAATAAGATCCGTCATCTCCACATCACACACCACACCATCAACTTCCTAATACACCAGTCTTATATATAATAATTGCCCTATGTTTTTCAACCCATGCTTTTCTTGCCATCCCATGGTTGCCTGCAACCGATAAAGTCGCCACTTGTACTTCCATAGTTTTAAGTTAATCTTATAACTAACCTGGTGTACCATAAAGAGATGTATTATTGTTATTGATAGTTACTAAATATCGGAGTAAGTCTAATCATCTCATTGGGGATCAAAGATCTATATTTGAATTATAAACATCAAATGTATGTCCAGAACATTATGCCTCATTACTTTAAAATTATAATACACCACTGTCGACTTTATTTTACTAAACTTATAATAATTGTAACCTACACATTATGAAACTGTAATCAGATAAAATCGAACCATGTGATGAACTTCATTATGGTTTCATTTGCTTTGCTTTAATACTGAGAATGACGCTTGAAATCTGTGCGTGCGCATTGTGTCGAATACTGACGTAATATGCATATATTTGGGCAAAATGTTTTCTGTAATTGATTTTCCTTATCTTTTGATCCCGAGTAACAAATGTGATTAAATTCAAGACATTCTTAAATAACAGACTGATTTCTATATATTCCTTTTCACCAATTTTCGATAAGTCAATTTGTTTTAATGAGGAATGATACTGCGATCATAGGGTCGTATTATTGGTAGCTGGTTCATTCAAGTGTGAGTACTTTTTGCGTATTAACATTGATACTTACAACCCAGGCTGGTAAATATGATGTCACTCGTATCTTTGGTATTACCCATAATTGTCTCGAACAGAATTTCATTTATTTTATCTCTTAATTGTGTATAAACACTTTTCCTTTTCTTAGATAGACAAACATTGATGTAAGTATATGACAATAAAAAAATCATACCCACTTCACATTACAATATTGTTTGCTTCTTTGTACCACTTCCTAGGTGTAAGTACAATTTTTAGAATTAACAGTCATTCAGAAAGTTTGAACTCACGGATAGACAGGACGAGTGTTTAGGTTTCCTTGATATGTGATTGAATATCATTACCAAAACCAGGACCGAGCAGACATCCGGGGAATGACCTAGGACTGGTTTATGTTCATGGTGATGAATCATCGACTTATAGCTAATCAAATTGGTACAAGGAAAAGTAATCGTAGCAAGGACTCCTCAGTATCAATGACTAACGTTTATTATTAAATGTTATCGTGAGAACAATTAAATTACAACACCGGTCACGTTGACCTGTTATGGTAATTTAAAACTCCTTAGGGAGGCGCACATAACCCGGTTGCGCTCGGTGATTAGAAACAATCACCGAGGGTAAGCAACGTACGGTTACCACGGAGGGTACCTGGATGGGTGACCGCTGGTGGCATGTTACTATGATCATCTCCGTGATTCGGAGGTCACGTTAAGTAGTTGGTCCCGGTTTTTATCATTCGATAATAGTCGTGAGGCTTAGTTGGAGGCCTTCTGGCGGCTTAAAAACATCCAACGGCAAGATACGTAGCCACCGGCCATGGAGCGAACGACGGCCGGCAGCGAGAGATCTCCTCCGATGACTGCAATGAGGGCCCGACGTTGCGGCGCCCAAGCGGGGCACATCGCCAGCGTGTGCTGAGCCGAGTCCTCAGTGCAGTCGTAGTGGTGACAGGCGGGACTCAATTCCCTCCGCGCGACCGAGTGTAGGTACTTCAAGTACTTCCCGAAGCAACCGTACCCGGAAAGCACCTGCGTCAGTCGGAAGGAAAGGGTCCTGTGCTGCCACCCTGCCCACTCGAGGATGACCGGCTGGAGAGCCTCCACGGTGGCGAAGCTAGCACGTGGAGCCTCCAGCCGCGAAGACCAACGAGCCATAGTGGCTCGACGGGTGATTTCACGCCACTCGCGTACCTCTTCAGGCGGAGGGCGCATGCCACTCTCCGCCCGGAATTCAGCCACCCGTCGATAAACTTCGGCGAGCACCTCCGCCTCCAAATCCCACGGGGGTGTTCCGGCCAAGGCGCACGCCGCCTCTGTGTCATCTGCCTAGCCTGCATCATTCCCAAGATTATTTAAGGTCAGCTACCAGTTCAACCGGTTTTATTTAATATCAGTTTTTATACGGAGCGACTGGCACCGGACCTCCGCTACCCTGAGCGCAAACTGAATTCGTACGTTGAACTGGTTGTCAGTATATTTGTGGGCACTGACTTCCTAATAACGATTGACATAGATGTTCATGACAACTGAGACCGATAGCTTAATCTGATTCTTAAACACCACAAAAAATTCATACTCCTGGCTATTATTAAGAATTTCGTGTTAAAAAGCGAATTCCAGGCCTTTTGGTCGACAGTCGTATATCTTAACCGCTTGACCAAAGAGTCAGTTTTACAATATAATTACACAAAAAACGGGAGAAGGTGATACGGGAAAAGGAAGAAATGTTAGAAAAAGAAAAAATTGAAAAGAAAATAGGTTTATTTAGTGCAGAAAGGACTAACTTTCTAAAAACATACAACAGCATTCATTTTAACAACAAAAAAAACATACAACTTAAAGTGGGACTGAGGTCTTTTGTTCATTTAATATACTTGGTAAGTGATTGTGTGATAAACAAAATTATAGAATTCATGTCTAGGCGGAATCACCACTGACTTCTGGCTTATGCATCGCCACAATTGTGTTTTTTCTAGATTGAAAAAAAGCAGGCTCGGGTGAAGCGTGCCTAGGGGGATAGTAACGGAAACAAAGGGGTTCCCACACAGTATGGGGCCATCTACGAACCGTAGGTGGCCCGAGGTACGTCGGGATTACAGGGTTTTTCGTTGCTAGGGTGCACCTGGTTCCCCTGCTTCTAGTACCCGACACGGCGTGCGGTTTTAGTCTATTCGAGCCCGACATGCCACTGGTGGATTCCGAAAGGATTTCCGAACGAGAAAAAAAGGGAAATTGAAAGAGATTTTCCAACCCGCAACAAAGAAAAATGCTCTTTAAAGATTTATATCTTATTAGGTATGCATTTTACTATTTTAATTTATTACTAAGTTGACCCGTGGTCATTGGATCGGTTTCCACAGCACATGCTCCGTCTAGTTCTATAACAGACGATCATTTGCATTTGCAATGTTTCAAATTCTTTTATTTAAAACTTTATTATTTAACATAAATATTGCTCATTACATGATTATTTGAAATATTATCCAATAAAAAAAGTATGAAAAAATACATAAGTACCTAATATCTTCGAGTCCTATTACCTATGAATATGATGACGAATATTTTACGGAACTTTTCTATATATTGCACAACGCACTCAAATGTTTGTAAAATGATCGGATATTAGTGTTACAAAAGCATTTAGATATGAATTAATTATTCCGAATATGCAACTTGATACAGCAGACGCCCACTTCACGCTAAATACTACGCCTCCTATTACGCATTGGGACATTTTTATTTTAATGACTTGCTTACGTAAACAAGGAAAAGTTCAATTTTGGTATTAGAACTACCAAAATCTACGATTTAAAGAAATGAGAATCAATCTTCTTCGTCAGGAAGAGATAGATCTTATGCGAAACTGAAACCTAATCTTTCGAATATCTTTGACTGCCTCGGTGGCGCAGCGGTAGCGTTAGCGATTCTTGTTCTTGAGGACTTGGGTTCGATCCCCCAGTCGGATCAAATATTTGTATAATCTACAAATGTTTGTTTCGGAGTTTTTGTGTTTTCGATGTATGATACGTATGTATTGACAAAAAAGTATATATGTATTTATATCAGTTGGCTTGTACTCATAACACAAGCTCTGCTTAGTTTGGGACTAGACGGTGTTGAATGTTAGATGTCCGAAAATATTTATTTATTATATTTCAAAGAGTTCTCGCGCGGAAACCAATTACCGGGAAACGGAGATCTGAGAGGTCAACTACAAGGTAGTCCAATGATTTGTCGAAGGTCGTGAGAATCCGATGAATGCGGGCAGCACAGAACCGGTTGTTTTGGTATAACTTGGGAGGCCTATATCCAGGAGTGGGTGTCATTTGGTTGAGAAAAGAAGAGAAAAAGTTTTATTACGATATTTCCTGGTAATTCAAATCGTTTCTTCAGGTCATGTTTCGTATGAAGACCACTCAATTTTTAAGAAAATCCAAGATCGCAGTAATTGGGAAAGAAGTGAACATTAAATTACTTCCACGTGGAGTTTGTGCAACATGCAGACATTATTCACGCGATGAGTATTAAGCAATCGACTACGGGGTTGTGGCGTAATTAATCGTTATATCAATGAAATCGAGATATGATAAGAAATGAACAGGGCCGTACTTAGGTCGGGGCTGTTACTCGTAGCATGTCGAATTGATACTGAATCTTTCGCCTTCACTATGTAATTTAATTTATTCGTTCGATGAAGAAATAATAATGCTAAGGTAGGAAAGAAAAAAGTATGGTAAAAAAACTTTAAATTATATTATTTACGAATAAAAGTGATAACAATTTTTTTTGCAAGTATTATCAAGTATTTCAACCTACCGAACTTTCTGAAAAGGAACTTGATATGAGGTTGACTATTTGATAGTATAATTTATACGTAAACAGTAATGCTTCTTGAGAATAACAATCGGGAATTTGAATTAAAAAAAAAAACTATTTCGGAATTCCATTTTTAAAATAACACGGAATGAATAGATTATTCGAATTCAAATAAAGTTACGAATTTAGTTTTTTACTAATGCAACTACAAAAATTAGTATCATGGCAACAATTTCGACAACATTAAGAGTTTCTCGTGGTTAGTCGAGTATGTTAACATAATGGAAAGTGAAGCAATCCTACTCAGGTCAGACTTCGGATGGGTGACCGTTCTTAAAATACTTAACGTTGGTGCCGATTGCTCTACAAACATCTGAGGTAATAGTTGGAACCCTAAAAAGTCTGATGAATGATTCTTACTACTGCAAAACTTCGAAGATCAGTATTTGTAGTAAATACTTGAGTTATGGAGGTTTTGTTTTGTTTCGTTTCCCCGGACTATTTCCACACTTAGCCACTTGATTGGGCCGTTGTGATCCTAGATCATCCCAGAAGCTCAGCCTTTTCAGGTCACTACTTGTTTCTGGAAGTGATGTTGGTTGGAGGATGTCTACCCGTTATCTGTCACCCTTTTACATTCTGTAAGAACGCGCTGCGGTGTTTCTTCTGCTTCCATGCATCTCCTGCACAGTGGTCTGCCCATTGCTTATAGTAAATAGATGCTTTATTAGGGGACAATGTCCAGTCAGGATACCTATGACCTTCCTGACTGAGATCATCCCTTTTCAGTGTAATCCCGTTGCAGGTTAGTCTTTTTGATGCTACCGGAATCGCACTATTTGTTTGCCTGCATCCTTCTGAGTTGTAGAGGTGTAACAGTAGTTTGGGGTAAAAACCACAAACAACAATGGAACGGGTAGTTTAGTGGTATCACAGTAGACTCAAAGTAGGAATAGTTACATAAAAACCTGAACTTGATTTTTTTATAATTAAATAACAGTTTTTTTGTTTGTGCTAAAACAAAAGACTGACAACCAAGAAAGTGGTTTGCTATTTTTCAATTATATACGTACATGGTTAACCCCAGGTAACCAGAAAACTAAATTACGGCTAGCTATAAAATATTCTGTCAATAACTACCTACTTAAAATAGCCTGTTTTTAAGGAAACATCCAACGAATATAATTTATTTTTTTAATTTAATTATATTCTTTTTCTGAAACATATTCTAACTTTTTTATATGTGTTTACAATTAGCATGTAAATGCGATGTTCGTTTGTATTTATTTATATTATTTTATTTTATATGTATGTGTACACAGTGTTTAGGTAATAAAAATATGATCGTTTATTAACGTTTGTTTGACCATTTAAAGCTTTTCGAATCGATATAAACCTTATTTTCTTAGTCTATTTTTACTACATAAATAAAAGCATTTAATACCCTAAAAAAACCACTCATCGCCAGTTTTCATCCCTGAATTGCTAGTTACTCTTTCTATCACAGTCTGTCATTATTTATTTATTTATTTTTTTTATTTTTTTATATTTAAGCTGCCAAAATGACTCTGCCTTGCCTGATGGAAAGCATGAGCAGAATCCAAGAGTGGTGGTCACCATCCTCAATGCGAAAAAGAACAATGCAGCATGGTGACCCACACTATGGCGGCCTGGGGGGAAAGGGGATGGTGAGGGGGATAGGGGGCGTTGGATTGGGGTATGGGCCTCCGGTATCCTCANAATGCAGCATGGTGACCCACACTATGGCGGCCTGGGGGGAAAGGGGATGGTGAGGGGGATAGGGGGCGTTGGATTGGGGTATGGGCCTCCGGTATCCTCACTCACTCGATGAAACACAGCGTAAGCGCTGTTTCACACCGGTTTTCTGTGAGGCCGTGGTATCACTCCGGTCGAGCCGGCCCATTCATGCCGAAGCGTGGCTCTCCCACGGTTTATATTTATTATATTTAGACTGCATGTATGACGTAGTAGTTTAAGCGGTTGCCACGTCGCTTTCTACTAAACTGAGTGTTGTGGGTTCAAACTCCACACGGGACAACACATTGTGTAATGTACAAATTGTTGTTTTGAGTCTAGATTTTTTTAGTGTTCGTTTTATGTATATATGTTTTATGTATGCATAAAAGTAAGAGTAGTAGGCGCTAAAGTGCTGTGGGTTATAACCTATCGTGTTGTAACTCTTTGTGTGGTCCATAAATTGTTGTTCTGAGTCTGATCGTTCTGTGTGTCCGTTTTATGTATGTTAGTAAAGTAGTCCGCGATACAGGATTCGTAATGCGAAAGTTGTATGACAAAAAATATGCATGTAATTACATTTTATAAATGTATTGGGAACATTGATACCAATGCCAATTGCTGAACAATTGGTTATTTCAACGAATTCCAATTAAAATAATAGTAAATTATGTATTGCGATCATTTATATTAATATTTATTGCACAGGCACATAATGAAGAGAAAGACAATACAATTTTCCTGTAATTGCTGTAAGATCGCAAATGGTAGAGTTTAAGGTTATAAACTTTGTTAGTTACAGCCTCGCAGCAATGATAGCAGCATCGCAGTTGAATTTAAATTTAAATAAACTTATCAGTAGAGATCTAAAAACTTCCAAATGGTTCACACTGAGTCTAACGTTACTGGCCGCCCATAACATATAATGTTTGAATTTAGAATGTTATTTTTTTAAACATGAAAACTCATTCTTCTTCTTTTGATGATATGGCAATCAGCCGGATCAGCTATTTCTACCAATGTCAAGTATTTCAAATCTTCAATTCTAATTCTTCGAGTCTTCAAGGCTTCGTCGTGATGGAATTAATGATAAAAAATATAAAAAATGTGGATGACATGAAACGGGGACCGTCATTCGCAAAAACAAAAAACGATCTCCATGAAAACATTAGTTGATGTAGATAAATTTTGACGGGAAATCGCGTGTCAACATTTTATTATCTCAAGTTAAAGTTCGTTCTCCGAAGCTAAAATGGAAATAATACGAAAAGATTTTTGGCCGATGACTTTTATGATTTAGAAGTTCTTTATAAGAAAAAATATATTATTCTACGAATAAATTGTTTCTTTTTATCAGTGACACAACATTTTCAGTTTCGCCTACGTATGTTACAGCATTGTCCAATTAGATCGAAATACCTATTAAATGACCCACGCAACTTCGTCTACGTCTCCAAGGTCTAGCCATTCCAAAGATTAGCTGTAACTTGGAAAAATAATAAAAATAACAATGGTGATCTCTTCGGAGAAACCGAAGGTTTTGTTTGTGCGATTATGGACGAAGTTATCATGACGAACAACTATCGGAAGTATATCCTAAGGGATGGTACGGTTGATATCTGTCGGGCATGTCACCGTCCCGGAGAATCTATTAGGCATATTATTTCTGGTTCTTCTCGTCTTGCTAACGCTGAATATTGGCACAGTCACAACCAAGTAGCCAGGATAGTACATCAACAGCTTGCCCTCAAATACAAACTTGTAAAATTCAGAGGTGCCATACTACAGGTATGTGCCCGACCCAGTTCTCGAAAATGGTCGTGCTACGTTATATTGGGATCGATCTATTATTACAGTCAGGACTATTGTTACCAATAAGCCTGATATTGGGGTCGTAAGTCGATTAGAGCGCCGCGCAATGATTGTCGACATCGTCGTTCCTCACGACGAGAAAGTTGAAAAAGAACAAAAAAATAAAATATTTGGATTTATCTCACGAGATTGTTGATATGTGGAGTGTAGATTCGCACGTTAGACGGTCGGATCAAGGGTCTTATTCAGAAGGCAGTCCTTCTTAACACGGCTCGTATTGTGTGCAGGTTGCTGTCTTTGGAGCCCTAACCACCGGTTTCTTGGCCCCTGTACCCGAGGTCGGTGGTCTACTATTTTTTTATATTTTTAAATATATATTATTTTTTATTTTTTATGTATTTAAAAATGTAATAAATATGTATATATANAAAGAGAATAATAATAAAAAATAATGTTTTTTTGTAGTAAGTACCTATTTTTACTGTAATTTGCATTTAGTGAAAAGCTGTTAATTTGAAATTACAACATTACAAACATGTATTATTTTGCATAGAAATATACAAGAATTGATCGTTAAAAGGTATTATATATGATGGTAATTGTGAAATACCACACATTAGCGCACACGTTGGTCAACTGATGTGCAATATTAAGATTGGTTTCAATGTAGGGGTATTCGTATGCGCATGCGCGTGATGTACTCTTGTGAAATATTGTCCTTTAACAACACGTGCTCATCAGTCTTGATTAATGTCCTGTGTGTTGCAAAATTATATCTGCATTGATATCTTAACGTATTTTGCTATTTCTTACATGACTACGGCGAAGCCAAAAAGCATTTTTTTTAATATAGGTGCCAAACGAGCAGACGCATCGCTTGATAAAGCTTCCAACTTTCAATTTCATAGTCAAATCAAATTTAGCGCGAAAGGTACTCGAATATTACATTGACGATTTCAGCATTAGTATTGAACTAGCTGTAGCCTGCAAGTATAGCGGTTATTGATGTAAATAATACCCTAATAATAACATCCAAACAGTAAACAGAACATAGAATCTCCATACCAAATTTCATTGAAATCGATACAGCGTAGCCGTGCAAGTGTAACAGGCAGACACACAGAGTTATTTTCGAGTACTGTAATACTAGTATATATAATTTATAATAATCATAGCCCAGTTGCACTCGGTGATTAAAAACAATCACCGAGGCTAAGCAACGACGACGCGGTCAGTACCTGAATGCGTGACCGCTGGTGGCATGTTACCATGAGCGTCTCCGTGATTCGGAGTTCACGTTAAGTAGGTGTCGGATCAGATCATACAAACAATTTTCAAAGCAAACCCGAGGCCTCTTGCACAACAGTCGCATTCGCTACCACTGCGCCACATAGGCAGTCATAAATACATTTGTACATTAAGTAATTTTATACAGTCTTCTAGAATAATTGCAATGGTCATTAGTATTAATAAAGATAAACTAATTAAAATATAGTTCAGTATTATTAAAACGTTTTCTTAAGATCTAGGGTTTAATTAATTAACCACTGTGTGTGTGGGCAGTGCGGCTAAGAGCGCGTGCCTCGCCGCGTGCTTTGTGCTAAACGATTGGACACGTGTTTTTTGGTTTCGTCACTCTTGATGTCCCATCTAGATGCGCTTAAAACACAGAGAAAGAGAAAAGATGAATTAAGGATTGGGATCTTTAGGAGGTTGTGGTGAAAACAATTAAAAATATTTTTTTTCTGATCCACATTAAAACACATGTGATAGCAAAAATTTATCCATACTAACATTGTAAATTCTGAAGTAACTCTCTCTTTTACGCTTTCACATCTAAACCTTTGATACATAGCCTACCATTTACCACGATAACCGACATAAACGCGCCCGGAGACGCGGGCGAGTGCTAGTTATGAGAATGTTCCTTAAACTATAGGTTGATTTACTTTTAATAAAAAATAAGCCATACTAATAAAACGGAGTAAAATTGAATAAAAATCAAGATCAAAGGAACTCATTAATCATTATCAGAATATTTTTAAGCTATTGCATAACTTTTATCGCGGGCTTTGAGCGCGGCGACCGAATCAAGAAATTCCGTTACGAAAATAAACCTAACACCCCCTACTCCAACCGGCACAGTGGTGGGGCGTTGAAACCCATGCATCGTCTAACGTCGTTTCAGTTCGGCAGTCTTCAGCACAGTGTGTGTGTGCGTGTGACTAGACGTATGCGTGTAGACTGTACGAAGCTCGCACGGATCGAGACGAGCTGCTCAGAAATCGGACGAATACGTTAGCAGCTGTTTGTGAGAAAGTATATAGGTGTATAGGTATCTATTATAAAAACGCTATGCAATAGCTTTACCGTGGCAGTCCCCGAGTGCTCCAAGTAGGTATAACGATGTATATGTATCGATGTAATTAGCAAAAGGCTAAACAGTTTCAAATATCATTAAAACTATCAAAACAAGTTGTAATTTTTGTAGTGTACACTGTGTTTCCCTGACCTATGTTGCCCGGACTATTATTACAAATCTATTGACACCTCACTCACTAAAATCAGTTCAGTAGTGTAGACGCTCAGGTGCAATATATAAACCTATATGGATTTAATACTGTCCTTAGACATCACCGTAGTCCAGTAAAAATAAATTAATCAGAAGGGTAAATGATAAATGAAGATAAATGAAATGAGTAAGAGTCGACTAATGAACCAAACTACGCAGTACATTACTGCAAAAAGAAGAAAAACTTAAAACAAACCTCATACCAATCCGTCTGTCAAACGTGGTGGAGTAGGTTAATACTGCTTACTTAAGAAGAGACCTATGTCTGGATAAGATAAGATAAGATTAATTTATTCCCTCAAACACACTTTAAAAACTGAAAGTTATGGATCGACACAGGCGGGCAGTGAATTTTGATGTTTTCACCTAATTCACCTTGACAATAAAGTACATCTGGCGTCTGTTTGTGTCGATCTATGATTTTTATCTGTAGCTTCCATTTAACGTTCATAAATGTCACTTAGTGTCAAAGAATTTTAAATTTTAATTTAACATGTGCAGATACAATAAACAATCGCAAGCAAGATATGAAGTTGAAGAAGGCTCAAGACATGTTTGCCACATTCCATAGCTTGCGAATATAATTATAATTAAATACGGATAAATTCTTATTGGTAAAGGCTATCGATGAGCGAAGTGACTGTTATCAGCTAAATGTAGAGATGGCATACTATTTTATGTCAATAAATCATCATCATCAGCCTACCGCAGACCACTGCTGGACGTAGGCCTCTCTAATTTCTTTTTTTTATGTTTAGCCCTGCCAATATGTCTCTACTCTGCCCGATGGAAAGCATAAACAGAATCCAAGAGCAGTGGCCACCATACTCACTATGAATGCAGCCCATGGCGGTCGAGGGATGCTTCTACATCATTGGGCCAGACCAGAGTCACTCACCAACGAAACACGACAGCATGAACGCTGTCATTTTATGTTGATTTTATGTATGAGGGTAGTACCGCGCCGGCGCTCGTCTATTCCTGCTGAAATGAGCGTGGCTCTAGTACTTGTACTTAGCTTCTCGCATCCAGCTTCTGCTAGCCGTCTTGCGTAAATTATTTCTCCACCTAGCCTGTGGACGTCTTTGATTATGTTTCCCGAGACGCGATCTCCACTCAAAGACTCGTTTAGATATTGAAAGATAGTGTAATATAACGTTTGTGTGACTACGTCTTAATCACTAAGACATGGGCACACATATACATTTCTAAGTAAGGACAGGTAAAAGAGTAGGCCACCCAGCCTTTTTCAGTAACTGTAATTCCAGTCTCATTTACTCCCATAAGCAATCTGCTTACCTTTGTCCATTTTTTAAAGGATTACCCAATAAGTACTGATTTCTGATAGATGCTGTGTCCATTGTTCCGCACTCTTTTTCAAATGATAGCCTCTTTTTTTATAATATTATAATCTATTCCTTACAGTATCCAACTTTCGTTATAAAAAACAATTATTCGAAAATAATATTTTACGTCATTTACGATAACCCACCCTGCATCGTTCCCGGCGCAATAGTGCCCATGAAACTAGCAGCGTTGCCTCTTTTTTTTATTTTTAGTGTCGGAATCAAACCGACTAAAACCGCACGGTACAAGGAGCCAAGAAACCAGGTGCATCCTAGGAAGGAAAACCCTGGAATCTCGACGTGACTCGGTCCACCTACGGTTTGGGAATGGCCCCTTCCTGTATGGAAACCCCGATGTTTCCGTTGCCGCCAAAAAAGCGCTCCCGAGCTTACTTCCCATCTAGTGCTAGCTAGTGCTAGTGGAATCACCGTTTCTAGTCAGTTCAGTTTCTTTTTTTATTTAATATCTATTAACGTGTAAGTTGTGTTAATTAATTAAAATTGATTAATATATTTTCAGCCGCTTTTACGAGACAATTAAAAAAAGATACATAAATCAATCTAAAATCATTTCAAAAGAAATATTATAAATATTTCAAATGTAGTATGTCCCATTAAAATTTACACTCTGTTTATAGACCTGTATCTTTGTAATAGTAGCATTTTCTTTGTCTTTAGGTTATAATATGTTATAACAACTGCATACGGAAGTATCGCAGTCGATAGAGTAAATAAAAACCACACGTTCAACGATTGCGCCGGCGCATGCGACCTCGCATTATTAATGTTAACAATTCACAGACTCATGCCGGTCGTCGTTCGATTTGTTTGTTTATTACCTACTTATTTACTTAACTGACACCTATTAACTACATCATTCAGCTTGTTTATAGTCAATTGAGCAATGAGTATTGCCCACTTCGGTGTGTTCTTTAATTTAATTATAAATTAACGCAGCTATTACATTTAAACGGGAAACGTGTAAAAACTGATATACAGGTAAAACCGGTGGAACTAGTGGGCGACCCCAAGTCTTAGGAATAATTAAGGCTAGGAAGATGATAATAACATTTAAACGGGAAGTAATAAGACAGATAATATTGCAAAGTCAACCAAATATTAAGCATTTGTTTACTAATCTCTACTAATATTATAAATTCGACTTTCTGTCTGTGACGCTTTAACGGGTAAATCGCTGCACCGATTTCAATGAAAGACATCATCATCATCATCATCAGCCTATCGCAGTCCACTGCTGGACATAGGCCTCTCCAATTTCACGCCACTTAGTTCGATCTATGGCTTCTCGCATCCAGCTCCTGCCAATGAAAGACATGGATATACTTTATCGCGATAACCGACCTACACGATGGTGAAGCTGCGGCCAAAAGTCAATTTGTATATATTTACTCAAGGTGGTACGAAAACCTGGTGAAATTTGCGGTAAGCCGTTAAAAGAGGTGAGCACAGGACCAGTTTATGTAGTAAACCTTTACGAGGACACATGTCCAACAGTAAACGTCTTTTAGTTGAGATGATGATGATGATTAACCATTACAAGTTAACTATAGACTCATTTGACAAATGGTAGAGTTATACCCTTCGCAGATAATTAAAAAAGTAATGTTATTTCGCGACATGCTGTTAACCCAGAAGCTTTAATAGAAGTAATTTTGAGTTTATAATTGCTTGTACATTTCTAATAAATGAAAATGGAACATCGTAAATGTATAATAAGCAGCGAGTAGGTAATTAGAAGAAACAGATGCCGGTATACAAGTGTGTGCCAATATAACAGTTAAATTAAATTGCCTATTCTCTGAAAACTAGCAGTGAGATCAATTAATATTGAAACTACTGTTCATGAAACCGAAAGATTTAATCTAACATCTGCATTCATGCTGTCGTGTTTCGTTGATAAGTGCGGGAACGGAGGCCGAATGATGCAGAAGCATCTCAAACTGTGGGTCGCCATGTCATATTGTTGCTTTGCCTGCATTCGCATAGAGTAATCTGATGACTTGTCTTGGATTCGGCTCAAAGTTTCCATAAGGAAGAGTAGAGTTGCTTTAGCAGGCTCAAAAAAAATCTTCTACAAAAGCTGTTTAACACATCATATTCATTTATAAAGCAGAGAATGAGATTAGCAAGTTCAAAAGTATAAAAACCAACTATTATTTAAGGCATATAGGCAGTACAGGTCTATCAAAATTTAATGTTCTTTTGAACCCACTACTGGATATAGATAGTGTGTCTTTCCTTTAAAGGAAAGCTTAAGTTTATTAGGAAGTGTAAAAAATTATTGCAGATGCTTTCCAGACTAATTATATTCTTATTACCTTACATCTCTCTTTTTTCCGAGATCTGATCAAGGGCCTACCGATAGGATAGAGTTGTCATTAGACAAGAGTTGTTGCAACCTACCTATACGAGAACACCATTAGTATTGCGAGTGTAATATTGCATCAAATGTGTTGCAAGAATAATCGCCGGTGGTCATCGGTATAAGCCTACTAGCGGGCCAATGTTGCCGTTGTTTTTTTTTCACGAAACAGTAATACATAATATTGCTGTTTCGTAAGAAAGCATATCCTTTCTGTAAATTATAAATAAATTAAACAAAGAAGTAGAATCTAAACAAAACATTTCGAATAAAATATACTATCCATAGTTACATACTACATACGTAAAAGCTTTACTACAATCGCCTTAATTCGTAAACTTATTAGTAATAAGATATTACGACTTTCGAATTTTCAAAATTTTGAACCAGCTGATAGCACTTTTAGTATGAATGGGCCTGCCAAAGACTGCCTGATGGAAAGCATGAGTAAAATCCAAGAGTGGTGGTCACCACACTCATTCCGAATGCAGACAATGCAATAATGCAGTATGGTGACACACATTATGGCGGCATATTGAGAAGATTCTGCATCAATGGGCCTCATCCTTTCCTTCCTCCTCATCCAAAGGAAATGCCTTAAATGATATATTTCTGAGTGATACTGGCTTCTCAATTCAAATAAACAGAGCAACGAGATTAAAGCAGTCATTCACATTCAGTGCACACACAACACTATGTTTTGTTTGTTTTCTTGATCGCATGTTGTTATTCTCAAGCTATAAGTGACCTCAAAAGAAACCTCTACGACACAATATAATTTCCCTTGTATGTCAATACCCGAGGTAATAATATAAATGAAGTTTTTATATTAATCTGATATCTAGTTATGTGATATTCAATAGGCTTAGATTTAATTGTTTGTTTCATATAAATAGGTAGTTACCTTGCAGTACCCTGCTTCGTTTCGCTGTTGCAAATTGTTATTGAAGTAAAATAAGGAATAAGACTAACTCGAACAAAACAAGTTTACAAAATATATATGTATAACCCGACGTAACAACTTTTGAGAAAATACAAATAGCCGATGTTACCTGAGTTATTATTACCAATCTATTGACGCTTCTTTTATCAAAATCGGTTCAGTACTTTCGGCGCTACGGTGAAGAAAGCAAACATGCATAGAATGTCCAAACTATGAGTAACAATTGGGCAGTCTATGTTTCCTTCTGGCTTAGCAGTATGTCGGTAAAATAGAAAAAAAAACTTCAAGACTATATATATATATATATATATAAAGATTTGAGATTCATAAATGCAGGAGTTTTTGAAGTACACTAAAAGCAACATAACAATTTTGTTAGATTAAAGTATTGATGGTTTCGTAGTTGACATCAATAGTGTAAGACTATATATACACTGCCAGTTATATCAGATTCTTTGTGAAACATTTACGAGGAAAACATACTCGAGAGGTACCTCATCACATTGACAGAAGATTGACTTATCATGTTTTAATTACAACGTTAAGTTCACGTGACGAACTGAAATGTAATTTTCCAATGTGTATTTTAAACAATTTCAGCTAACCTACAATAAGCAAGTTTAAGTTTTCAAAAACATATTCCTTTCTTTCTTTCTATAATCCCATTGTAGTCAGAGCTAAATCTGACACAAATACTTGTTTTGTTGCTATGCATCATGTCAATATGTAAGTGATTGTTTTACTTTCAAAGTAATCTGTGACGTCAGCAAGTTATCTTGCTTATCGCTAGACGGCGCTTACTACTTATATCAAGTGATGACCAAAGTGTCTTATCGTTTATACACTACATGTTTTCTTTTACACATTATGAAAACATTAAGTACGAAGAGCTAACTTGTCCTACTTTTACAAAGCATTGAAGTGAATAAACAGTGGCGTAATAAGTGGAGGAACGGGTGATGTGTTCCTCCAACACAACGGGAGGATTCTCTCACAGGGCGAGGTGATTTTGCCTGGCGGGCCCTATGATTAGTGCTGGCATGTTGAGTACACTATGAGACTATGTTGGTTAGGTACCAGAATAGACTAAACTTTGTTGTACACCAATTAATACAGTTTACATTTAGGCTCATAACAAGTTAACGACCATGGACAAATGGCGGCCTTATAGCTAAAAAGGAATTTCTTACAGGGTAACTATTGTTCGCGATACGGCGCAAGTATATGTCGGATATCGTGATAATTAAACATGACTTTCTATTGCTAAAATAATTTACAAAATTGGTTCAATAGATTCTGAGATTACCGCCTACAGCGTCTTTATAATATATAGTACCTGGATCAGCGAGTTTTATTCGGATATTTTTATTGTAAAATAAATAATCAGAAGATGTATCCTAGCTGGATTGATTTATCGTCCCCGAAAACCCGTGTATTCTATGTATAAATTTTATGAAGATCGTGGGAGCCATGGTTGTCTAGTGGTACTTCTGCATAATGGGGCTCCGGTCGGTTAGTTCAGGCTCAGTCGAGCCGGCACGTTCGTGCTGAAATCAGCGTGGCTCTCCTACCGTTAAAAGTTTAAAAAAATTGTCTATATTTATTAATTTTATATATCTAAGAGCAAAAGAAACGTGTTCCGTTTGCTTCAAATCAACATTATCCAGAATCGTCTAGGTTTAGGTTAGGTTAGAACAGTGACCACTACAGATCCTCTGAGTTGGTGTTTTTTTTTTTTAATATTTTCGGACATTTTAACACACAACGCCAACTAGTCCCAAACTAAGCAGAGCTTGTACTATGGGTACTAGACAACTGATATAAATACATATATACTTTTTTTTTGTAAACACATACATATTATACATAGAAAACACCCTTGTGTTGTTGAATCATTTGAATTAGATGATTTGAGTGGATTGCTTTTGACCTGTTCCCGTAGATAGCACATTACCGGTTGCGCTTTAGGCATTCTATAGAATACCTAGGCAAAGTATAAAATGAATAATATGTCACACATTACTTACACTTTTGAGGTATTGTATTTATTACCTAGATAATGAATAGTGTAGTAGACTATATAGATTGCCGGCAATATATACAAGAATTGCTCATTTAAAGGTATTAAATTATGAGTAAAATAACTCAATCCAGTAATTGGAGTTGAAATGGGGATAATAATAGGAACGTGTAAAAAGGCTTCAACATCAAATGAATCGAGTCCTCTATTAGAGATTTAGATAAAATTATACAACTCCTATCACTCTTCATTGCATAATTTACACGATCATTATATCAAAACAAGTTTATCAACAACTTTTATCAAAAAATATGCATACTGAAGGAATCAATCAAAGGTAAAGGAAAACAAGTACTTAGTCTGACACTAAGCCTTTTGTGTGTCATTTTATTATTTGGATTTTGTTGCGCTTAGCGGGTTGGGTTGGTTTTGTTACGTAATTACGTCATCAATCACAATAACTCAGAAAATTCTGGAATGATTATATTACTGCAAAATCCTAATCATGCAAGCCTCTTAGTAGTTTCATATATTATTTACGAAATTCTCGATAAAAAAAAATAGACGCAAAGGAAGCCCTCGCTTTTTTTGACACTGTTGTTACTCCACAATATTTACCAGTCAGAATGGTTCTTGGGAGTTAATCATTATTTTTTTTACATAAAAATGTTGTCTTATGTGGGATCAAACCCGCTATACGTAGCGCAGTAGAAAGCGGCGATTGAGCTGCTTAAACCATATCGCAGTCGATTTTCTTTATGTAGTTTTATAGTTTTTCTTATTCTCGGTATTCTCGCTTAGTGTTTGATGAGATTGAAACTTATTACAGTATTTTAAGATTTTAATTTGATAGTACACAGATACAACCAAGGCATAAAAAGGAAGTGAGCATAGATTACATATATTATGTTTAACTAGGGATGTCGATCTATCGAGCATTTTAGAGTCTATGGTGAAAGCAGTAAATCAAATCAGAATGGGGCGTGAAAAAGCATCTCACCAGGCCGCCATAGTGTGGGTCCCCTGCTGCATTGTTCTTTTTCGCATTGAGGATGGTGACCACCACTCTTGGATTCTGCTCATGCTTCCCATCAGTTAGACCAGAGTCATTTTGGTAGCTTATACATAAAAAAAAATTACATATAGTATTCTTAGGAAGTGAAAAGTCGCAAAGTATACGACAAAATTAATTTTCAATCACATGCAGTGATGAGTGAAAATCACGACAAACACACGTGGCGTTGTTTAAACAATAACATAGCAACAGATTGTATACCTACTTCATCGAATTAACGTTACATACCGAAGGTGAAGTGAATATGATTGTTTTATTTGTTGGTATCAACTTTATAGCACTGGTAAAATTAAAAAAAAAACATTTGATGTGTATTTTTACGCGACTACGGCAGAGCAAGGGTAATAGTTTTGGCAGTCTGTCTCTGTGTGTTCCACCGTAGCCTAACTACTGAACCACTTTTAATGAATGAGGTCTCAGTTGATTTTATAATAATGACTTGGTTGATAGTCTACATATATTTTATCAAAAGTTAATACGTAGTCGGGTCATAGTTTTTTAAAACATATTCTTGTACCTTAAGCAATATTTTTCTGTTAGGCCCTAGTGCTATAGAACATTTTTCCAAAACAAAATTTTACCACCTTAAAGTACGTACATAAACATTAAAAACACAACAAGATACGACAACGAAGTGTTTGTCGGCATAAAAAAGTTCTGCACATAATGCTGGTTAAACCTAACCTCAACTCTCTTTCTAGCGGAACTTAAAAGGCAATGAATAATAAATATTTCGAATATCTGATACACATCGACATCTAGCTTCAAACTAAGCAGAGCTTGTGTGTGTGACATCTACATTGATTGATCATCATTATAATCATCATCTCATTAGGTTTTGGCCTGCTACACCACGCTAGCTTGAAGGATTGACTGATAATATACTTACATACTTTTTTGATAAATACATACATTTTGCTGATCATCCAAATTTTTTGTTCGCCCCAGGATTTGTTCCTGAGACCTCAAGCACTGTTATAAGTATTTGCTACTACTGAACCACCTAGACAGTCAAATCAATGTACTTATGACTCTTAGCTGATGCCTGGCGTTCTCCGATTATTTATGCAATTAGGTCCAGGAATATATTTTTTTTTTATTGTACCTCATGCACTTAACGTACATTGGCGGAATTAATGCCTAAAGCATTCTCTACCAGTCAACCTTTAGGTAATGCAGAGAAAATAGGAAGTAGGTGCAATTAGGTTTATTTGCAAAGTATTAAATACACATACATATATAAACTTCCTATAAACTACACATAATACATAGATGCATATACATAAGCTTACTAAAATAAAAAAATAAATAAATCTATAAATACAAAAATAAATACCATAACTAGAATGAGATGTAATTTATGAATTGGTTGATACTGCGAGCTGATTTAATAAAAACCTCTTTACTTTTGTTTTAAATGTAAAAACATTGGTAGCCATCTTGACCTCGAGCGGATATAATATATGCGGAATATGCGGTGTTCCACTAAAATCCACCTCCGAGTCTCAGGCACCCTGTTCTGAGACCTTGTTATATCACGCCCTCCCAGGATCGACGACGCGCCTGACTAGACTCTATCCTTTTTTTTTTTTTTGACTTGGTGGAATGCCTTTACGCACTTCGCTCCCCCCCCCCCGCGGGGACGGGGGTTTCGCTTTGTGTGGGACTCCTGACTGACACCAGCCAGACTACCCACTAAACCACCACGGTGTGCCACTCTGCGCCTGAGACGGGAGAGATCCGGGAACCGATTCTTACGCCATCCGGAACTAGACTCTATCCTGGGGGAACCCACAGAGGCACGTCTGTAGTCACTTTTCTATGTACACTCTCTTTACCATTATACGCAAATGATAGTGTATTATGTAAGTGCTATAAAGTGTCAACATTCGCAAGTTCATGGTTGTGTCTTACTCACCTAGCTTTAGATATAGGTTGAAATTTCAGCGATAATTTTTTTATCAACAAAACGGCGCGTATCTTCGGTCGTTACCTTGTACTTTTATCCTTTAATACAAAGATGACTAATACAAATTATCTATTTTATAACAGTTACTTAAATTTCATATTTGATTTTAATGTCTTAGATATTTCCCGGGGTGGTCAAATTTAGGTTTTGGTGTTTTCTGTACAAAATGACTTACATTTACTTGGTGTATTTTTTTAATAAGGTGACTTGCTGTTGACTGTGATCTTTTCAAAGAACGATTCCAAATATTATAGGATGACGATAAAATAAACCGATAGTGTGAGCGAAATAAAACGCCAAAAAAATAGCGAATCTGTTTCTTCTTGTATTTTGTGTATTTTATCGACAGTGGACACAATTTAATCATTGTTGTATTCCACATAGGTCAGTTAAGTAATGCCCGCACGCTTCGGCATGCATGGGCCGGCTCGACCGGAGTGATACCACGGCCTCACAGAAAACCGGCGTGAAACAGCGCCTACGCTCAGTTTCACCGAGTGAGTGAGGATACCGGAGGCCCATAATCCAACCCTTTCCCTCATCACCCTCCCCATCCCCCAAGGCCGGCAACGCACTTGTGAAACCTCTGGTGTTACAGGTGTCCATGGCCAGCGGTAATCGCTTACCATCAGGCGATAAGTCTGTTCATTTGTCTCGAATTTCATAAGAAAAAAGATTACTATCGATTACCAATTTCTTTTTGAAACTAATACAGTTATGTATTTGATTTAAAACTAAATTGGTATCATGCACCGCTAGATATTGTAGTTGTCTATATTTATATATTGTCTATTATAACATCCGTTAGTTTTTTATTACCTACCAGTAAATTGCAATATTATCGCAAGCGATAAAACAATTGCTACAGAGAAGCCGCCACTTAAGTTTCTACGTTTTTTATTAAATTTGTTTTTTGCTCGTTTTGTCCATGATACACTATCGTGTATAAAATTCACTGATTCATGTGTGTATATACATATATATCTATATAGCTAGCCTTTGTCTGCGGCCGCGTGTATATCGGATATCGCAGTAACCATCTTATGGGTTAATGTACTGCCTATGACACTCACAAATAATGTGTCTTTATTTTGGTAAAATACTTTTCAAAATCGGTTCATAGTTTACCCCGACAACCTCACAAACTTATACACTTTACCTATTTTTGTTAAATTAGTAGTGGTTAGCAGATTCTGTTCTCAACTGGACTCGATAAACTATCTAGTCTGAACGTATGTTTGTGATTTTTTTGCCATTGGTATTGGTCAGAAAACAAATAAATTCCTACCTGCCTTCCTATTATGATTGTGGGTATTATGGCTAAATTAAAGCCAGACACAAAATATATGATCGTATGCAACATGAAATTATTGCCCATGTGAGAAAATCGAACCCTTCTGCTGCCTAACCTCAAGAAGGCAGAACAGTGGTTCTGTTAGGCAATGGTAAGTGAACCCCAGAAACAGCGGGGCGGGCTAAAAGATAAATTACAATTATCAGAGTATTTTCAATTGCAACAGCTTAAAATAATTGTCTACAAATTAAAAAACAATGGAACTTTGATCAAAAATATATTTTTTATATACTCATTCATAAAAACTTACAGGTTACGTATTTAATTTTATGTTATTATTCCTTAAATTTAAACGAATGAGTTTCTGTGATTGAACTGTACGGAGATTGTATTTTGATTATTTATCAGCGCTAACTCCCTAGATACATATGACATATAAGTTTTACTAAGTATAAAATATATAACATCTACAATAAACATATAGTTGACTCGTTTGTATAGAAACATGCTATTTATGTGTATGTGGTCATTTGTGTGAGGGGTGTGTGTGTATGTGTGTTTGCGTGTTTGTGTACGCGATCTGTAGCTATATATAATGTTTTTTTTAAACTAAGTTAACTAAGGTCACGATTTTTAATAAAGGGTAAATTGTATGACTGACTTGAATATTACGATTGGAGATGAGAGAGCAGAGCAAGTGAGCGAGTTTGTATATTTAGGTTTTATTTCCACGAGAAATGGGGTACATGAAGATGATGTGCAAATTAGAGTGAAAGCGGGAAATAAGGTGAATGGTGTCCTGCGCGTTTATCTGTGCACGATGGTGTGCTTGTCCCATCGAATTTTGGGTATGGTAGAAGTAGCAAGAAAGTAGACTCAATGCTGTGGAGGTCAGATCCCTAAGAAGCATGTGTGATGCAAAAATTATTGAGACAGAGTCAGAACTACATTTCTATGTAGTTATAAGAAAACGTTGTGGATTAAAATAAGATGTAGCGACAAGGATTGAAAAGGCATGCTTCGATGATTTGGCCATTTAGAGAGGATGGATGATAGAAAACTCCCGAACGGAATTTATAGTGCGAATGTGTGTGGAAATGTCGGATGGGGTCGTTCTCGGCTAACATTTAACGACCAAATTGGTGATGTTCTGTAAAAGGGTAATGTGAAGAGCACCATGAACCGGCGATCATGCATGCAGCGATTGATGAATGTTCATAGTAAAAAAGACGTGTCAGGACCATAGTAAGTGGAGATTAATTATCTCTACTCCCTTGGAAAACGGCGTGAATGGATGTATGTATGTAGTTTCAGTCAAGTTTTTGTAAAAAGTTATTATTTTTTTGGTTAATTCCAGAAAGGGACATATTGTGTAGGATATAGACATGTGATGTTAGCTCAACGCCTTACCGGTTCTTAATCAGTGAATAGGAATTCACTGAATAATAAAAAGAAGATCACACATTTTGACCATATGTGAAATAACTTGGAAATACCATGTTATCAGTAAAAAATAACGTGATTCATCTTCTGAATATCACATAGTTGTGATTAGAATACATTAGAATTTATTAATTCTATATTTATTAGAATACATTAGTATTTGGATGAAACTTATAGAAATCTCTCAGTGCTTCGGAGAGCAGGTTTAATTATTGGTCCCAATTGCCATATGAACATTATGTGGCAATGGTAAAGGAATCATTGCTACATAATGTTTGTATGGCAATTGCAATGACGTAATGGCGTACGCAATAGCGTAGAGTAGTTAGTAGTAGCAATAATAACAGTGGTCCTAGAGAGTTCGATAACTAAACTTCGACTGCCTCGGTGGCGCAGTACAAGCGTAAGCGACTGCTGTACTTGAGGTCTTGGGCTTGATATCCGTGGTCGGATCAAATGTTCCTATAACCTGAAAACCTGATGTGTTAGATGTCCAACAACTGTTATATATACATTTATATATCGTATCCTAGTATTCTTATAGCCGACCCCGTCCTAGTGGGGGAAAAAAGTCCTGGAGGAAGAACTCAGTTTATTGAACTTTATTTTTATTAAAATACGCATAGAAATTGATAAAATTTAATGCTGTATATTATTAGACTTATATCAACAGTCATCTGTTTTCGACCTTACTTTGCATTAGTCATCGATTTTTCTATATAGTTGTTAGGAATTTTATCCGGACCTAGTTATCAAAGAAATCCGAGGAAATATTTTACGATTATAAGACAAGAAGTAAATTTGAGGTCCTCGTATATTTACTAAACAAAAGCTTGCATCAGCAACTTCTTTCAGAAAGTTAATAATAGAAGATGAAACAAACTTAGTAACTCATTATTAATCTATACAGAATCCGTTATGAAAATGTGAGTTCCTCTGAAAGAGGCAGGACATTGACTCTGTGTAAGAACTATGTCAACTGTCTCAAATTTGCTTGTTTAACTTATCGCAAAAATCTTTTTGATTTTTGACGTGGGTATCTAAAATAAACTTATCAAGATGTCCCAATGAATATGTTTAAGTTTGATTTTATTCCAGATTTTCTATCACCATGTCTATTTTGGTGATGAATTCCACTTTGTCTTGTGTTATTCAAAACTCTGAATCTGAAAATTCTCAATCTGAAGAAATTGTTTTCTTTTTCAGTAAAAATAAAACTTGTTTCATAATGACGTTACTTCCCAAAAAAGAGTAAATGTGCAAGGAAGGAGATATTAAGATTCGTTTACCTTGAGGTGTATACCAAAATAAAAAAAGATAGATCTTCTTTATCATAAATAAACTATTTTAATAATACATCAACGGTCCCTATTAAATGTGAGATCTGCAAAAAAAACTGCTTTTCTGTAGAGCAGTTCAAATATTGTTTCAACCATAAAAAACAGACCAAGAACTGTGGATGGTCAATTCCCGGGTCGGGCAGCTGTTACGGTTTTCCTACAAGAAATCCTTAACACCAGCCCGGAGTATGGAATATGGCCGTATTTCTTACCCGTGCCTCGGAGAGCACATTAAACCGTTGGTTTCGTTTGTCATGAACACCTACGACCATCGTTATTGGGAATCAGTGCCCACAAATACACAACTAGTTAAATCTTCGAATTCAGGATTGCGGAGGTCCAATGCAAGTCGCTCGGTGGAAAAACTGATATTCAGGTAAAACCGGTTGAACTAGAAGCCGACCCCACATAATACTGAGAATAATTGAGGCTAAGAAGAAGATATTGTAGTTTTATCCATTCACGACCGTGTGGCCTTTGTAATCATATCTTTAGTATGATAGCCAGCTAACGTCACGTAAAAATTTTGTCCAGGTAAATCCCGATACATCATAATCTTACCCGTTTAACTTTTCCTGCATTCTTCTCTATAACTCATCATCCACTACCACGCGGTCTTATATTTCATTTTGTGCTTTGTCTTTTTTACTGAAGTATACTTGGCGCTAATTTTCCCAGAAAAAAATAATTCTTCTTGTTAGCTAGTTGCACAAGACAAGTGAGACCGAAGTACATCAATCACAATCAAAATTTTAGTGTTAGCCAAATGAAATCCATACTTAGATAATAGGTATCACTGTGGCATAGTACACTTGTAATATGTTCGTTGAATTGTTTTAATGATAAGAACATAATACAGTCATAATGCTTATTCATTCATATTTATTATGAACTATAAATAAAGTAGTGATAAATTTTTACAACAGGATTTAGCGATTAGTGCGTTGGAATGTTGACGTCGTTTTTGTTTAAGAGCTTGACAGAAGTTAAATATTTTGATATTTTCTGATTGATTTACTAATAACGATTAATTAATTCTCTTGCACTATAACTAAACATAAACATCATCATGTCAGCCGAAAGATATAGCGCAGCGTAGACGTAGCTGAACATAGGCTTGTACCGAATTTTTCTCAGGAATGCGTGGAGGCATCAAGCTGAAATTCATATTAAATACTCAGGTCTACTGTGCCTTGGAACTGTAAATGAATCAAACTTCTAAGCGATTTTTGCAGCCTTTGTTGCTACAAATTTTCGACACTCGCCAGGGAATCAAAACCTACAGGGTACGAAGCAACAAATTTTTAGTTACATCTAATAATATATCCACAGGTTTATACGGAACCCTTAGTGCACGAGTCCGACTCGCATTTGGCCGGATTTTTTTACGTATGGGCCTGACAAAATGACTTTACTCTGTCTGAAGGAAAGCATAAGCACAATCCAAGAGTGGTGGTCACCATACTCACTGCGAATGCAGACAATTCAACAATGCAGCATGGTGACCCACACCATGGCGGCCTTGTGATGCTTCAGCATCATTGGGCTTCCAGTCTCGCACTCACCAACGAAACACGACAGCACGACTGCTGTTATTTTATATTGGTCTTCTGTAAGAGGATAGTACTGTCCAGGTCAAGCCGGCCCGTCCGTGTTTAAATCACCTTGGCTCTGCCACCTTTTCTCCAACTACCAAACGCAGAGCACTGGGCTACTAATATACCAATACGACCTTCAAACCTTTAAGAAAAGGACGTACTCCTTCTTAAAAGGCTGGTGATGCACTTGTGACGTTGTTATGGGGGCAAACGAACAGACGTATCGAATGATGGTAATCGCTTACCATCATTCGATACGTCTGCTCGTTTGCCCCCTATTTCATAAAAAAAACAAACTATATCACCACAGCTATTATTACAATCTCTTGACACCTCATTTATCAAAATCTATTAAGTATGGGCGCTACCGTACACTGTGATTAATTAGAGTATAATTACAAAATATAGAAAAAAGCTTACTATTTAAAAAAATGTAGTTCCTTCTTAGCATTTTATAGTGCTCTGTTTTGTACAACACTTTTGTAACAACGAGGTAGTTGAGATGATAAGGACCACGAAAAAAATATTGAGCCACAATTGTATAATTTAACAAGGTAGTTGTAAGGTTAAGGACCACGAATAATCTATTTAGCTACAATAGTATAATTTGATCAAACTTATTTTATCGCAGAATTGTAGTATCAAGTCTAAGCATCGACTGTAAATTTTGGCATTATAAGGATATAGAAATAGATAAGTACATAACTTGTACAAAATTTGCCTTATAAGGTTTGTTGAGCACATGAATTCAATCTATGGATATTATTAGTCATATTATCATATGCTACTATTCAAGTATGAAATATTTTCTTATCAAAAATGGATAAATACATCATACAAAACGTAATCATCGTTCGTGACAAATATCAATAAAAAGTAAAATGAGATATTGGTATCTTATTTGAAATGTTAATTATTGACCAAACACATTTCGATGTCAATTGTTGACAAAACATACACTAAAGTCAACTATTGACAAAACTCATTTTAATGTCAATTATTGACAAAACACATATGTTACATTTTTAATGTGAATCAGTATTATTATTGTTAATCAACATTGCTATGAACCACATAAAACACATTAATCCGATGAAAACATTAGTGGTTTAATATTTTTCATGGTAAATATTAAAAAGGGTGAGTTTAGTTTTTTTGCATGGGAAAACTAACAAACGGTTCATCCACACCATCATCATCAACAACCTATAATGTCCCACTGCTGGGCTCGGGTTTCCTCTCAGGAGAAGGTTAGGCACATACGTCCCCACGCTGGCCAAGTGCGGGTTGGGGACTGGCAAGAATAAGTTGTGGCTACGTATCAAGATACGTAGCCGCAACTTATGCAAGCAAGCCGTTGGATGTTTTTAAGCCCTTCCGAAGGCCTTCAACTAAGCTTCACAACTGTTATCGTATGATAACAACCGGGACCAACTGCTTAACGTGACCTCCAAATCACGGAGACGCTTATGGTAATATGCCACCAGCGGTCACCCATCCAGGTACTGACCGCGTAGTCGTTGCTTACCCTTGGTGATTGTTTCTAATCACCGAATGCAACTGGGCTATAAGCGCCTATAGTATATGAATACATCTGCAGCTCAAGAATCTAGTATGTTGACACCTTTTGAGCCTCCCCTTCTAGAAGTATGCGAACAGTTGGGCTTCAGTAACCTCAATTACTCTCTTATAGCAACGAAAGTATTACTAATTCATTTTATTTCAAAATAAGATATAGGACGCAGAAATTACCATTGTTAATTAGTTTTTATCGAGTATATTCCGTAACTGTTACGTCATTCATGTGTGGGTAGCTGAACATACGTCATGAGTTTGAATAAATAGAAGTAAAATTATGTTTGTGGGCAACAACTCGACCAAATTTCACAAACCACAAAGAGAGGAGGATCATTTACACAAATTTACCTTGTAAAATCTTGTTTTAGATTTTTTTCCCCTAAACTTAATAAATAGACTAGTCTTGAAATAAATTCTAAGGGGAGTGGCGCCATAGACTGCAATACAGGTCTCACCCAGTTCGGTAGTGGATGCTGTTCGTATTTTTTTTGGCCCTACAATGGGGTACTGTAACCTTTTTTGGAAAGGTTACTCAATGTGATCCTGAAGTTACACTGAATATTCTATTTCTTATAACTTCCCTCAAATTATTAGTTTTCAATACTCTTGGGAAGGTAAGACTGAATGTCTGTAGTACATATTGTTTAACTAACATAAACTTTATATAAATGCGTTGTAAAATTATTATTTTAATATTGATTATGTTCCCGACTGAATGATATACCCTATTGTCTAGTCTGTTTAAACATATGAACAACAATTTTGTAAACATTTTTCTGAGAATAAATAAATAAGTTTGATATGTGATGAAATGGACAGGGCCATTTACATTGAACAAAAGAAGGGTTTCGAAAATTAGACTTACAACTTTTTTTTTTTTTATATTTAAGCTGCCAAAATGACTCTGCCCTGCCTGATGGAAAGCATGAGCAGAATCCAAGAGTGGTGGCCACAATCCTCAATGCGAAAAAGAACAATGCAGCATGGTGACCCACACTATGGCGGCCTGGGGGGAAGGGGGATGGTGAGGGGGATAGTGGGCACCGGATTGGGGTATGGGCCTCCGGTATCCTCACTCACTCGATGAAACACAGCGTAAGCGCTGCTTCACACCGGTTTTCTGTGAGACCGAGGTATCACTCCGGTCGAGCCGGCCCATTCATGCCGAAGCGTGGCTCTCCCAAGGATATAACTGGTGAACGTAGATCGCCTAAGAATGTAGAGATGAAAAATTATGAAAAGAGAAATTAGTTGTTGCGTACCACGTTAGACATGCGTGTGGGTTTATAAAAAAGCGGAAATAGTAATTCCCTAGCAATTTTTGGACATTAAATAAGGTTTAGGGTCAGTTTTATTAGTCCTTGATGAAGTTTTAGATAGTAATCCGTCATGTAACACCATTAACTGATTAACCTCGTCTGTGGCTCATATTGCCGTAGCGTAATAAATAAATATCTTCAGACTTCTTACACACAATGCCATCTAGTCCCAAACTAAGCAGTAGCTGCGTCTAACTTATGTTATAACAACGTGATAAAATTAGTAAATTTGTTTACTATGAAAAAGTATTTAGTGAGTTAACCTTAAAAGACAAACAGTTTGTTGCGGACTTTTTTTTTAAACTTTTAAAGGGGATCAGTTGTTTCATACATTCTTTTTGTGAAACTTTCACCGCTTACGGCAACACACGCAATGGAACCCCAAAAGGAATTAACTTCCCCCGTTTTCGTAAGATTTCTTAGTGATACCCCGCTCTTGTCGAACGTAGTCTAATGATATATAAGTCTCACTCGATAGCTGGGCTATCAAACAGAGAAAGCTTTTTTTAATTGTACCATAACTTCCTTAAATTAGTGCGTTCAAACAAACAAACAAAGAGCTTCAGCTTTATAAGTATAAGATTTAACAGATGAAAGTTGTCAATATATATCAAAGCCGGTTTGATTCAATTTGTATTACTTCTTTATATTTTTGATGTAACTCTACCCCAGACCGAAGGATGGCTACGACACAGTTCTTAACTAATCTAGACAATCTCGCACACAGTGTTACTGTTTCTTTTCTTTTAGATTCTAGTAAAATAATATTAAAGATTTATTATTACTTTGCCTGATGGATAGCATAAACAGAAGCCAGGAGAAATGGTTTTGTAGTGTAGGTAGCAGTGGTACGATTCTTAAAGTGAATGTGGACAATGCAGCATGGTGAGCCACACTATGGCGGCCCAGTGAGAAGCTTTTTCACGCCAGGCTTATAGGACTCCTATAATTTAAGGCCTAATTGTGTTAAAATATTAGCGTCTTCTATTATTTTCTTAGTCAAAGGTATTTGCGTGTTTATAAAATGTTTATATAATTACCTATTTATATTTCAGTCTAAGAATAAAGTCCTTAATTGTTTACTGTAGGCGTTTCAACATATTTCAAATAACCGATGATTAAATTCTAGGTTTATGAGTTTTAATTATAATAAAGTAGTTTAAATTCTTACTTTTCAAAGTAGTTTTGTAGGTCAAACTTTTTCCTAGATGACAATCTAAGAACTATGCCATCAAAATGCCTATCATCAAATGCCTTTTACTACTAGCTATGTAAATGGAGATCGTTTTCTGATCTTGCGATAAACGGTCCCTATTTCATGTCATCAACATTTTTTTTTTATCATTACTTTCATCACGACGAAGACTTGAAGACTCGAAGACTTAAAATTAAAGACTTTAAATACTTGATATTGGCAGAAATAGCTGATGCGGCTGCTTGCCATTTCATCAAAAGAAGAAGAAGCTTTCTACATATCCATAGTACTGAACTCTACAAACGAACTCTGCGAATAAAATAAGAAAGCCCGTTGTAGAAGCCACAGTTATATTAGTAAAATAGCAATGGATAACCGAAGTTCAAGACTCGCATCTATGATACTATTTACATGATATATTTTTTCAAACGCGAGTATAAGTAAAATAAGCTTCGAGAAGTTGGTTTCTGTTAATGGCATTGGCTAATAGAATGTTATTTTTTACAAGTTAGTAGAGTTATGCTATTTCAGCATCCCTCCACCAACCCTCGCACAGACGATCTACCAAAATGACAGTATTCGTTCTGTCGTGTTTCATTAGTGAGTACGAGACCAGAGGCCCAATTAGCATCCCAATAGACCGCCATAGTGTGGGTAGCGATGCTGCATTGTTTCATTGTCTACATTCTCAATGAGTTTGGCGACCACATCGTGGATTTTGTTCATACTTTCCATCAGGCAGAGTACAGTCGCTATAGCAGGCTCATATATATATATATATATATACTAATACCACTATAATCTAAGATCTTCAAGGTATACAAAATTCAGCAAATTTATATACACGCACGTCATATAGAAACGTCTTGTATATGCTTTGATATAAGATAATCTTACCTGTCCTGTTATCTTATTAATGCATGGGTATTAAGTAATTGGGTCTAGGGTATATGAGACTTCAAGATAAAGACTTTGGCCTACCCATGAGTATTAAAAATATTTATCTCAGATTATATTGAAGAGAAAGATGTTTGATTAGCTGTTATACTTTCGTGGACAAATGCTGTATCTGCTGTGATTTGGGTGTCGAAAGCTCATATATTTATCAAGATTATGTTGGAAGAATCAGAAAGACATTTTTAAGAACCATGGAAACCAACAATACCTTAACCCAATTTTTTGAAAGTTAGGATTCTAATATTGTTATGTGTGCAATTTTAAATTACCTAAAATAAAATTGCTACTGTTTAGGAAACAACACATCTCCGTATTTTTTAAATATTCCATATTTTCATGTATTTATCCGCAAGGTTTGACCCGTATTGTGTGTAATCATCTATACCAATAATAAAATTAAAGTTACTGTATGTCATTTTGAATTTACAGTACTTACTTACTTACTTGACAGTAATTGCATATGAAAGTATAAAGGTATACTTATACCATAAAATCCGTTCGTCTTTCTTTTTGCTTGTCGGCTAATCAAGGTAACTTAAAAAACAAAAATAAAACCAATGAAATGAAATATGAACAGTTTCCGAATTTTAGTTCAATGAAATATGTTTCAAGTTATTAAAATTGAGATGTCAAAAAAGGATTATATTGCTGTTTCGTTGTTTTGAGACGATGATGTAATCTATGTAGTGTGCTTATCCTAGCTTTACGTCAGTCTAAAACACGGTCAGGTCTATGTACGAGTCACTGAGCAGATTTCACTGTAAGGATTATTATTTACAATGACTCTGCCTGATGGAAAGCATGAATACAATTAAAGAGTAGCGGCAATCACATTGTGGCGGCTTAGTGAGAGGAAATCACGTGCGCTGGTAGTGAATTCTAGTTTTTGACAGGTTTGTACAAGAAGGAAGAGCCGAACCGTGTAGTTTGAGAGCATTTCTACCTTGTAATGTAGTCTGGATGATGAAATGGGCCATCTGACATTAAAAGAATTGTTGAAATTGGTCCAGCTGTTCACGCATGGTGCCGTTTTTAAGGGCAATTGGCAATTCAATTTTATATGTTTAGAAATATCATTTAATTGTGGATTTTTTATTTATTTATTTTACAAACTTTGTGCACTTGTGTACGACAGACTTTATGCCCAGGGCATTCCTTACCAGTCAATTTTGGGGGAGTGTAGAGTCTTAGATCTAATAGTTACGTTCCAGTTGTAATTAGCAACAGTAACAGAAACATTTCACATTAACTAACAAACACAAATATGCATATAAATATGAACGTGGAGTGACTCATGAGGGGCTTCATCGAATGAATGACATTAGGTACTCAAATAAAAATGAATGAATTTCAAAGTATTGTCAGATGTTGCTTAGCATATTCTGACGTTTAGCTCTGCGCACTTAGGGATCAAATCAATTAATAAAACGTGCGTTAGCTGTTTACACACTTCCGTTTCTTATCACCTAATCACTTTTAAAGATAGCTGGAAAGTGATACGAAAGATATTACAAATCAAAGAAACGAACCGAAAGGTGATATAGACTGATAGTTATATGACGTTCACAAGACGTGACATATCATGATCAGATCACTGTTGATTTAGAATTAACAAAGTTTTTCCATAGACTCCCACACCTGTAGTACCGTCGCGGGAGATTATGCTAATATTCATGTAATAGACACAAACAACACTTAGACTCAGAATAACTATTCGTTGAACACAAAATTTTGTACCATGTAGGCCTAAAAACCACAATCTGCTCAGTAGGAAGCGAAAAGGGAAAGCTTCATTGTTCTTTTTCGCATTAAGGATGGTGACCACCACTCATGGATACTGCTCATGCTTCATCATGATGCATGCATCAGGCAGGGCAGAGTCATTCTGGCAGCTTATACATAAAAAAAACCACTTGAATTAGTAAAAAAATGACTGAAAATTTTCTAAATAAAAACCAGATTTATTGCTCAGAATAGAACTGCTGCTGCTGTCAATATTAACCAATTATATAGATCGTCAGATTAGATAACAAGATGCTAGATGGGTTCGATTCCTGAGTCGGACCAAATGTTTGTATGATCTGCAAATATATTGGTTTCGGAGTTTAGGTGTTTTCTATGTATAATATGTATGTATTTACAAAAAAAAGTATATATGTATTAATATCAGTTGTCTAGTACCCATAGTACAAGCTCTGCTTAGTTTGGGACTAGATGGCGTTGTGTGTTAAAATGTCCGAAAATATTTATTTATTTAATGTAAGTATGGCCTATGCAGGTTATTTCTAATACTCGGGTCGTCACAACTGAAACCTTCTACACATTACAAGTTGAATAACCAACGTGTTCGATGTTCCATTTTTGCGAGCACGTGGACAGATTTACTTTTAGTTGGCAAAATGCCTCAGTTGTGTAGCTGTTTCATTCAAAATTATATTCATTGTAGTAATTTATTTTGATTTATATTCTAATTTCATTAGGATATTTGACAACATTATCTCAAATGACTCAATGAAATTAGATCAGTTTTTTTTGGCGATGTGCTCGACTATAGGCATACAATTAGTTTTCGAGAGGAGTAACAACAAAAGTGACTTTGGAAACGTTACAGATTAGGTCTGTTCCCTATGATTTCTTTATTCAATGATAAACTAGCGATGATTTATTTATAGTACTACAATAAACCTCGAACACTTTAAGATCTACGGCAGGTAATCGAAGCAGAATTGCTTTTGGTGTGAAGATATCGCTGTAACATATACCATTTATCAGTTTATCGTCGTCCATTGCTGAACGAAGGGCTTCCTTAAGGAGCGCCTGTTTCGGTCTTGAACAGTCCGCTGGTAAACATGATAGCTGTATTTTAATTGTATTTTTACCCGACTGCGAAAGAAGAAGAGTTATGTTTTTCGAGTGTATGTGTGTATAAATAATTCTATGGTACGCCTTAGAGTCTAAATGGCTTGTCGTATTTTTATGTCAGTAGTGTCAATAGATTCGTTTTAGTGTAATAAAAAATATGCGCAGGCGGTTTTTTTTAATAACTAATTTACATGTGCGATAAGTTGTTTTGCTACATCGATTTAAAAGCAAGTATAAAATGAATTAAAATATTTGTATACTATATACCTAATATTCTATGCTAATTTATGCATGCAGGTATATCTACCTCAAAATAATGTACATTGTGACATCATTGATATTATTGATACAGACACCGCTTTGATAATTCATATTATCACAAAATTATTTCCATGAAACTATTCATCTTATTGATATTATAATCTTAATTATCACGATCTATTAATAATTATTACAAGTTCTTGGATTTTGAATGTTAAGTCGTTAATCAATATTATTTTATATATTTTAGATTTTATTAATATAAAAGATTTTATCTATCCTCAGTGCGATAGCATGTTGTTATATATATACATAAATAACACCAAAACTACGAATAGAGATGTATAAAATAGTCAGCTGTTATGGTTTCGGTACAAATATCACTGTGGGTGAGCCACACTTCGGCATGCATGGGCCGGCTCAACCGGAGTGATACCACGGCCACGCAGAAAACCGTTGTAAAACAGTGCCTGCGCTATGTTTCACTGAGTGAGTGATGATACCGGAGGCCCCAACCCCTCCCTTATCTCTCTCTGCATCCTCCTAAGGCCGGCAACGCACTTGTGTCGCCTCTGGTGTTGCGGGTGTCCATAGGCGGCGGTTATCGCTTAATGTCAGGCGACACGTCTGCTCGTTTGCCCCTTATTCCTATATAAAAGTCGGCTATTAAGGTTTCCGGTACAAAGCTACTTTTGGCATCGGTGACGAATTGACGATCGTTATCAAGTAATGTTCAAGTTTCCAGTTTTCCGTGATTACTTTATAATAATGGGCATGTACAGATTAAGAATATGGATATAAGCCGTATAATATAATATATATATATATATATACAGATTAAGAATATGGATATAAGCCGTATAATATAATATCTATATATATATATATAATATATAAGCCGTAGGAGCTGACTATAGGAGCAAATTTAGCAAGGAGAATAGCACCGCAAAAAGCACGATATCTTGGTACAGCTCATAACACCCCGTCTAGCCAGTCTGGTACAGTATGCCAAAAACGAGTTTCTAGAGGCAAGTCCATAAGTAGACTATTAAAGGCTCTTGATGCTATAAACCTTACTTGTTATTAATCATATGATGAATAGGGTATTATTCAAAACGTCTAGACAGCATGAAAAATGTACAACTTAAGTGGACAATACCATAACAACAATTGAAACAGACAATTCGTACGGATTAAATGTAAATGTCTTCCATCTACTGAGCGAAGAAATAATAAAAATATGTATTATTCAGTCACTTTATTGTTAAAATATCTATTTGTTTATAACCAATTTCGTGGATACAGCTATTATTTTGAAAAAAAGAACATGAATATGACAAGACATTAAAGTGTTTAATGGCATAATGAATTGTTCAATTTTCTTAACTCTAATAAAGATGTCATTACACATAATATGTACGTAAAATAACATATTTTAAGATTTGGTAAACAAAGAAGAAATTATTTCTCCGTTTTGCTAAAGGTATTCGCCAAATAATGCTTCGTTTCGTGAAAATATAGAACTGTCAGATTTCACAAATCATTTACTTACCTTTAAAAATGTGAATATTGGTGTTAATTTTTTTTCTGTCTTTCTGTCCTAAAATGGTTGCGCTGTATTACCTAACTGTGCCATATAAATAGTTGCTGATACTTATAGCACAGGTTTTCCTTTTTAAGTATCAGCAGTGCATTATTTGTAATTATATGTGATACGAAAACTGTGAATTGTTAGTGTAAATTTGTATTGTGAACAATAAATACATTACTATTAAAAAAAAATCTTTTGTTCGAAAACTCTCTAAATTAAACTAACAATGAGTTATGTTCCGTCTACGTTTGAAATGTCTAAGATTGATTAAAATTAGAAATGTCACACTAAAATGGCTATTTTATACAAAAAACAGTACAAAAAGTAACATTTTGGATATCATTTTAATAAATAAGAGCATATAAAATAATTTTTGTAAAATAACAAGACTGATATATCATTCTATAACAGCGCGTGTTTGAAGTCAGTGGAATCTTTATAACTTGAATGTCAAGGGAAATGCCAAAAATTTTGAATTAACGAGTTTTAGACTAAACAAGACCTTCGAGATACATATTTGATTTTGATTTAAATGCTGTAATTTCGACTCACAAAGGCGCGATTTCTTGTCCATACTATTTGTAGATTTTTCTATCAATATTATTTTTTTCAAACTCAAACTTGCGAAGTCTCCTTTTTGTAAATCTAGTTATAGAGTATACATTTATGTTTTATCTGTACTTCGTAGGGAAATAACATTTTGTTCGAAGTACAAAGACTAAATAATTCAATATTATTTGGGGTACAGCGGTACGGAATGTGGCATTTTCTTCAACTAGCTGAGGATTTCGACTTATCGAGGTTTGAGTTGTAGAGATTCTACTAGTTCATGGTTCTTTCATACTCACATATTTTAAATTATAACTGAACGCTGAAATCCGTTTCATGTATCTGTTAAGTTTACTAAAACTCGTAATATTAACGTTTTTTCTATCATTCGAATATTTCTTTGTGTTTTAATATTAAAAAAAAATAGCCTTGATGATAAAAGAATAATGAAAATTAAAAAATAGCAACACAAAGGAAAACACAGAACTAAATAGTTGTAAGTTAATTAATTTTATCGTGCAATCTTTGTTTAAACAATTTATTAAATTAAACATATACTTAACAATTTTAACACAATACTTATATGATAATAGGTCGTCTATTTCAAATGAAACTGCCTTATAATGTCAGCGTTTTTGTAATTTTATTGGAAAATTTTGAGGGTTGAGAAGGTATTGCGGTATTATAAACAGTTTTTCAATGGGAGGACAAGCATGGCAGGTAAGTTTTAGACAAAGAAATTGTATAGCATGAGATACCATAAATAATTAAAATAAGAAATAATAGTTATAATCACTCGCCACATTTTACCTAGATACACACACACGAACACGCACACAGGTCTGATCTCAAACTAGCCACGGGCATCTTTACAAACATACATGAAACGGACACAAAGTACACCCAGACTTAGAACAACAATTTATGGATCACACAAAGTGTTGTCCCATGTAGGATTTGAACCCACAACACTTGGCGTAGCAGGAAGCGATGTGGCGACCACTGAAACCACTAGGCCAACCGTGTAGTCAAAATCTGACTTTGTTACCAGAATGTTGTTAAACATACGTATATAATAAGTATAAGTTGGTCTTATATATTTTTTGTCCTATATTTTTTTGTGTAGATTAAATTACCCAGACGAACTACAAATTTTAGTCCCAATCACAGAAATATTTATCTTACGCGGGAATCGAAGCTGCGACCTCAGATTTATGCCTAGATCATCAAGAACGTTTAAGATATAGGAAGATAGACTTTATTATTATCCGAACCATTCATAAGCGATGAAAAACTTTATACGTCATAGGTTAATACAACAAATCTTTTTTTAGAACAAACATCCCACAAAAAATACGGAAATGACATCAAAACAGTGACGATACCTTAAAGTTCATTGGTTGCGGGTATTTTTGCAAACATACATACGTGTAAATATGGCATCATTCAATAGGAAGTGTCACTTGAAGGACTTTATTGGGCAAAAGATATTTCTCATTAACTGTTGATTGTACATACTACTACATCATCATCATCATCACCATCATCAATAACCTTTACAGTCCTATAATACATAGCTTGAGCCCCTTGACGGCTAGAAAACCGACGAGGTAACTTTTAATAAGCAGTTTTATCTAATACTAGCTGTTGCCCGTGGCTCCGCCCGCGTATATAACGGTTTTATATATAAGCTATATTACTGTAAAGTTTTATTGAAATCCATTCAGTAGTTTTTACGTGAAAGAGTAACAAAGACCCATCCATACTTACAAACTGTTGCGTTTATAATGTTAGTAGGATCACCTATGATTTCATGCTTTACGCACCAGTTTTGTCACTTGAAGGACTTTACTGTGTGTGTGTGTATGGGTGGGTGTGCTAGGTGATTACAAATGAAGTACAATAATAATAATAATATTTTGAACATCAGACACTCAACGCCAACTAGTCTCAAACTAAGCAAAGCTTGTAGACGGTTATGGTTACTAGATAACTGAAAAACATACTGTTGCGACTTCCACATACAGCGGCAACAAAAACATATGACAACGCCATCTGCCGAAGATACACTGAACTACGGAGTAACGTAGTGCAGCGAAGAAGCTACCAATCCTGCATCGCGCAATTGAAGTTCTCGCGCCGATTAACATATATACAACTTCCCAACATCAACCTTTGGGCAGTGGCCCGCCAGGCATGATCACCTCGCCTGGTCGGAGGATCCTCTCTTTGTGTTGGAGGGACTTGACACCCGTTCCTCCACACATAAAAATATACTTTTTTTGTAAATACATACATATTAAACATAGAAACATCCATACTACGAAACAAATATTTGCAGATCATACAAACATTTGGTCCGATCCAGGAATCGAACACGAGACAGCATAGCAGTCACATTTGTTATTGCTGCACCACCGAGGCAATGTATTATAAACATAAAGACTAACATCTAAAAAATTCCCCGAGAGTTCTAAAATTGACTCTGGTGACAACTCTCATAAAGATCAAGCTTTTTCTTAATATTCAAAGATAATAATAAACTACTGACACAGGCTGATATAAACCTTTTTCTAAAAAAAATGTTTTGAGCTCCTATACCATGCTGGCCAGATGTATTGGTATACCGTTTACTCCCTGCCTTTGCTCTGAGTGTGGTTGCGGGTGTACTGGAAGGGGTTTACCCTCGACCCTTCAAAACTCAAAATAGTCAACCTTCAGGAAGCGACGTCCACGTATGGCGCATAAAAGTAGATAATGTACCCGGAGTCCGTGCTATTGCGAGCGGGAGCTAATAGAAAAGAAGCTTCGGGGTTCTTACACAGGAAGGGGCCATCTACAAACCGTCGGCTCGAGGTGCGCCGGGGATTCAGGGGTTTCCCTTCGATGGTGCACCAGCTTCGTTGTGCGGTTTTTAGTCGGTTCGAGTCCGACATAGCCACCCGTCGTTGGTATCCGTGTGGATTTGCGCACAATAATATGCCTTAATAACAGAAGATAGTTCCCGGATCCCTCCTATTTCAGGCACACTATGTTATTTTAAGCACTCCGATCCCGAAACACAACCCTGTGACAAAACCCGAAGGGATGAAGTCTCGAGGAGGTTTGCACACGTAAAAAAGGTTTGGCTCTCTTTAAATAATCTAGATAGCCCATACACATAATTTATTGTTTTGTACAGTGATCGCCCTTAGTGCATTGCATGCATTTTGTATAGACAGATGTAATCAACAATATTACTGCTTGATCGATTAAATAATAATCATTTCTATCAAAAGAAAGCGTTTGACACGAGCATTAGAACAAACAAGCTATTGAACCTGTTGATAAACAAATGACTGTTGACTGTAACCGTGTGACGTCATTAGATATGTTTGTATTTACTAGGGTAGGTTGGTGTGGGATGAACAAGACAAGCAAATAAACTAATGTACAAAATTTGCAAATTAATAACTTTCAAAAATAGTTATAAAATTGAATATGCTAACATCAAGAGGATATGTAAAAAGCGTTTGACGCCCCTTTTCATCAAGTGGGTGTCGTTAGAGCCGACCGCGGGATATACTACCGAACTTCATCCTGTTTCTGAAGTCGCTTAAAATATAAATATAGTTGTCATTTCAGTTGTGCTCGTAAAAGTCAATTACTGTGAGCCTGTATAGTCTAATGCCATAAAAACGAACCATAAAGTGTGATAACCTATATGTTTATCAAATAAGTACAGTGAACATAAATGACATACACGCATATCCTGACACACATATGGTTGAAAAGTGTTTAATAGCTTAAAACAGTAATTTAGGTGATATGGGTACCACTAAAAATCTGATGCAGAGAACTAAAACAAGCACTAAGCTTACAAGTGGAGTTAAAATATCTCATCATCATTTATTGGATAAGTTTTTAGCATTTTTTTATGGAATAGGGGCAAACAAACAGACGTTATCGCCTGATGGTAATCGATTACCGCCGCCCATAGACACCTACAACACCAGAGACATCACAAGAGCGTAGCCGACCTTTGCGGGATGGGAGGATGGATGGAGAGGGGTTTGGGTATGGGCCTCCTATATCCTCACTCACTCGGTGAAACACAGCGCAAGCGCTATTTCACACCGGTTTTCTTTGAGGCCGTGGTATCACACCGGTCGAGCCGGTCCATTCATGGCTTTCGTGGCTCTCCCATGGAGTAAAGCAAAGGTATGAACATAATCTCTATGGTAACGGATTAAGAATACAGAGTAACACCATCCCTAACATCAATGCGTGTCGCAAGAAGCGATTAACGGACAAACTGCGCAGGATAAAGTTAAAGCAAGGAGAAAATAAACTTGAAATAAGCTCTATCTATACAAACCGGGTGTGGGATGATAGGCCAAATCCTTTATGTTTTGAAAATGCCTATGTTCAGTTGTAGATTATTAAAGACTATTGTTGATCGACTTATTACATATCTCTCGTTCGCAATATACACATGATAATAAGCCGCGATTAAAAAATCGTGTTGAACAGTTGCGAAAACTTAAAAGTGTGGCGGTTGAGTCATTTTGTTATTGTTAATATTCAGTTAAAACAGTTACAATTTGTAGAACCATATCAACAACGTAAATGTTAGAGCGTAAATGTGAGAGCTTGGATTTGACTCATCTTAATACTAAATTTTCGGGTGTTTTGATGATCCACCGAGTAAACCTGATAATAATGATTTGGGACATACAAAGATACCAAAAAAATACAAGTAAACAAAATTTTGTTTTAAAGAAAAAAATATTCACACTGTTTTATATTTATAGACACTGTTACAAATAAATAAGATTCAATTTCATCGTCAACTTTATAATTTCTAATTCGAAATGCCCACTCCTCACTCCATCGTTTAACCTTTTGGGATAAACAAAATCTCACTCGGTACTCATTGCTTACAAATTTATTATAATATATAGGACACAATACAAAGATATCTGGAAATCCACATGCGTGGGAAAGTAAGATCACAAGAAACTAATAAAGATATTATAAAGAAGCTCTTCAATTCCCACCTGACGCTGCTTACGCCTTTGGAAATCTCGAGAATTATAGAATTGTTTTAAAACCAGTTACTAACATTTAAATAGGTACGTACGTAACATTGGCATAAATATGTAACAAGAATATCTCGTAACACCCTTTGTACATATCTGAGTTAATATATTTAATTCTAAAACCAGGTTGAATTTTCAAATTTTCTCTCAAACAGTTCAAGTAATTTGCAGCAGAAGTTCATTAACCTTTGCACCACTCCTTATTGGCTTCTTCAGATTTATGCGGTCTATAAGTCCTACCACAATAATTATTTTGTTTTAATCGTAAAAGTATAATGTGTATCAATTTAAAAATGCTGTAATTTATATTTGTAATAAAACAAAATAAATCACCTGATAAGACAATATCGCTGTATTAATAATTACATGAACATGGTGGCATTACTTAAATGTATAATTTGAAATGTTTTTAAGGTGAATTTAGAAGTACTAGTGTTGCGTATTTCTAGCTTATTAACCATAAATCAAATAGATTAAGCAATTTTAAAATTACTATCATAATTGTATCAATAAGTTAGATAAAAATACAAAAGTGCAATGAAGAAACCCGATGACGGCAATATGACAGAAATTCAAAACAAACCACACATCGCAAAATTTCACAAGCGATAGAATAAAATCCCAGGATGTTGACCGACATTAGTGTTGTAGATTTATTTGTAGTGTCGCCAGTGAAGTACCGGCTGGCAGTGGGGGGGACGTCGCCACGCTCGCCGGCCGACTCATCGAGTTGCCGTTCAAATCAAGCCAGTTGTCACAAGACAGCCGAGCGAGAAAGACGCGGCCGAACCGACCTGCGTGTTCTCAAAACTTTACGCGACTAACAACTGCAGTATACATAAACATTTGACTGAGAGTGTTTAGTTGCAAGTTCTAGTGTTGTGTTAGTGATGACATTGTTGAGGAACTATATTCTCTCTTGCCTCCTAGACAAGATCTGATGTCAGGGATGGACGCGAGAGATCGACTAGTGGAGGAGATTGTACTCCTAGCGCTGTTCCTGGTGTCGACTGCTGCCAACTCATTGGCTTTACTGGTTTTCTGCCGACGACCAGGACTTAGAACAATTTCAAATCGGTAAGTTGGACTTTACTCGTACATACACATTTATACTAAGTTATTTTTCTGTTCACATTTCTGGCATATTCTGAGTAAACTTGACAAATGTAAACTGTTTGAATAAGTAGATATAACCAGGATGTAAGACAAAGTCACTTCACATTTCAAGGTCAGTTTGTTCCCAAAATCCGAAACCGTTACATATTAATGTAGTTACTTAAACACAATGTTTCACAAGAAGAGATCGTCTATCAAAAACGTTTGTACAGACACAGGAGAGAGTTGAACCCAGGTGTCGTAAATTCTTATTGCAATAAATTAAGAATGTACTTCAACAGCGAAAGCAACAAGTACGAATTCTACTTTCAACTTGGTAGATAATAAAAGATGATGTAAATAAATCATTGCAACATTCAGTTGTTCCTTTTTTAAAATACACATACATCAAACAAATGCAATTCTATTATTTGTATTTTCAAAGGAAGTTATGTTAAATTAAAAAAAAGGGAAGTTCTATGAGAACTATCCCAATGTTGGGCTAATCGCCAAAACGGCCAGTATTATTAGACATCGTGTCGTGGTTTGTGTACCTGCCTTACCTTCTTGCATTTGTTTTGTGGCTGCTGTGCTTGATTTATGGTTTGTAAAGTCGGTGAATTTGTCAATACGAATGAAATGAAATCCAAGAATNCCCAGAATATCGGTGTATGACTAAACGTGTAATTAATCGTGAAATATAAAAATGTAACCAGACTTTATCAAGATTGAATTGGAGTGTAACTTCTGTCACGTAAATTTATTTTTATCACGTATAAGGAAATTACATATACCCATCGTATAGTTGTCGTTACTGATAATCAATCACTCGATGGAAGAAAATTCACAAAAAAATAAAAATCATAACATAACATTTTTCAATACGTTTTGATGTGTTAAAAAGAAAACAGTTATATCGAACACAAAGGTGCACGAGGTTAAAATAAACAGTAACGATTAATATGGAACTGAAAATACTCTGAATAACTCTTAATTAATTATATGAAATGCCGAAAATAAGTTTAATATCCAACCTAGAAAGTATAATGCCAATATATCATAAATTTGCTCTCACGCTTCACACGAGCCACTCGCAACGGTTTGCCAGAAGGTCACGCCAAAAGGTTAGTTTCTTAGTTTCACATTTGACGGAATATAAAAAAATGTAACGGTTTTCATTCAATTGGACATTTTCTGAACATCTTTAAAATCTGCTCTCCCATTACATTTATTGTTTGGAACATCATTTTCTGGTATGAAATAGTTTGTTTTGTATCTTCAGGGACAATTTCATTTTGTAACTGAAAGAATGTAGACCACAAGTTTAGTTTGACTTTTTCATTATTTTAAGAATTTATGTAATCACTATTTGTTTTATTTGCGTAAATATCGTATTTCGCATATTAATTTTACACACACACATATAATGATAAGTACGTCGTATTGTTATCATAATGCCTCAAAACACAAATTAGTGAACTGAATACGCTGTCAACACAATTTGGCCTTTAGTTCCGGTAGAAGCAGTTAAGGCCGTAACACAGTTCAAGTTCTTATTGATATTCAAACACCGAATACGATATTTAAAAAAATCGAATGCTTTTTTAAAAATATGTGTATAATCTATGCTTCACGGTACCTCTAAGTAGGTTAGTTACCAGACGTTTTTGTTAGTAATATATCACTAAAATCACATACCTTTGTATCAACCGAGCGCATCGAGGCGAAACAAAGCCTTAGTATGATAAACAATCATTCTGACAAACAGATAATACGGTGAATTCTGTTTGTCTTAATGTGGGTAAATGTTGCACCTGTCAATGTACTCGACGACATAAAAAAAGGTTAAATTTCAGATTAGNCATTGAATTGTGATTTGTCTCTTTGCTCCGTCATTTAATGGTATAAAAGCACATGACCGTGGCGCAGCCTTTGTGTATTTCTAATAAGATTGTCATTACCTTTCATTGGTTTCGGATGTATTATAGCTTGTACCACAACTTTATCAATAAAACTTAACCATGCATTTAGTATTTTATAGGAATTATGACAATAAATGTTATTTATTAAATAATTTTTATTATCTATGACACGTGTTACAGATAAGGTAAATGAGTTTTGTGGTATCTTTTACCATATTGTTTAAATGATTTATACAAATGTAATCGAATTGAAATGCTAAGTTACCAGTTTCCGTTTGAGACTTATAAAAAATCCATGAATGAATCGTGTATTATTATTTTTCACAGTGAATTTCACATTTTAAACTGTTTCTTTTATTATTTGTCCGATACATTGTTTTTAAAAGTTAAGATATTTTATTTTATTTTATCACGTTGTAGAAATCTGTTATATGTTTACTGGTCACGACCAAAACTTTGTTACCAAAGTAAATTATTATTTTCTATTTTACTTTCATGACTTTATTTTACATACCAAACCTATTGGTTTTCGTTAATTACTTAAACAAGGCCCCTTACTTCTGCTGTTCTAAATACCTAAACGTACTCATTATGTAGATAAAAAAAACATCGTTCGTTCCATCAAATAAAAATATTTTCTCTTAATGTTATTAGATAATATTAAAATAACACTGTGTTGTATTTTTTTATTATTTGTATTATTTATTATTTATATGTACATATTATCGAGATACTTTTACAGTGGGACTAGACTGGACCAAATTATTACTGATTATCATTTCAAGTGAATACAAATTTTTGACTACATACAGAGATTTACAATTAAATCTGATAATCATCAAATATTATAACAAAAGGCTTTTTTTCATTAGCGAATGAGCATTGTAAATAATTGTTTGACGTCAAGCATCCATTCAGTTTGTTTTAGAACAATGAATGTTTGCACAAATGTTTTTGTTATCGCCTAAGTACTATTACTTATCATGGTTTTCAGTATTTTTAATTATGTTTGGATCCTAGGAGGACTACGTTTTTAATAGTACTTTCTATTTCCAAATTTCAAAATGAGTTATTTTGGCCACAAGGAACATTATATTTACCCGAATACGGCGAAGCAAAATCGGCAGTACTCAAAGGATTTTAATGAATATGGCGACAATAGATTCGCAATACGGGCCCGGGTGACATAGGCCACACATACCATAAATTTATTTAATCGGAATATAGTACGTTAAATATTTTCTTGTGATTTACAATATCCAATTGAAAAAAACAATATTTCCTTTTGGTTTTTTTTTTTATAAATCGACTTCGTATCCAATATTTGAAGATTTGAAAACTTTTTGGCGATTGTCTAATATTTTGAATCAAGAATGAAATAAATAAACGAAGAAATTTAATAGTTTAAGTAGAGAACAACCCATTCTCTACCTGTTGTAACAACCATTGTTACGTAACATTTTACAATACATGTTGACTAATAGACCTTTGAATAGACACTACTTTCATTGACAGTTTTGATATCCTTGAATTCGGTGTGTTCCTTTCCTTAGATTGTCATTACATTTAAATCTGCCTTATTTTATAAATATACACCTTAGTAACTATAGTGTCATAATTTTTGTTTTATGTGTATGATATGATAGTTTTATCTTGGTACACCTACATCCGTCCATTATTGTCGTTGAGTTTTATAGAGCTTAGTAACCATTTGTATGAATTGTCAATTGGACTTCAATTGAAAGACTTTATTGTTTGGATTACTCTAAAAGTGTGTTTTAAAAAAAAACAACTACAGTTTTAATATTAAATAGTATATATGTACTTACTTAGGTATCTGTTATTTTTATTACCATTTAAATATTTAAATATATTTGGATTGCTAATTTATGCATGTTTATTTATTTATGTCTGTAAAAGTCAACAAATTTGTATTTTTTAAATTTCATTTTCCAAAACTAAATAATGTTTTCCGTCTCTACCGAGGTCTTACATTGTCTTTTGACAGTTTTTCTTTCAAACACATGACATTGGTAAAGAAGTTTCATCTCATCCACATTTTTAGATCATTAATTTCATCACGACGAGACTTGACTACTCGAAGAATTATGATTTGAAGAACTTGAATACTTGACATTCGCAGACATAGCTGATTTATGATTAGCTGGTGGACATCTTATCAAAAGAATAAGAAGACATTGATAAAGTTGTAATCACAAACTACTGTAAAGCCAATCATCAAGAGTTGAAGTTCTTTGCTTGGAAATTATTCCTAAAAAACGTGTCAGTGATGTGCATGAAATCGATATATCATTAAAAGCTGATATGAAGCTATTTAAACGAAAAAATATAACAATTTAACATTAGGTAATGTTCAAGTATACTAATAATTAACATAATACACCTTTATAAAATAACTTACTGTTATCATACGATTACTCAGTGTAAAATTGAATGTACCTACTTATTTCCAAACATTTAAAGTGCGTATTGAAAAAAAAATTGTTTCTTATCAAATAAATTCTGATGAAGAACCCATAAAATACAAATAAATAACCTTGAAGTTAAGCAACAGCAATACCGTTATCGACTAAACTGACTTTCCAAAGACATTTTTTTCATTTAATACTATCTAAATGGATACCTTGTAGAACCCATTTAGTGATATACTGGCTGAAAGCAATAAGTAAAGAGCAACTACATTTTAAAAAGAGAACGTGTTGATGGACATGTCACACAGCAATTAGTAAAAAGGAGCATAGACAAAGAAAATGGAATATGGAACCGCAGTTGTCATTATGAAAGACAAAACAAGCGAAGAGGATGATGTAACAGAGCTACGGGTTTTCGCTATTTCCGAAGATATATTTTCAAGATAAATGAAGTTTTTGTTTTATTAATTTGATATAGTCACGTCAAAACACAATGTTTGAATGACCTCACGGGCGATGTGTATCCTGAACTTTTAAGGGGTTTGAGGATTGGCAGGGTATATATAAATTGCTAAATAATTACAACAGCCATGACTCAAATAGTTCATAAACATCAAATGGTGTGGGAGTTTAACACATTCGATGGTCTATACAAAAACAAACAATCTATTTGAGTATCTTTATTTCCGTTTATGCAATCGGCTTCATCTACATATCGTATTCGTTGTAATCTGCTTTCGTTAAGAAATAACAAAGTGAGCTTTTGTGTTTACACAGAAAAGGGGAGCGTTGATCTAAGTATAGAATTTAGTTGAAGAAAGGTGAAAACACTTTGAACTAGTTAGCATTTTTTACCAAACGCGTGTTTCGTATCGATTAAAATATTTACCCTAATTTCATATAGTACTAGACGGATATCTTGTAGTAAGTAAGTTTAAAATTAGAATAGCCATTAATATGTTTACAAATTAATGATCGTTGATTTTAAAACGAAAGGACCATTAGGTAGTTAGGTAGTTACAAACAAATATATTTCAATTTAATATTAATTTACACTAATATTTATGTGTATTTAAATAATCATTGAATAATTTAGGTATGTGCTTTTTAGTAATCAACGTCGTAAAATTTACAACTCGTTCAGAGGTAAAGGACCTGTTTCACCTATGTTCTAAATTTAAAATTTCTTTGACTTCAGACTGCTGCGATATGAACTGCATTTTGTCTTAAAAAAGGTGTACTGTAACCATTTGTGACTCGTAAAATAAAATGTTAGCAAGTTTTCCACATCGCTTGACCTGTTTCAGGTACATACATGCTAGATGAAAAATACTTTAAAATAGGTCAAAACTGTCAGCTTTTATTGTGAATGTTCATCACTCATTATTATATCTGAATAAATCGACTATTTAACCTAATATGTCTAGCTCTGAGAGTGCACGCACCGATGACTTCTGTTAAGGTGACTTTTTATTCAATCTCTTTAAAAATGTACGAAATATCCCAATACTTGTTTTAAAAGGGTAAGAAAAGGTTGTCGTTTGTTCACCAAATTTGTGGTTCGATTTCGAAATGCTTGACATGACTAACAGTACAAACATGATTAATTTAATTTTAGAACAGCAGGATGCTTTGAATTTGTGTGGCAAAGGAAACAAACTGGGAGCCATACGATTTCTGTTTGCATAAACGCAAAATTATGATTTTGCATTGCAAAAACCGCCAACTTTGTCTTTTTGATTTACTGGAATGGGTTTGTGTATCTATAAAGCAGAAAAAACAAAATTTCCTCTGCAAAGTAGTAAAGAACGACAATCTTAATGCTTTACATTTTTTCTTATCGGACAAAAACATAAAGGATTTAGTAGATATAACAAGTTTGGCCATAGCAACAGCAACCGGTATTGTGTGGGCACCACTTTATATAATAATGTTGACTCCATTTTAATCCGTTGTGTGGGCAAATAAATTGAACTGTGGGAATCAAATACGTTTATTTTAAAGCTTCAATCATTTTTTCATGACGTTATAAATAGTTATATGAATAAGATTAAACAGAAAATGGATAAAACAATTATGTTTATTACCTATAAACCACAGACTAACAAATAAAGTATAAGACGGAGTATAAACATATATACCTATTAAATCTACCTAAACATCAGTTCCAATAGGGACCGATTCAGTAACAAACCATCTGATGTGATTAATGTACCGCAGACCATCAGTTTTATTCAGTTTAAATAATAACACATGGATAATATTACAGTCATTAATAATATCTGACTTTAAGTTAAGGCAGATTTTCGTCCATTGCACAATCAAGTCGGCATTGTTTAAGAATATGTATGGGTAATTAATAAGTTAAACTAAAATAAAATTCGTGTTATGTTACGTGGATATTAAATTTCAAATTTGTGAAATAACCACCATATATAAAAAACGTAAGACAATGTACTCATGCTTATCACCACATTTGTTATTTTCGTACATGAACAATAAAACCTTAAATATTAGTCATATCATAATACAGAATATAACAATAAAACTCGAAAGATTGTTTCATCTCATTCTCATTTTTTATATTTTTATCATTAATTTTATCACGACGAACACTTGAGATTTGAAAGTTTTAAATGTTTGACAATGGCAGAAATAGCTGATTAGTCGGTTGCCATCTCGTCTAAAGTAAAGAAGAAGAATAATATTTGGTAAATATCTCCATAAAAACTGTCGACACGCAACCTTGTCTATGGAATCACATTTAGCAGGAACTCAGCCTTTTTGCCCTTAAACCAATTCCTTTTAAATTATTACCTTTTTGTACCGCAGCTGTGGCCTTTAAACTTTACAATTAATTCTAGCTTTGCTTTCATACAGCCTTTGGTATGACATTGCTATTATAATTAAATAATTTTGTAGTTCGGATAATAGTGCAATTTGTAACTGTAAAGGCAATAAATTGTTTCCTACTTGTAGTAGTAATAACTAGACTTATTGATATATTATTACGCACCTAATATTTCATAGTCAACAAACACATGACGATTTAAAACAATTATTGTTTTTTTTATTGACAATTATTTATTTAAACAAAAGCAAGGCTACGTATAGTCTCAAGATAGATAACAATTGAATGTATTAGGGTGCTGAAATAGAAACAATTAATTACAACTGCCACTGATACCACAAATTCCTTACGCAAGTTTATTTGGAGTAGAAAATCAGTAAAGCATCACGTTCTTCAATACGTTATTGCGAAAAAGTTGCAATATTCAATCAAAATGATAGAATTATATTCTACTAGCTATGGCCCGCGGTTCCATCCCCGTGTATGCTGGTAATCGTGCCTATTTCGTTCTGCAAATGTCAAAATATTTCCATACTAAATTTCATTGGAATCGGTGCAGCGGTTTAGAGTTGCTTTCGAATTTATATTATTAGTATGCATTTTGGAGTGAAACTAAAGATTCCTTGTTTATAGTCGTTACTTATTATTATATTCGCGATGAATGATATTCAGGTCTTTTAACAAAGCATAACTGTGGCGCAGTGGTAGCGAATGCGACTGCTGTGCAAGAGGTCTCGGGTTCGATTTCTGAGTCGGACCAAATGTTTGTATGATCTGCAAATATTTGTTTCGGAGTTTGGGTGTTTTCTATGTATAATATGTATGTATTTACAAAAAAAAAGCATATAAGTATTAATATCAGTTATCTAGTACCCATAGTACAAGCTCTGCTTAGTTTGGGACTAGATGGCGTTGTGTGTTAAAATGTCTGAACATATTTATTTATATTTATAACTATCAGTGTTGTTATTTGATTAATAGGATTAGTCAGTTGCTACCAATGCCATAGGTTGTGTCAGTGCAAAATTATTTGGCAGCCATCTTGGGATTACATATACTCGATATAATATTTATGTTTTAACTGTAGTAAATATCTTATAATAGATACAAATAGTAATGGGTTTATTACGCAATTATTGAACAATTATTACTGACGTAGGTTGTCTTATAACTGTGAAGTCACGCATCTGGGAGGACATTTTTTTTAATGAATAGTCGTCTTTGTTCTTTGATTAGGACTGCCTCTTTGTAATTAGATCAAGATTATTGTTTTTAGAACCGATATTAATCATTTTAGTGATTACCAAGTGTTTGTATGCAATGAAATCGAGTGTTTCAGATTGTTGGTTATCTAAGTAATAAACATCCAAGATTGCATAACGCATTTTTATATTTTATTTGAAAATGTCATGTCGTAAAATTTATGCAATTAAATTTCATAAATATTTATGCAAATATTTTCAAAATATCTAGTGCTAATACTTTATACTATAGTACATATTTACAATGAATACTTTGTTTTATTAAATCTGTCAAATATATCAGCCATTAGCAGAACTCGCATAAATTGATTACAATATTACAATATATCAATAATGGCTAACGGAAATTAAAATTGCGCATTCCACAACATATTACTTTGAAGTTTCTCAATGTTATTTGATCAACTAGTTACAAATATCTGTAATGAACAGTGAGAGCAATCACAAACACACTGTCTCTGTGTGTGTGCTATTTGTTTAAATGTTGGTGATAAAACAATTAATTTTAAATAATTACTACTAAGATATAGACTTGTTCACGTATTTATAATAATTTTTTAATGTACTTAGTTGCAAATGTACGAATTTTGATGCACGTTATAAACAATTCAGATAGCTATTACTTATGATACACGTGTAAGGTTTTGCTAGTTGAATCTAAGTTTGCCTTGAGGGTTGCCATTGACCCATTTAGATACAACATAGTTTTCAGGTTAAATAAAGGCTGCATCAACCGTGTACTCGGATCCACAATGTACACTTTGCTTTTTTAAGAACACAGGTTCTTTTTTCAAATTAAATTTTCTGTTTAGTTTTTAATGTGAAGGTATTTTTTTCAAATTACTAAATTTCTTTATTTTATTTTAATGGCGATGTTAGTCGATTTCAATATATTATTAACTAGCTACCTAAGTCATCGTTTAGATGAGTTCTAAACAAAATCGATTCATCTGTATTTGGTTGTCTTATTCTTTAACGATGTTATAAATGGTTGCCGGTAACGGATGGATTAATACAACCCACAGGTTTTTGCGATCGCCAATGCCGATAGATCGAGTGATAACCTTGAAACATGTACTTACCCGATTTTACATTAACTGTATTAAAATAACCTGAACTCATATTCAATAAGATATGAGTCACCGGTTGCCATGGTAACAAAATATAAAAAAAAGAAACATAAAACTATTAATTTTAAAAACAGACCTTCATTGTCTTTGTCTATGACTCAAACTAATACTTTATCGATATCGATGTAAATTTTTTGAACATTCTAATATTTTAGACATTTCTTTTCATTTCACGTTTCATATTCTGAAAATAAGTGTAAAGTCGTAAAAAGAGAGTATTTTGTAAATAATTAAGTCAGCTTCAATTCAAACAATCATTCAAGTTTACATTACTCTCTTTTACTGTCGTAGGGTTGTCATAAACAAAATATTTTTGAGCTCAATTAACTTAGACAAAAGAGCATATTCATTCTTGTAAATATTGAGTCCGAGCATTCAGTATATTGCTTGGTTTACTTCGTTTATTTAAATACTAGCAATTTACGAAATAGCTGAATACAGTAGCACTTTAGTATTTTGTAAATTGAATAAGAAATAATGGCGCATTTGTACGGTTCACAGGCTAGTTTAGCGTTTATTGTAAGAAAGTTGTAAACACAATGTCAAGTCAACGTGACTAGATATTTATTCAGGTGGTGGAATTGTTTGAAAATAAGTATAAAACCTTTTCACAGGCAGTTCTAATACAATTTTTTTTTAAATATATTCTTTTTTCCTACAGGTAGATAGGAAAAATGTTGTTAATAGAAACAGTACCTTTATCTCCTTGCCTATATAGAGAATATTCAAGGAAGCTTCGTTCAAAAGGCCCGGTGCAATATAGGTCAATCTAGCCTGAACGCTTATATCTCATAAATTCAGGTCGTTGCAACCCTGTCCAAGAATTAGGTCAGCGCTCTCCTATAAAGGTATTCATGCCACCAGGTGAAGGTAATTGCAATGAACACAAAACAATAACATTAAGTGAATAGAAAGCTTTGCAGCTAGTATACTAGTAAAATATAGGTTAAATCCTAACACAGCTTAGGTTTAGGCAAGGTTTGGGTTTATGAATAAAAAAAACAGCCATTGTGAAGGCTAAATTAGAGTTGAATGCACCTGAAGCAACAATTGATTTGATTGTGGGTGGTATTACCTTATGAGTAAGTTAATGAAAGGTTATGAAACAATTATTATGTCCATTAAATTAAAGGAAACTATTCGCTTTAGCTCAAGTTATCCAAATCACAATAAATGAAAATACAAAGGAGAGGAAGCACCGAAATAGTAAGCATTGAAAAGGCGCTAATTTACATTTGCTCTTTCAAACTTTACAGATTGAAATTTTTAAGTATACAATAACCCTTTGTAAAATTTGACACCCGTGCTCTTTTGGGTACAATGGAAGACTAAATAGCGTTTATTTTAAATTTTTTCCTCATTTAGCCGCCATATTGATTCTGTCAACAATGGCAACGGTTTCCGTTGGCCGCGCGGTCTATTGTATCAATAACCACGAAGTATTTAAATCATCCCGAGGCTGATTGCTATATTAAAGACATTTAGAAGCTAACCTTTTGAATTGAATCTAATTTTTCACTCAAATATTTAAAAAATAATTTTGTTTTTGAATTATCTCAGCAAGGTGTAGGCTGTCACTAAGTGGTGCTCAGGCATTATGCCAGTGTTTGAATTCAAAATTCTAGAAAGTAAAACGTCAATACACATATATATGTATAAGATACTGTATCAATACAGGCCAATGTCTATTTATTCATATACGTTTTGTCTGACAGTTGTATTTTTAGCTTTCAATACTTCTTGATTTTAAAAATCAAGAATGTTCGTTTGTTTGTTTCTAAACTATATTATAACCACTTTGTAGCGTACTTAGTTTAAAAATCTCTGATCTTACTGACATTTAAATTTAAAAGTAAAATAAATGACATAACTGGACTTCCTTTCACTCTATAGTAATACTAAATCTTTTTTTCTTATAAAAACTGACTATTGAAACAAAGTATTTCCTCAATTCGGTTATTAATTCGTGCTTACGAAGGTTAGGCGAAAACCTTTCAAATTAAATAGCTATTGGGTATTAATAAATTCATAGTAGAACTGCAATTTTAACACACAAAATTGATTTTTCTGATCAGTTTTCAAGGATCTTGGTGACAATAATTTAAGGAAAAACATGTTTTGTACTTTTTTGACGTGTTCGTAACAATTTTATTATTCACATACCCTCATCCCAACATGTATTTCCCAGTATTATCTATGTTAAAAACATTCCTCTTGGTAAAAAATCATAAGGCATTTTGCGTAAAGAATTGTAATCTTTATTTTAGTCGATTTAATCGATACCAGTCACATGAAAGAACAACTTACTAGAAAGATCTAATTATTGTTAAGACATTATATTAGAGCTTTATCTAAGATCAGCAAGTAGTTGAATTACAATATTTCTTTTTATTGTTTCTCTACTCGTTTTGCAACCAGCATCTTGCGCAGTTATTATTAACAATACAGAATAGTTTTTTATTGTCCTTACAATGATAAACAAACTTTGTTGTTCTGAGCAAAAATAACACTGAAAGATAATTGTCGCACATTACATATGAATGCACATCGCGGAAAATCATTTGGGTGGTTGTTATGGCAAAGAATTCAATAATTATTGTAAAAAAAGTTCTTTTTTCCTTTTTGTCTGCTCGTATAACCCCTCTTTCGTTTAGTTTACCTTCTTAGCTGCTAGTGTTAATATTTGACAAAAAGATATATCACAGTAAAGTAAATAAATAAGTAAGCGTGCAAGTGTTAACAGTTAGTGCAAACGTGTGATTTTTCTTCGCAGTAAAAGTGTTTGTACAAGTGTTGTGTAATATCATAATTAATTATGCATAAAAATATGTGTGACTGTTTATGTATTTAAAATATATATAATCCATTTTATAGTTGTTAGAACTTAGTTATTGGCGTGGGCATAACTTATTGGATCAATGATGATAGGTTATAATCTATTTTTTTTTAAACTTGACAATTGATAATGATATTGAATTTAAATTAAGAACCTCATATTTTTTTAAGACCTTTTTCAGTTTTTAGTTCATAAATACCTTTTTTATAGGTTGCATCAAGTTTAAAAGTTCTTTTTGTGACGTTTGCATTGGTCAGATAAAAGAATACATTATTCAAGCGTAGTACAGTCTGAAGGCCTCACGTACATAGGCTTGCATTGATAAGTTATAGCTTAAAATTCCTTTTATATTCTGCCCTCGTAACTATTTTGATATCAAACAAAGATTGTTCACAGTATTTTTTATAAGCATTTCATAAATAAAATTTGTTGTATGATGAAAGATTATTAAATATAATCGTCATGTGTCATGTTTAAAGTTATTGAATGAGGAATAATAATATTATGAAGTCTTATCATGGCGGGCTTGTCTCTTAAACACTGATGATACGGGTCAGATGAAATGTTTTTATACAATCATACTCTTTGCTTATATCCTTCTATATTGTTACGTGAATGAGAAAAAAAAACAATGACGTCTTTACTATTATTACTACGACTACGTAAACAGACGAAATCGGAAGTTAGCAAGCGTAAAACTAGGTGATTATGAGGGTCAAACATCTTTACAAACAACGTTAAAAAAATCTGTTGCATTCAGTGATTTGTATTCTAGATAAAAGAGAATACTGCAAAATTTATAGAGACAGGCTTTTCAGAACGTATAATGTTGTTATCTATGACAATAGGTTTTTTGTATAAATGACGCAGTATTTACGTGTGCCCGGCTCTGAATCTCGTAATCGAGTGAATCTGGTAAATAACAGTGATTCATAATCGTTATTTTAGTGTCATGATTAATCATAATGTCACAGATTTATTGAGCTACATAGTTCGTTAAAGAGAGAGTGCAATTTCTAGCGTGGACTTTTGCCGCGAGTCTAAACAGGTTTTGTTGTAACCTTCTACTATTTTTATTACAGTTTGATAATGTCGGTAGCGTCGATGTTAAAAGATCGATTGCAAATCATAAACATTAAATAACTATAAATCGATTTAAATACTAAAGAATAAATTGAAATTACGTAATACATAATATTAATCAATACACAGTTCAGGATCGCGAAATAAATCGGTTTAACGGTTTATGATGATGTTACAGACCCTGACCTTCTTGAGCAATTGCTTGCAGTTCCTAATCCATTTGTGTGTGCAATAGTCTTTCATTGCCTTTCATTTTCAATTCTCTTCAAGTTTCCTATGTTTAAACTCCAAATTACCAGACTAAACGCTTGGACAAAATCAATGTCATCATCAGCCTGCCACCGCTGAACAAAGGCTTCCTCCAAGAAGTACCAAGTGTCAATTTTAGGCAGTTTACAAAACGAACGATATAAATTAAGAGAAATATTGGTTTTTTATATACCTATGGGTATCTATTAGGTAATAAATTCATGGTTGTGTTAGTGTAATAAAAAAATCTATTCCTACCATTGTATGTAGGGTTGCCATGTTATGCCTCATATTTCTACCATAACTGCCAACGATATTCGGCACATCGTAATGGCGTATTACCGCCAAATTGGTTGGCAATTACATTTCATGAGACCATACTTAAACTAATTGGCTCTTTGGTTTCGTCCTGCGTTGGTAGCCCCATAATATTTATTGCATTTTTTATGAACATACGTCATAAATTCAGCACAGACTTTTGTCTGATACAGACAAGAACATGACAAGATAATTCACCCTTATAATAATTCTGAGTTTAGCTACTACAATAATTATCTTATTATAGTAACAAGCAGAAGAAAAAAAGTTTTTCCAGCTTTTTCCTGATACACGATGACCTATGAGTATTTTTAATATTTTGCTTTCTTTTTTATTTTTACCTATTTGTCACATAGTCTTTCTATTTTCCAGTTTGGTCTTCGAGTCTGTTCGGCTTACCAACGTATTAGGAGACGGTAAATGCGAAAGTGAGTCTGTTTGTTTGTTACGCTTTCGCGCCTTTCAGCTCATGTTTTGTATATACTTAACGCATAGAGTTAGGGCCGTTCCGAAACAAGTATTGTTTAAGTTTAAGTATTAAGAAAAAATCAAAAACACTGCTCATATAATATTATAAAGTTTATTTTAAGTCGTTACAGTAGTGTTTGTCATATGCACAAAGCACAAACATGATATCATTACGTCCTACTTAGTACTTTGATGCATAGCCCTATTGTTTACTAATGACGTTGTAGGCTGTAGCTTGCTGAAATTGTTTCCTAGTTCCTAGGTATATAAATATAGGTTATCATTTAACATATTTATAAACGATCAATTTTTAACACTTTGTTTAATATATGCCTCTAGATTTTTAGTATTAGAATAAGAGAAATGAACGCTCCAAGAGGAAAAGCGCATTAATTACACGAATGCAAAAAAAACATTCAAAACAAGCTTAAAAATAAACTTTTCGTGTAAAACCCACAAAAAACAGGTAAAATTCACGGTACATTTCCGATACAAACATTTAAAAGATCGTTTAACACAAACGTTGCTCCATTCGTATATTCATAGTAAAAGTTGAAGATGACGTCACTATCGAGCAAAAACCACTAAACATTTATTCTTATTATATGGTTAATTCTAATAGTAGACGGAACTGTCAAATAGGGTATATTTTGACCGATATATGACCTCTTAGATTCGGCCGGCTTTCCTCAGTCTACCAATAAAGTAACTGGTCGGCGGATTCCATTTTAAATGCTGGCACTGACACAGTTGATAGTAACACAACAGTTTAAATGAATAATACTGGTCTCTGTTTCTTAGTACAGTTTGTAATTAGCAAAGTTGTATGAGTAAATTTATCGGATCGTGGAAAACTGGCTGAATCTAATGTTGAACTTTATTGATTAAAACATGGTATCAAAACATTCAACACTGGGCTGGATGCACTTGGATATTTTTATGTTGAGTGCAAAATATTTTGAAATTTAAAATAAAAAAAACCATTTACTTCTGCTGTATATTGGTAAACTTTTTGCAAAGAGCTTCGTACTGTACTTCATGCTAACCCATAATAATGTTGTAAATACGAAACTAACTCATCTTGTCTGGTGATTAATCAATTCCAATTAAGTTTGACATAGATATACATATTTTGAATCCTGAGAAAGGATATAGCCTACTTTTTACCGCGAAAACTGACTGACTGACTGAGTATTATATAAACAATATCATATTCTCTTTGAAATAATGTAGCCATACGACTTTAGTTTAACTAACTAAATTTATGAAGATTAATTACTAATATTATTGATGGCGTTCAGCATTTTAAATACCATCAATAATCATTCAATCTCTCACAATAGTCAAGGTTTGGCAATTCATCAAATAAAATAGGTTCAGTAGTGAGTTTGAGGAATAAACCAATGAAAAGTTTCGTCAGCGCTCCATTTGCTGCGAAACGCGATATTTTGAGAAAATATATTTCATATTTATTATATAAATCTTTTGAGTTCCCCGTTGATATATTAATGACGGATACGTCATTACGCTGGCACTAAGACATTTATAGAATGTTTCTTTTGCTAACTTTTATAACATCATCCTCTTTCTGGTACACTCAGAAAACAATTTTAATTTTTTTTTAATTAAAATACCTTGGCCAGAAAGAAAGAAAATATATAACCACGAAAAACTTTTCTTTACAGAGTAATTCGTATCAAAATTGATATTTTTACATTTGCAATTCAGCGCGGGTAGAGACCGATCGTGGAAGATGTGAATACCAGATGCCTCTTATACAAGTCAATGACAATTTTTTCATATCCTGCGTCTTTAAACACTCTACGTTTTTGAACTCGGAGAAGCGTGTGAGAGATGAGTATTTCATCATTCGGTGTGATGTCTGTAACTTGCCTTTAAATCCTTATAAAGGTGTCGAGTTTGCTAATTGAGACATTTGAAATCTATAAATCGATTTAAATGTGAAACGAAATAAATGTCACAAACAATTATGGCAAAACTGAGCCATCAACGACAATGATATGACTGATGACTGTTTTAAACTCTGTATCATTTCGATGTTCAAAGATCTTTTATAAGCAAATGCAATATGAACAAATCGTTGTTTTATAAAACGCTTTGAGTAACTATTCACATTTGAGGTTACCTTCAAGTAGTTCATTATTGCATTTTGCAATAATTATGTACATTACAACACCTAGTATATAGTGAACGGGGTATATATTTAGTGATGTAGCAATACTTGAACAGGTTTAGAATGTATAGAACACGAGGGGTTTTCCCAACCTTGTTTTTATTTTAGGAAATGACCTCCCTATATCAACTATAAAATCTTCATAATTATAAAGTGTTTAACTTTCTATATTGCATAGATTTTATCAAACTAGTTCCTATATGAATACAAACAAGGGAATAGGAAACGAATTACAAAATTAGAAGACCCTCATGTTATTTATGACGCTACCTTTATTTATACTAAATTAGTCATTAAAAACATCAGAATGTTTTTAATAAAAAATATATTGTTACATAGATATTCATCGAAGGCTTGCAATTACAAAACAGCAAACTATGTTGAAGTTTTTGAATATTCATACAATCTCAGGGTCGTAGAAGCATATAGACCTTCCGGCTTTTGTGATTAGGAGGAGTAGAATTTGCTAAGCGAGTTCCATGAATTCTAATCATAAAGATGGCCGAAGTAGCCATCTTTAAATCAAGCTCCATCACAAGGCCGCTAAAATCCACGTGTTTTAGAACCTCGATACTGGTTTTCATAACTCTACAGCTATTTCTTGTAAACAGATATCTTAATTTAATTTTATCTCTTTGATTTATTTCAATCAAGTTATTTATGATGGCAACATTTTCTCTTTATGTCCTTTTAAATGTTACTTTCTAATGTTGAATGGCATTCGGCTCCTCTAGACACATCTTGTCTATTTGTTACAAAATTTTGAAGTTTTTAAATATAACTTTGAGCACGTTTGGCACGTAATTGGCCTTGACATAGTAAATAATTGTCTTTTGTTTTCAAAACTGCAGATTGGCGAAACCGTTTTAAACTTTATTTTGGTTCGAAACCATCATTAATGCCTAGAACATACATAAGTACAACACAATATCTATATCTAAAAAAATGCAAATTTAAAAATTATACTTGTTGCAATGACTATTTATTGGTAGATACGTAAATATTCAATACTTTCTTACGCTGACTTGACCCTTTCTTACTCATATACGGAAGAATTGCTTAAATTATATTCTTACTATTTTCTCCAAAGACGTTCCAAAAATAAAATCTTTTAGAATATATCTCAACATACAGAACGTATATATTATTATATTTGCATCCCTTATCAAGCAAACATTAATAGACATGGGTTTTATGCATGAACCTTGAGCTCAATCATGGCCACTCATAGAATCATATTTTTAACATTTTATCACAACACTTTAAGTTGTTGCTAAGTACTTTAAACTTTGTTTACTTAAATAAAACATGTATGCATTTCAACAACAATTCCGCCTACAAGAAAAAAAATGCATGTTTAAATAAAATTCATTTGGTTTACAAATACGCCTTCTCTCTTGCATTCGAAGGTCTATGGGAATCAATGTCACAGCTTTATATAAACTACAAGGGCACGATTTATCATTTATGTAAATAGGGAATAATCTGGACTATTGATTAATAAAGATGATCCTTTGGAGGTTACTTTGTGGGAGATGAGAAAGCATGTGGAGTTTGTTAATATATTCTTTACATTCTAACCAATGAAGGAATATTACAGATTCCAATAACTGAATATAGTCATTTGAATTTTTAGACTTGTCTTATACCAAAACATTTGTCAAATTTAAGCTTTATTTTGAGTTTTATGAATGCAGATTAACAATCATCTTTCTTTGGCCTTTGATACATGAGAGTTAATTCACAAAAAAAAACTACTGATATCATTAGAAGGTTATTATAACACAAAAAATGGAAATGAATTTAATAATATCAAACTCATATTTCATATACAGGTCGTATGATTACACTTTAGTTGATGTGATTAAAATTTTAATATGGTAATACCGAGTTTCTAGTGAACCAGACCGCAACAGGTTTTACAATCTCCGACTTACGATGTCAAATAGAATAATGATGAGTTTAAGATGATTAAAGATATATAAACATTATTTACATTTACTAATATCAACTTAGTGTATTACAGCATACAATACATATTTCCTTGATTCTAAATAGGTTTTTATAGCTTTTAAGAATACGAAAGTGGAAAATCTGTTTTAGGACTGTTTGACCGATTCTTTTTAAAACTGTTGTATTTCCTTATTAAATTTCTTTGGTTTGCTTATGAAATATTAGATATATATGTACGTTAATATATATGTTTTACGATTTTTATAACATAAAAGCACTTCCCGAATGTTTAAAAGTGACTAATCGTTTATTGGGTCTAAGTATTCGTGTGTTTGTAAATAGACATTGGCCTTCCCTTGAACGATATGAGATATGGTGTGGTAGAAAAAGATATTATGGCGTTCTGACGAAGACTTCAAACTTTGAATAGGCGGTCGTTTAGTAAAAATAAATATCAGAATATTAATAATGATGGAGTCGTAGAAAATGGACTAAACGATCGCATCAAAATTTTATTATATAGTATACTAAACATTCATAGTAAATTTACATTTCAATTTTACTGAAGGCATTTTATTTATTTATTACTTTGGAGTGGGAACTTATATACCATACCATAGTATAAATTTGCGATAGATAGATAGATAAACTCCAATACAATCTTTACGAAAGACTCAAACGGTCAAATATAATCTAACATCAGTTGCAAGATAATATAAATTAACTTTTTTGTAAACTTAGTGATTCAATGGGTAGTACTTAACGTATTACTTATCTAAATAGAGTGTATAATTGAATCGCTTTGGTTCTTCGAATATTCTTCCTAAGTCAATTTTGAGTTACTAGGTAAGGGATGATGTAGCAAAAATTATGTTTATAAACAGTATACAGAAGTATTTGATTGTTGTAACGATACGTCAATAAATTACAGAATGAAATCTACGATATACGATCTTTCTGTCAAAACCTCAATTTAATAGCGTTGTATGCAAACATAAAGAACTCGCAGTACTATGGACTGAAAATCTAATATTTTGTGACATTATGCTAATATAAATTTTCTTGTTGTTACAGGTTTGTCATCAACATACTGGCGACGAATCTTTTGACAACCTCCCTGCTCGCGCCCGCGCTCTTTGGCGAGCACTCTGCGAGGGAGGACGCTGCGTCGTGGATTGAGGCCGGTGACGCTGCGGCAGCAGGTAGCAGCTTGGCGGCACTACTGTCCGTCATGCTAATTGCATTGGACCAGCACCACGCCGTCACCGATCCACTGCGTTGCCATACTCGCTTGCTGCAGCGCCGCCCCGCTACGCTTTGTGCCGGCACTTGGCTGGCCGCAGCCTGTGCTGCACTCCTCCGTGCGGCTATTGCAGTAGTACGACACTTCTGCCCACTTGAATCTGCGCTACAAGGAGTCGAATTGGCATACTACATTGTGTACTTACTATTAGGAGTTATCACACCCATTGGAATCGTGTGCATCATGTACGCCAGAATTTATCGTGCAGCGCGCTCTTCAGGACTTAGAGCTCGAGCTCATGGTGCCAGCGCTTTGCAACTTCACGAACCTCCGACAATACTACCTGATCTAATTGAAGAAGGAGAGGGTCTCACGCTGAAGATAGATGGACCAGAAAATTCTGTAAATGTAGAAAATGAACGCAAGTTTGGTCCATTCCTTCTCCCACCAGAACGACCAATTCGTTGCCCTTCGGTGGCAAGTTTACGTAATTCTCGAAAAGAAGGAAAGTCTAGCGAGGATCTCAGAAAGGGCCTACCGGCTGTTAGTTCAGCGCCCTCATTAGCAGCACCACTACTTGCCGTGCAGCAGCGCACACCACAACCATCTCATGCCGGATCGAGAATATCCTCAATCAGATGTCGCATTTCAAACGCATCACTATTTAGATATAGAGAAGAATCTCGCGCTGCTCGCGTTGGCCTCCTAACCGGAGCCATTGTAATGCTTCATGTTCCGCATGCAGTCACAGCTGTTATCTCAGCGGCTGTGCCTGGCTTGGCTGACTGCGCGCGTACACCGTCGTTGGCGCTTTTACTACTGGCATCAGCGGCTTCACCGTTCCTATTCGCATTGCGATCGCGGCGAGTGCAAAGAGAAGCACGACGCCTATTGTTACCGGAGAAGAGCGCCTGGGAGCGGGCGTCAGGCGTGGCAACTGCTGCTGCGGTAGACGGACAGAGAGCCCGCGCTGCACTGGAGCTCCTGCGTACCTTGTCACCGGGAAACGGCTCTGGTAATACGTCTGCACCGTCAGGGAGCGAGTCCAGCGCCTGCCGTAGCTCGTTCAGCTCGGGCGGCAGCACGCAGCTATCGTCCACTTCGGACGAGTGACCCACGCTTCACCCGCCGCGGGTACGATTCGCTCCGCGTCCCACCGCTCTACTCATCTGTGATACTAGGCTAAGCCGCTCCGCGCTCGGCGCGACCGTTAGACTGATTTAGTATTAAGTTAATTTATTGTGTCCATGTACCTTTCCGCTAAGCGGAGCCAATTTTTATTACCTGATATAGGTGTAAGAGACTATAAAATACAAAATGAAGTGTAATATATTATGTAGTTTCAATTTTGACCCTGATGGCACCAGCTCACCACCGAACCGCGACGAGAATGAACATGTAAATGGATTAGAAATGTGAAGGTTGAGCGTGCTAAGTGAATCGCAACTCATATATTCAAATTATTATAAAAGCAGTAGAATTTCGTTTTGTTGAATACTTGACTGAACAACAGTATAAAAACAAAGATCACAGTAAGCTATCGAACATTTAATATTTCAAAAGATTAGAACCTTATCATAACAAGCTTTTCTGCAGTGAATAGTAATATCTATAGCTATAGGTGTAATATTATTCTAATAACAAAAGCATCTGCGATAAATTTCTTAAGAAATTATCAAAAAAAAATCAACAGTACATTGAGATTAACTTAGGATTAAAGAATAAAATTCTCATTTCAAATATACCAATTAGCTTGGTGCAATATACATTTATTTCATAAAGAAATATATCCACACGAATCCTTGTTTTATACCTCAAGTTAAGGTTGATAAAGCGAGATTGCATTCAAGCAAACATATTACTTATCAGCAAGAGCAACGATCGTAAGTATATCAGGATAATATTAAAAAACAATCTAAGGATATAAATACATAGTAACGTAGATGAACTTCATAGTGAGCTTTTCCCTAAAGAACTTGCTAAAAGATTAATAAGAATAATAAATTTGGAAAAATTAAAAGAGACACTTTAGTGACAAACCGAATCAAATAGTAAGATTAAATCTGATCACGTCTGATCCCAAACTAGATTGATCCTAGATCCTATACTTAGGTATTTACAAATGATTGTACTCTTCACACAGCCTGATGGAAATTATGAGCAGAAGCCAAGAGTAGTGGTCACTATACTTATTGTGAATACAACAATGTAGCATGGTGACCCATACTATGACGGCCTATTGAAAACGGAGGCCCAATGCCTCCGATTTGTTTCTCATCAACGAAGTACGACGAAGTACCGCCCCGGTTAAGCCGGCCCGTTCATGCTGAAATCAGCGTGTTGGTAAACTTTGACGTATGCGAGAAGCTAATCCACGAATTCTGGCTTTGTAGTAAGTATCTCTAAACATTAGAAAATATACATTTTAAGTCTTGTTTTGAAATAATAACTAAAAGCAGTTTAAAATTGAAATTTAAGCTTATAAAAACGACCCGTCTTGTAAAGGAGATAATAATACCATTCTCAGTTGTTTATAAGTCGTGCCGGCTGACAAAAATGACATAACAGAATCATTTGAATTTACATAAATACTAGTAAAAGGATAGCATTATTATATAATTTAACTTAATCGTAGAAACTATCTATCTGTGGTATATGATGTGGATATATCTCATCTTTTTACTTTCCTTTCTTTCATCATCTGCCTGTTACAATCCACTGATGAGAGGAGACAGGGCCCTCCCGTTGCACGCCGCTCTAATTGATTTTGGGCGTCTGACATTCAGCCAGCCATCTTGCGCAGGTTGGCATTCCACCTGGCCTGTGGGGTTCCTACATAACGTTCACCGAGACGCCGTCTTCACTCCAGAACTCCACTACGAATCTTCAACTATTAGATTAATCTAAACATTAATTAATTAATGTATTCATTATACTGACTTGATACTGTTTATAATCAGCCAGTATGTTATTCTTTGAACACCTTACGTTGGTTTTTTATTTACTTGGCAAGAAGTTTGAGAAAATCATTGGCAGTAAATGTTTCTTGATGACTTTTTCTAAGTGCAAAAACTTTCATAACATTAAAATCTCTAAATACTGGTCCACTGGCTAATCTCAGGAAGTACCGGTCCGATTTGAAGAAATCTTTTAGTGTCAGATAATCTAGTTATCGAGGAAGGCTATAATAAACTATATATCATAACGTTATGAACATCATTTCATTTCTATATATATTCATACTGGGACCAAAAGCTGTATATCCGCCTGTATGTGTATGTACTGTTTTAACTGGTGTACAATAAAGTTTATTCTATTCTATTTTATATCAATGAAATATGTTGCAAAAACGGGGGAAAGTCATTCCTTCTGAGAGTTTTCATTGCATGGTTATTGTTGCTCAAATTAATATATTAAATAATTGTTCCCATTTCGAAGTTAAAAAAAAAGTTCGCAACAGCTTATGTCTATCTTTTAAGGTTGACTTACTATAATCTTGTTTATGGCAAACAATTTATTTCCAAGTATTCAAGTACATCACAATACAGGCAATAGGAGACGCAGACGAGGCAGCGTGGGTCATCAAAGATGGTCGACGTAGAACACTGCACTTTCTTATTGAATAAGGGGCAAACGAGGAGACGTATCGCCGTTGTCGGCCCTGTTTTGTTGGGCGAGGCAGAAAGTTCTTCGAAAACGCACAGTTGTAGACTGCCAGCCATCTAAGTGATGGGGATGGAACTGCTGTCGCGTTGGACGATGGCAGAAAGAGGCGGTAGGAATCAGTTCGAACAATTCATCATATCTTCATCATCAGCCTATCGCAGTCCACTGCTGGACATAGGCCTCTCCAATTTCACGCCACTTAGTTCGATCTATGGCTTCTCGCATCCAGCTCCTACCAGCTGTCCTGCGCAAATCATCGCTCCACCTGGCTTGTGGACGTCCTACACTACGTTTGCCGAGACCGCGGTCTCCACTCAAGAACTCGTTTACCCCAACGGTTATCGGTTCTTCGGCAAATATGACCAGCCCACTGCCACTTCAGCTTGCTAATCCAGTGGGCTACGTTGATGACCCTGGTTCCTTGTCGTATCACCTCGTTTCTAATGCGATCCCTTAGAGAAACGCCGAGCATAGACCTCTCCATAGCACGCTGAGCGACTTTGAACTATCTACATATCTACGCAGCGCTAAAGAGTCCAGCCGATTGAAACTTCGTGGCAGTCGACGATTCGAGGCGCACTACCATAATTAGTACATTAAAACTATACCATAGTAGGACTAGGGTACTAGTTAGGCTTCTACAGGAACTAATTATTTTTATGAAGTACTGTCTACTGAAATTACTTTTTAAGATACAAAGTTTCTAATTGGACAGGAAAATTTCGTTTTCCTTAATTGACTAAAATGGTAATAATGATTAAGTCCAATCGATTTGCTCAAGATTGAAAGGATAAAGGCTATATATTGCTATATGATGCTTGTTTTGTAGTATTTCATATTCGTATAATCATTTATATACTTATTATTAATCAGCGTCTCTTAGTACCTAAGAATATCTTGTGAAGCGTTTTAATATTTTTTTTGTTCAAAGTTATAAAACCCGTTTTTACTATAGATAATATAGATACATACCTGAGGTGGTATTTTATAACCAGTAGTGACATCTGTTTGTAGATTACTACTTTCGCCAATGGCTACATTAAAATCAAAATTAATACTCACTTTTCGTGAGGTTAGAACCAAAGAAGAATAGTACAATAAGATTAACTTTTGCGACTGGTATTGGTATCTGAGACTCTGCGATTTTGAGTTGGATTGAGTCCGACAGACAACCGGTATTAAACTCAAATGAACTCAAAACAAAACGAGTAACTGGAAAATCTTAGCAGTTCAAGTATTTGATTTAGAAAACTTTAATAGTTGTAAATAAAAATAATGATCCATGAACATGTTTTTTTTCTTATTAAAGTTAAAGTTTCATTACAGATAAGTGGAACTTCTTTATCAACTTAAATGTTTTGTTGAATATCATAATAAATGTAAATTATATAAAATTTACAAAATTCCACGACACGGTTTCAACTAAAAACATTTCTATCGTAAATTGTAAACGAAGTTACATTACGTTCTAGTGACCTGTCACCCTCATTATGTTATACGAAATATACTCCAGTTTTCCATTTGATGTCAAAACTAAATACAATACAAAAAAATTTTTGGTACCATTCAACCAACAGTGTTTGATTTTAAACTACAGTTACAAGGCTAGTTTCACCAGTTACAGATAAAGATTCAGATAGTCATATGCCACAAAACATTTTAAACTGATTAAGGTTTCTAATATACTGGATTCTGACATACTAGTGATCGACGATACGAAGACTCGACGAAGTTTACCAAACGCTGCCCAATCCACCTGAATTCTCTTGTTCACCTCCTCCTCGAAGTTGTTTGATAAAACTTTAACTGTGACAAACTTCACCAATTTATATACAAGATTTATGAAACTGAAATATGTATTATTTGATAAATAAATTCAAAATAGTCTATCAGAAGCTTTATCGTGAAACCGGCCCCCAAAATTAATATATTTGACGTCACATAGCTTGACGTCACAGCGTGTTACTTCATCCTCTAAACTACTTTTTGAAATTCAACAATTTTTTCGTATCCATTGTTTTTTTACAATCGCTCACGCCTCTATTCTTTTTAATACCAAATTTTGTTAAGACCACGTGACATACCACTGAAATGACGTCATCCCCGTACACTTGTTAGGTTTCTAATGACGTTTACATTTGTAAAATCTCAACCGGGCCATAGTCTGGCTGATCTGAAGGGGATATATGAAACATTCGGGTTTAAGAAACTTTATTCTCATAAAGAATTACAGATTCACTTACATGAGAATCAATTTTAAAAAGGATACAATCATTTGCCACGCAGCGCAACACTCACAGAACACTTATATGTACTCCTAGCAGAGCGGGTTAGTAATACTTGTGCAAAATACAATTGAACTTATAATTAACACTTATGCAAAATATGTATAATTAATAATCTGAGGTATTTTTACAAAACTGGTAAATGAATTATATAAGTTATAAGAGGGTAACCATGATAACTTTATAATAAACATCATTAATCATAAAAAATACAAATAATTTCTTCTTTTTTTTTAAGAATTTTCTTGTATGAACGTACGTGTTGTATTCCAGAAATGTAGCTAAGAACCGCGAGTGTATTTCTATTTTAAATTAACTAAAATAGACACTAATATGGCTAATGGATACGTACTGAAACCACGATCAGAATTGTTTTGGATTTTGGCTTAAAAATTTCACTACAGTCTTATAACTAAAACCTTAGATTGTTAGATTGAAAGATGTACATGTCTAGATAGAACATCGCACTTCAAAAGATCAAAAATAAATTAAGTTACTTTTCAACGATAGTTATAAATTGTGTTTAGTGTTAATAATAATTAAATTTACTCAAACGTTATAACAACCAATACAAAACTCTAAAATTTATTTTTAACACGGTAATAGCAAAGTTTCTATGTTTAGAACACTCGTCCAAGTCTGTATTTGACAAAACAAATAATCAAAATCATCCGTTTTGGAGGCATGACGCCGCAACGATCCATGGACAGATATACACACAGATACATTCTTCCATACGTCAAAAAACATTTGAAAAACTTAAAAACCATTTTGAAATTAAAAATTAATATTTATGTTATTGATATTAAACACGGATCGAAGTTTTAGTTTCAAATTATAAACCTTGATTCTTTAGTTAAATAATTCTTCAATATATAACAAAACACAAAATTATAGTAAAAGAAAAGAATAAGAAATAAACTACAAGAAAGACTACACAGTTGGCCTGGTGGTTTCAGTGGTCGCCACGCCACTTCCTACTGCGCCAAGTGTTGTGGGTTCAAATCCTACATGGGGACAACACTTTGTGTGATCCATAAATTGTTGTTCTAAGTCTGGGTGTAGGTAGGTCTTTGAGTCCGTTTCATGTATGTTTGTAAAGATCCCCGCGTCACAGGAATGTATATTCCAAATGCGGGAGTTGTCTTTAAAAAAAAAAGATATTAATTATATCAAAGATGACTTCTGGTTAGTAGTAAGTCCCTACACAATATTCGATTTGTAATATAAAACGGATAATTATTAATTTCGGTACGATTACAATGTCACAATATTAAAATAAAAAAATAAAATTTCAAATTTCAAATTTGAAAAAAACCACAGAATGTAACTGTTTTAATGCGACTTGCAGAAATAAAGAATTACGCGATCATTTAATATTATAATATTAATATATAAATTTCTTTTATTTGAATTAAAGTAGTTTTATGGCGGAATCGATTAGTGTATGGTTGCACTCTGGGGATATGAACGGCAATTTTACCTGTCAAGTTCACCTTCTTCTATCGAACAAACTATAGGGGGCCGATTTGACTTGACACGTTCCTACCGTATTACCTCATATTCTATTAAGCCGAACAGCAGTACAACACCTGCATAGAGACGGCGACACGGCACCTTCAAAATAATCTGAAGCGATAAATCAATTTTACTATCCCTTGCTAAATATGGGCCCGTACATAAATGGCGTCGGTTGGTAATCAGGAAGTAACTAGTACTTCTGTGGTTAGTACCCCTTTGACGGTCTCAAAGAGGTTTTATGACTAAAGTTAGTCCTTGGCACCGTTCGAAGTGATTTTGTAGCTCACGATAATTATACACAAAGAGATTTTTTTATATCTGTATATAATTTATACTTTATTTCAGAAATATGCATATCCATTTTTAAAAAAGTAACCATTGTTTTATGACCTAAGTTGTAATTAATTACATTTTGTGCGGTTTTTAGGATAAGTTATTAGTTTTTTTGAATTCTAGCTTTAATGAAACCATAGTTAGCCTAATATTTTTAAATGTGTTAGCCAGGCATAGTTTTATACAAAAGATAGAAACATATACACCAAGTAGTATATATTTTATATAGTATATACATATAATTGTATTAACACTCAGACATTGAACAAAATGAATGTGCTCATAACACAATTTTCCTTCTGTGCAAAATTGGTGGTATATAGTCCATTCGCTTAGATATTATTGGTGCATCCGCACGCAATTGTGGTTATTGCTGTGATATACGAATATACCTATTAATTCACACACCGACGTAAACTGACGAAACATACTTGCTCGTGGGTATACGCCGCAGGTGGGCCCTTTGAATTTGTGGCGGTTTGTGACACGTGTGACGGTGGCGCGATCAAGGTAACCGTATCTAAGCGAATAGACTATACTAAATAGTCGAATCCTATTTGTACGGCATACTTATATCATATAATTATATGTAAAAGTTAGCGACAGTTGACAATAGTCAACTCTTTCATAAGCAGCCACAATGCACCATTAGCAATGTTTATCAACTGACACCATTAAACTAGCCATTATTTTTGTACTCCTAATTTGCATAGCATTTTCCAGGTTAATTGATTATTACAAAATCACAACAGTACATAGATGTAGTACAAACGTCCATGGCCTATTACCTCTACTATAATATCTTTTATTATTTATTATACATTTATTATACATATAAACCTTCCTCTTAAATCACTCTACCTATTGCTGAAAATTGCATTCAAATCTGTTGAGTATTTTAAGAGATGCAAGCGAACACACAGCGGAAGCAACCACCGTGTAAAGAATAAGAGCCGGTAAAATATAATTTGTTTCAAACTTTGTTATAAACTATTTTATTTATAACCTATGCAAAATAACTGTCACCATTTTTAATTTGACTACCTTTTTTCATTTTCATTTCATCACTTATTAGTAACCAACCAATTCAGGTTTTAAATCTTAATTTTTTATATAAATGGATAATGCCTAGGTACTTTTATTTTAGAAAAAAATAATCTTTTGTGCAAAATGAATACCAATGAAACGGCGAACAATATTCCGCTCAGAAGTCAGAAGCAACGAGAACGGACGGAAAAAAAGATGTTATCTACATATCGAAAACTTGTTAAAACATTTTTATCTTGTTACCAAAATTGTATAAAACTACAAAAATAAAACGTTTGTTAGTTGGCGGAAGAATTCAATCGATTGAAACTCACTCTAAGAATATCACATTGTTGTTAACACTTAACGACTTAGAGAGTTCTCCCATGTAATTTAGGACTATTTTGNGGGATAATGCCTAGGTACTTTTATTTTAGAAAAAAATAATCTTTTGTGCAAAATGAATACCAATGAAACGGCGAACAATATTCCGCTCAGAAGTCAGAAGCAACGAGAACGGACGGAAAAAAAGATGTTATCTACATATCGAAAACTTGTTAAAACATTTTTATCTTGTTACCAAAATTGTATAAAACTACAAAAAAGAAACTTACATAATGGATTGTTATGATAAAATAAAACGTTTGTTAGTTGGCGGAAGAATTCAATCGATTAAAAATCTAATGTTTTGTCTCTTTCTGACTAGACTTATTTTGTATATTACAACTCACTCTAAGAATATCACATTGTTGTTAACACTTAACGACTTAGAGAGTTCTCCCATGTAATTTAGGTCTATTTTGCTAAAGCAACTGATTCACTTTGGTATTTGGTCCCTTACCTTATTCTAATTTAATGAAATTCATTTCTATTCTAATGAGGTCAAAACGTTCCATGAGTTCATTAGCAGCACTATCAGTTGTAGAAGTAAACTACTTTCGCATTATTATGTAAACTAAACAAACGCTTCTACAAACTGTGAACAATGAGCATTGTCTGTAGTTCTGTACTGTATTCGCGTTGAGGATAGCGTCTTAAATGCTCTAGATATTCATGAGAAACATCACTAGGAGTAAATTGTTGCTAGTTTTAGTTATAAAAGATAATTCAATAGTTGATAATGCAATACATAATTATACTCGAGCATGTAAGAGGCAAAGAGAGGTACAATACTCCCACATTTTGCAGACTATAGTTTAATTTAACCTTGTAGCCCCTGTTAATCTGCACTTATGAAATTAGGTGGATGAAGTTGGAGTTAACTAAAAGAATAACAAAGAAATATGGAAAATATGATAGTGATTATATCAGTCGGGATTGTAAAACCTAAGCACGAATAAGTCAGGAAATCCGTTATTTATCATCACAAAGTCCGAATTCTCTAACCGATAATATTTCGTAATAATTCAAGGCGTTAAGTACAGATCAAGACTAAAACCTTAGGTAATATTTGTACTAATCATTGCTACTACTGAACTCATAAAGAAAATTTTAAACCCCTACATATATACCTACTCAAAAGCATTTGGAGACTTTTTTATGGAATAGGGAGAAAACAAGCAGACGTATACCCTGATGGTAAGCGATTACCGCCGCCCATGGACACCCGTCACATCAGAGGCGTCACAATTACGTTGCCGGCCTTGGGGGATGGGGAGGGGCATGAGTGGAAGGGTTGGATTATGGACGGTATCCTCACTCAAGGAAACACAGCGCAGACGCAGTTTCACACCGGTTTTCTGGACGTGGTCTCACTCTGGACAAGCCGGCCTACGCATGCCGAAGCGTGGCTGTCCCACAGTGAATTACGAATAATACGAAAATGAAACGACACAAGTGAAAGAGACAAGTGAACTTAACGGGAATGAACAAGTAGAAGTTTTTTAAAGTATAACTGTTTTTAAAAATAACTGATCTGATGATAAAAAGTACAGGTTCAAGATAATTTAGCCTTATGAAAAACTTAACCTAGTTCCGTGTAAATAAAATGATATACGAGTAATATTGCAGTTCCTTATTCACACAATAGTTTAGGATTTGTCAGAACGGTTAGATTATTATCTGTTTTAAAAGCATTTAGCTAGGATTTCGTACATGTAAATTGATTTTCTGTTGTATTCCCTAAACGTACTCTTGTAGCTAATTTACTGCATAAACATCGTGACATTTTGGGATTAAAGGAACTAAAAGTGAAACAGAAATAGGAATCAGAATACGAATATATGCTCTAGTTTATCCTATTTGTTGTCTATTTCAACATTCTTGATTAATTATTTTATAATACAGCAAGAGAGCAGATTTTTCGAAAACAACTGCCACTCAATGAAAAGCACACATTGTATTGCCACTTTTTTAGTAAATTTTCCGTTCCAAACTGCCACCAAAATGTGCTGGAGGCAGTGGATAGTCCTCCAAAGAATTTCTTATGGCCGATTTTCTTTGAGGCCATGATATCAGTTTTGTCGACCTGACAATTATCTACGGATCCGTACACTTACGTAGTTTCCGCATCCCAGGGATATCACCAATCACATATGATTTACTCGAGTTTATACTAAAAAGAGGTGCTCTATTGTAGCTTCTCAGGTTTATTTATTATACATATTTTATTTCATTTAGCATTCCGGCCAGATTTGTGTACTGGTCAGTTTTTTCTTTTGTAATATAGATCTAATAAAAAATATAAATAATAAATTATACTTAAATACAGTATTTATTATAACATACTAACGTTTTTATTGAGGCGCTATTTTTATCACAATAATGATTCAAACATTAACATTATTTTAGAATTTTATTCACATAAAATGCAATTTACGACTGCGTTACCTCATAATATAAAAGATATACATAAAATATTATTTTTTATACATATTCATGTACACGTAACAATAAATGCAAACGATAATTTTTTTTTCATGTTGATTTTGACAGTCGTAGTGAAAATATCAATTTTGGTACTCAAACTTATCAGTTTTCACTAAGTTTTGCCCCACATGCTTGTGGGTTATCTTCCAGCTTCCAGCCAGACGGGCTCTTTAAACGTCAATTATCTTTACAAAGATAATGTCCAGTTCTACAGATTCTTTAAAAAAATCATTTGTAAGCTTTATATTAAAAGAATTTACTTGATTCCTACATACATAATTAAAAATAAAATCACTTAAAGTGAAAGTAAACATACAATCGATATAATGACTGCCTCGGTGGCGCAGTGGTGGTGTTTGTGTTCTAGGTCTCGGGATCGATTCCTGGGTCGGAACAAATGTTTGTAAGATATACACATTGTCCGCTATTAAAATCTTAACAAGCACCTATTCAGTAAAGGCGCAACATACAGCCCTCTGTGCAGGGGATGCATGGAGGCTGAAAAAAAACCGCAGCACGTTCTCACAGGATATAGAAATGTGGCGGATCAACGGTTGGACATCATCCAATCAACATCACTCCCGGGAGCATGAAGTGACCTGAAAACGCTGTAGAGCTTCTGGGATGATCTAGGATGGTTGGAGTAGGAAGATGACAAACTCACGTACAACGACCCAATCAAGAGGCTAAGTGCGGAAATAGCCCTGTAAAACAAACAAACAATAGGTGTTGCCTTTATATAATAACTATAGATTTATTAAAAGTATATAAGTATTACTTAAGTCAATTTGGCTATCATAGTACAAGCCCTGCTTAGTGTGTCGGACGTCTACGAAATATTTAATGTGACCCTGTTTTATATTCTGTATTCTATGCCTACCTTTCCTACATTTTAATCTCAATACGTACCAAACAAGTTTTAAGTTATCTAACGTTGAAATAGATCAACGTGATGTGCATCAGTCTTCGCTGTCTGGATTCCAGCTAAGAATAGGATCACCTCATTCCTTCACATCGTTGAAAAATGACTATTGGCCCTGCGAAGTATCGCCAATTCACATTACTCTACAATTGGCCTCAATGTGATTTTTACTGTATTACTAACAAATATATCTCATCGTTTAGTACAAAACGATAGCTGTAACTGATTATGTAATTGTTTTGATGACCTATATTTTTCAACAAAATAGTCTCTTTTTTGATATTAACTGCCTCGTTGGTGTAGTGGTTAGCGTAAGCGACAGCGGATCAAGAGGTCTCGGGTTTGTTCTGGACTGCTGTTAGGTTTTTCTCACTAGAAATCCTTAATAGCAGCCCGGAGTTTGGAATATGGCGGTGTTTACCGTCCGTGCCTTGGAGAGCACGCTAAGCCGTAGGTCCCAGTTGTCATGAAGATCTTTGGCAATCGTTATTGGGGAGTCAGTGCACTCAAATATAACTTTCGAATTCAGTTCACCCTGAACGTTACTAGTAGAAGACCGTAAATCATAAGAATAATAGAGGCCAGGAAGAAGAAGAAGAAGTCTTTTTTTTTGATATTGCAGATATAAATGTCCTACCTTTTTTTGTTTTTTTTTAAAGACAACTCCCGCCTTAGGAATATACATTCCTGTGTCACGGAGATCTTTACAAACATACATGAAACGGACACAAAGTGCACCCAGACTTAGAACAACAATTTATGGATCACACAAAGTGTTGTCCCATGTAGAATTTGAACTCACAACACTTGGCGCAGCATGAAGCGGTGTGGCGACCACTGAAATTGATATTGTTTCACTCATAATGATGAAGTGTAGTTTAGTGTTACAATTTCTTACAGGTAAGCTGATCATATGGTACCGTACCTGTGTGGTGATGGATACGAATACAGCATGTAAGCACCTCCATTCATCCCATTGTAATCGTAAGAGCAAACAACGGTAACAAATTAGACATGACAGCATCAATGCAAAAAGAAGAAAAACTTAAAGCAGATGCTTTACCAACCTGTCTGACTAGTTAGGTGCTCTAGGTAATCCCTTCTTTCGAATGTGAGGCTTATGTACAGCAGTGGTATATTAAAAGATGTTGATATCATGATGTGCAACTGATCATGAATTCGGTTCATTATTGGTTATGTTATAATGAATTTCAAATATAGATTGATATAAATATAGTAGACATAGAAAGAAATATTTTTAGACCAACGAATAGTTATCCTGAATATAGTTATACTGATCACGTATTATGACATGCTAATCTGAATACTGAACAATTTTCTCTTTTGCATGTCTAAAGTTTATTATGACTAAAATATTAAAAATCGCTTAATTGATCCATTTCATGTATTTTTTGATTTTAGTCGTATTATTTATATAGAATTTTTAGTTTCTGGAAATCCGTTTTTCACATTATATATAACATAGCAAACGGCAGAAGTTATAAGTGTTTTTTATCGTGTGATGGTTGAATCACACATCAAAAACAATGACAGTATTGAATGCAGTGTCATTGTTCAAAGTACTGTATTCGAATTACAGTCACGGCCCTGCTACGATGTGTTCAACATTATCACAGCGCGCGATGCTACCTTCACTAATAATGATATGTTTGATCACACAGTTATTTATATTTTGTAAATAAATTTAAAAAAATGGGCTCTTTATTCTGGAACTTTTGGACTGAAATAAACCAAAACAATCGCCTTACCATCAGAAAAGTTTAAGGGACCAGTCTACGCAAAGAATAGGAGACCTTGAAACAAACGTCTAGCCAGCATGGTACAGTAGGCCATAACCTTGTTGTTGATGAGAGGCCTATGTTTAGCAGTAGACTATTAAAGGCTAATGATGACGAAACAAAAGAGAAAAATCTTTATAAAGTTACGATGATTCATAAAACCTCTAATATTTTACACATGACCGTCGGAACCCAAATCAATTTGAGGTTTAAAGGAGGCTCTACTTCAATTTTTAATTTCTTCATATTGCATAATAAATAAAGATAAATAAAGACAAAATAATATACAGATATACCAACCATTACGTTCATCACGCATTATTTATCTTGAGTGGGTATGAGTAGTTTGTTTTTCATCTTCTTTTGATGAGATGGCAATCAGTCGGATCAGCAGTTTCTGCCAATGTCAAGTATTTAATGTCTTCAATTCTATATCATCAAGTCATCGTCGTGATAAAATAAATGAAAAAAATTTTTTTAGCGTAAATGTTCTGTGAAGTTTTGAATTTTTCTCAACTAACCAATGTTATTGTGACTGTCAGGGATCGCGGTTTTAATTACCATTGAGAGCATATATATGTATTCGTTAATAAACTTTCTGGATGAATAGACAGCCAATAAAAATATAATAGACTTTTAATTACGGATATCACAGGGGAAATATATTTTTTTTTTAATAAGAAGAAGTGAATCGACACTTTTATTTGCATTCGGGTACTTTTCTTCCATGTTTGCATCTTAAAAAATCTGTACTGTATTTCTTATAAACTGTGAAAGACAATAAGTCTTTCACAGCTTATAACTATTTTTATGTCACACATAAATTACTAATAACACGCTTGCATTGTCCGTATGCATGAATGACCTGATGCCAATATGAATTTTCAATTCAATTCATTGAATAGGTTAACGACGCTCCATACTTCCGTGGTCTGTCCCCTAATCTTGATAAAAATCTTCGTTCAGAAAATAATCTGCTACTCTTATGTAATTCTTACAATTCAGATTTCATAAGCTCTTCTTTCTTTGTCAAAGCGGTACTACTATAGAATGCCCTCCCACTCGAAATCAGGATATCCGCAAACCGTTTTACTTTCAAAAAGAAGTTACACGAACTCCTTCGCAGTGAAAAGGCAGAAAATACCAATCGGTAGTTGCTTTACCTTATAATTCTACAACAACCTAAGGTTGACTGAAAGACAATGCCTTGGGCATTAAGCCCGCGAATGTACAAATGTTCATGTAGTGCAAAATGCAAAAATTAATAAATAAATAAATAAATAAATTACTGTAAATAATCTCACCTGTGAGGACAGTGTACATATTTACTTTCACGTGCGACTTGTATCCAGAAAATCAATTTGTCGTATCTACGATTGAGAATTATTGAATAGTATTAAATTAATTTTAGTCGCCAACATTTTATGAAATTGAAATTTGATTCATAAGATTCTATTTGAATTGATGCGGACTGCCTAAGATTGGAATAGTTGCCGCTCCTTGGGGCCATATGTTGGCAATAACCGTGATAATCGATAATTCAAAACCTTAACTCTCATCTTAATCTTTTATTGTTTGAGTTAATTAAAAATGAACGGCTATGAAAATCCTTGGCCGGTATGATGGACACATTCTTGACATTAGTTAGACCTCAATTCTACAGATTTGTATTTTGCTGAGTAAAAATAAGAAACATAAAATATCACATGTTTAATTATCAGCCAACCTGTTTTGGTAGGTAACTGAAAGACTATTCTACTATACTGCGCATTTTAGCAGATATTGATACTACATTTATATACTTTCAACATCACGCCTTCACGGCTGTCAAAGTTGAAAAATATGAAACACAAGTTGAAAAATATTAAATTTAGCATGTAATTTTTGACTATTAATAGATATAGTCATATCATGTTAAATAAATATGACAGATAACATTATTAGTTACATCATTTTTATATGTTTTACATACACTCAAGCATATATCCTTGAAAAATTTACGGAATATGATCGACAAAATGAGGCGTGCATGTAAAACTGTATACGTCCTACAAGTATGTAACTTCTGTGCACCTACCTTACAAAATATCTACACCACCTGAAGGTTGACTGAAAGAGAATGCCTAGTAAGGGCAGAAATTTTTTAAATAAAAGTAAATAAAATAAAAAGGCGAGCCGATTGACATGTGAAAGGAAAATTAGGAGTTCGATCTGAAAGTAAAAGTAAAGTTTGAATATAATGATAGAACTAAGAAAATGGTATTAACCATACCCTCACACAACTCCCTTCGGGTTGGAGTTTAGGCCTCCGGTATTCTCACTCACTCGATGAAATAAGTCATATGTTAAATGGGAATATAGCCTCAAATAGTTCATGGTCACATCCTAGTAAAGTAAATCAGGCTTGACTTCTTCCCTTGCTTTTCACCGAGTGTCTGAGGTTTATCAACAACCGATAATGTCCCACTGCTGGGCTCGGGTCTCCTCTCAGGAGAGGGTTAAGGCCATACGTCCCCACGCTGGTCGAGTGCGGTTTGGGGACTGGACAGAGGTTGCCAGTTCCTTATTTTAAAATATATAATAGTGTTAATAAAAAACAGATGAATTGATGATGATAATCTTTTTCTTTTTTAACGTCGTTTTTAAAGATGGATGCATCCTGTTTTGATGATAAATTAATATTATAAAGGACCATTACACCACAACAGCTATTCTGTAGTACTCAGTGGAATAAACCTGTACACTTCATTACCATCTATTTGTTACAATGATACTCATTATAATATTCCATACGCGATTTAATGATACACGAGTATCTACTACATCATGTTTTAGTAATTTTATTGCTTTTACGATATCCGTCTATTATTAAAACTGTATATTTACAAATTATTTGATTGAAATGTCATTGTATATTGGCTATTGTACCTTAACAGCTGAAAAATGTGCTGAACTGTGACAGTATTGAGTCTGTTTTTACATAATTCTTAGTTTTACATCACATTTTTTTAAATAGTTTAGCTTTGTACACTTTTTTTATGGGACAGCGGATAAAGGAACACCCGCAACACTAGAAGCGTTACAATTGCGTTGCTGACCTTTGGGGGAGGGGCATAGAGGCAGGGGTTGTGGTATAGACCTCCGGTATCCTCACTCACTCGGTAAAAGACAGTGCAGGCGCTACTTCGCACCAGTTTTCTATGTGGCCATGGTATCACTCCGTTCGATTCAGCCCATGCATGCCGAAAAATAGCTCTCCCACGGACTAAAGTTCTTCTTTGCGTTCTCACGAAAATTTTGTTTCCGTCATACTAAAACTATTACTGATTTGAAATTAGTTTTTCTTCCCATCAATTTCTTTTTTCAAGAAAACAAAATCCGTGCTGACCACACATTAGTCACTCTTGGATGCCGGAGTACTTACTAATCATTTTATGACCCGTCTGCTCACTTAACCCGTATGTATTAAAAAATAACATAAAATAAATAACAACGGCACATCTATCATATTTTTCGTATTTTATGATTGTAAACAACACAGTGGAATAAACCTTTACATAGATTTTAGAACTTATCATCAACAGAGTAGGCAACTAGGTATTTACGTATTTACACGCTTCGTGTAAAGTTTGAATATTCATTATCGTTTTATTAGTTAGGTGAGTCAAGTAAAGCCTATCTGTGTTTTACGCNAATGAGGCGTGCATGTAAAACTGTATACGTTCTATAAGTATGTAACCTCTGTGTGTAAGGTAGGTGACCTTACAAAATATCTACACCACCCGAGGGTTGACTGAAAGAGAATGCCCAGTGAGGGCAGAAAAGTTTTCAATAAAAATAAATAAAATAAAAAGGCGAGCCGATTGACATGTGAAAGGAAAATTAGGAGTTCGATCTGAAAGTAAAAGTAAAATTTGAATATAATATCTGAGAAAATGGTATTAACAATATCCTCACACAACTCCCACACGGCGGTCTGATACCAAACTAGCCAAAACCTGCACCATGGTAACCAGACTGTTGATGTACAATACTTATATTTCTAAATACGTACATATTTTAGATAAAATAAATGCATGTTATTTTCTATGCAATAATGGGCAAATGAGCACACGCTTCGCCTGATGGTTAGCGATTATCGCCGCCTATGGACACCCGCAATACTAGAAGCATCACAAGAGCGTTGCCGGCCTTTGGGGGATGGGATGGGGAGGGAGATGGGGGGGGTTTGAGTTTAGGCCTCCGGTATTCTCACTCACTCGATGAAATATGTCATATGTTAAATGGGAATATAGGCTCAAATAGTTCATGGTCGCATAATAGTAAAGTAAATCAGGCTTCACTTCTTCCCTTGTTTTTCACCAAGTTTCACTGAGGTTCGTCAACAACCCATAATGTCCCACGGCTGGGCTCGGATCTCCTCTCAGGAGAGGGTTAAGGCCATACGTCCCCGCGCCGGTCGAGTGCGGGTTGGGGACTGGACAGAGATTGCCAGTTCCTTATTTTAAAATATATAATAGTGTTAACAAAAAACAGATAAATTGATGATGATAATCTTCTTCTTTTTTAACGTCGTTTTTAAAGATGGCTGCATCCTGTTTTGATGATAAATTAATATTATAAAGGACTATTACACCACAACAGCTATTCTGTAGTACTCAGTGGAATAAACCTGTACACTTCATTACCTTCTATTTGTTACAATGATAGTCATTATAATATTCCATACGTGATTTAATGATACACGAGTATCTACTATATCATGTTTTAGTAATTTTATTGCTTTTATGATATGCGTGTATATTAAAACTGTATATTTACAAATTATTTTATTGACATGTCGTTTTATATTGGCTATTGTACCTTGACAGCTCAAAAATGTACCGAACTCCGACAGTATTGTGAGTCTGTTTTTACATAATTCTTAGTTTTATATCACATTTTTCAAAGCTAAACATTTTTTCTAAATTGTTTAGCTTTGTGTACTTTTTATGAAAGAGTAGGCAAACGAACACAAGCATCGCCTGATGGTAAGCGATTACCGCCTTAAACGGACACCCGCAACACTAGAGGCGTCACAAGTACGTTTCTGGCCTTTGGGGGAGGGGGACGGAGGCAGGGGTTGTGGTATAGACCTCCGGCATCCTCACTCACTCGGTGAAACACAGTGCAGGCGCTACTTCACACCAGTTTTCTATGAGGCCATGGTGTCACTCCGTTTGAGTCAGCCCATGCATGCCGAAACGCAGCTCTCCCACGGACTAAAGTTCTTCTTTGGGTTCTCACGAAAATTTTGTTTCCGTCATACTAAAACTATTACTGATTTGAAATTAGTTTTTCTTCCCATCAATTTCTTTTTTCAAGAAAACAAAATCCGTGCTGACCACACATTAGTCACTCTTGGATGCCGGAGTACTTACTAATCATTTTATGACCCGTGTGCTCACTTGACCCGTATGTATTAAAAAATAACATAAAATAAATAACAACGGCACATCTGTTATATTTTTCGTATTTTATGATTGTAAACAACACAGTGGAATAAACCTTTACATAGATTTTAGAACTTATCATCAACAGAGTAGGCAGCTAGGTATTTACGTATTAACACGCTACACGTAAAGTTTGAATATTCATTATTGTTTTATTAGTTTAGTGAGTCAAGTGAAGTCTATCTGTATTTTACGCCAATGCGACAATTATTACTTTCTGTTAGNTTTTACGCCAATGCGACAATTATTACAATTGTTAGAAATCGACCATTTTACCTTTTAGATAAGAAATATTTTCATTTTTACAGTTTCTTAAATGACATAAATCAATCATTACAATGCTAATGGCCATTTATGGACAAGTTGTACTTGTTTATCTATAGTTTATTTAAGTCTTTGGTGTTAATCAATTCTCGACACATTTCGAAGTGTTTTCAGTCACGTAATAGATTATGTAACCTACAAATTTAATTTCTGTAACTTTTTCTTCTTTAAGATTACTAAATACTTTCAGTACTTCATTTTCATTTATCTCTCACAAAATACTCTCGTCAAGGACTTTCTCAACATAAAACTTACAAACGTGAAGTATACCGACACTTAAAACAATTATTAGTCAGTCACATCAAGTACTGACCCCAGAGGAAGTGTAGATTGTACCTGAAGTCAACGTGGTGACTGTTTCAAGGTGATTATTTAAGTGCTGCATTTTCCGTGCAGCCATCCATTAGATGGTATCCTCAATTGTGGGACTGACGCACGGCTCAGATACTTTCAACTCGTTGAAACTAACACTCAAGGACATATCAAAGATACAGATAGTAATTATTAAATTCATTTGTGTATAATTACATAGCAGTTATAATATCCTCTTGTATACCACACACAGTCGTATGATCATCAAGTAAGTAGAGTCGTTGCTATGGTAACCAGACCGCTGATAAATATACTTACATATTTATAAATTCACACTTGGTATTGTATGTAATATAAGAATCACTCAGCATAATCAATTCTGGTCCTCATTCCACAATCTATGTAAATAAAAATAAATCACAAAAATGTATGTACGCGCATAACTTTCGATCGACTGCGTCAAATTGGATAATTCTTTTTTTCGAGTGTTCATGTGTCAGGAAAAGTTTGTATAAAACTAAATAAAGAAAAAACCGAAGGTGTTATATTTTCATAGTCCGCTTAATTGTATACACTGCGGCCCTGCGGGAAGTTTACAAGGCTTTACTGAAATAAGTTTATCGGTTATTCAGAGAATTTTCTCGAAAATGAATATGGCGGTACGAAGTTTACCGGTTCAGCTAGTTATAACATTGTTATAGAGTTATTAGGTTTAGTTATTATTTATTTTATTTTTCAATATATTTCTACTCGTTTTCTGTTAAATAAAAATTTTAAGCGTATATTTTTCATGTTAAATTAATAGAAAACAATTTTACAAAAATATCGAAATTTAATTTTATTGAAATAGTAGGACAGTTTATAAATAATAAATATTTCGGACATTTAACACAACACCTTTTAGTCTCAAACTAAGTAGATTTTGAATTAAGGGCACTAGACAACTGATATAAATATATATGTACTTTCTTTGTAAATACGTATATATTATATGTAGAAAGCATACAAACTTGGAAACAAATATTTGCAGATCATACAAACATTTGCTACAGCACGAATACGCTACCACTTCTTCACCAAGGCAGTAAAATTGTAAAAACACAAGAAAACCAAGAAACGAAGAAGAAGAAGAAGAAGAAGAAGACGATGAAACAAAATTATGTGGCTCATTTTATTTATACGAGTGGAAATAGTAACTGTTTATTGTGATCAGAACATATTTGATATTTTTACACTCCTAAGTTACCTGCGAGTTACTTACAAACTTTGATAATATGTGTTAGTCGTTCTATCAACAAAACATATAACAAGCGTAATAGTAACATGTTTACGAAAACATGTTTATGGAGTTATAATTATTTACTTGTACAATATTCTTGAGGCTCTATGTTGATAATTTTTTCACATTTTTCTCACCTGTATTGGAATCATAAAGGAAAAAAAACAAAAAAAGAAATACACAATTAACTATAAGAAAAGTAAATTTACCGTGGGAGAGCCACGCTTCGGCAAGCATGGGTCGACCCGACCGGAGTGATACCACGTCCTCACAGAAAACCAGTGTGAAACAGCGCTTACGCTGTGTTTCACCGAGTGAGTGAGGATACCAGACGACTATACCCCAACCCATCCCTCCAACCCGCTCCCCATCCCCCAAAAGCTGACAACACACTTGTGACACCTCTGGTGTTACAGGTGTCCATGGGAGGCGGCAATCTCTTACCATCAGCAAAATATCTGCTTGTTTGCCCCCTATGTTATAAAAAACAGAACTACGTAAAACCTTTTGATAAAATTATATAGCCTATGTCACCCTGACCGTTATAATTAATCCACTAACAAATCTGTTCAGTGATTTAGGCGCTACGTTGGAACATACATACATAGACTGATAGAACAACCAAATAGCAAGAACAATCCTTAAAGCTTCCAGTATCGATAATTGTCATTAACTAAGCCAGGCAACTATAGGTCTAGCAGTTTTATTGATGTATTCATAACCATAACTCTTATGTATTATCTTAACTTAAATAATATAAAGTTACTTAGATATCAGTGAGATAATGAAAGGGAATTTCTCTCGACATAACCTTAAAATAACCAATAAATTGACACGCACACATTTAAAGTAGATTTAAAAAAATCATGAAATTGGAATCGGAAAAAGATGGCATAATGCCCCAGTGAGGGCTAAAGCGGTTGATACTGTAATTTAACCCCGCGAACAAGAAAAAACCATTCCGTAATTTCTGAGATAATCTCTAAACTGGGTCACTAGAAACAATATATTCCTTTTTAATAAGGAAAAACGATGAATTTCGACAGCTTTTCAATTTGATAAATATTTCAAGAACTGTGGGTGAAATTACAGGCTTAATAAGGAGGAAAGCTGTATGAAAGTAGGTCATTGTCATTTTATCTTCTTCAGTTGAAATCGTTACTGTTTTTATTGGAAAATAAAACAAAACTCTGGCTTAAAGCAGTAATAATTTTTAAAATATGTAGAAATAATTTTAAATATTCTAAGCGCAAGTGCAAGCAGCAAGGTCAATGCAATATTTATCAATCTCGTTTGAAACACACACTGTGTAGATACCTAAGGAGCAAAGTCCATTGAGTTACCAAAGATCACAGCATCGGACAATTTAACATTTGCCCTCTTTATTTTCCGGTAAACATTTAACTAATGCGCACAATTTGTTGTGATAGAATTGGACTACTAACTACGTAAAAAATATCGTGAACTTAATATTTCTGGGTATTCCTTTAACATAATAACCTTCTATATCTAGCTTTTCTAAGAATATGGGACGTAAATTTTACACCCTACTTTTTAAACGACAAGTATATATTGTATTTCTATTTTATATTCAATATTATATAAACCCTAGCACTTGGTATCCCCAATTAAGTAAGTGGGATTAAAATTCTGGTTAACAAAATGTAGGCCCTCATTACGTCTTTGCTTACCCCTGCTGGAACACAGACTTATGTGTCTATATCTATATGATTACACGGTTGGCCTAGTGGTTTCAGTGATCGCCACACCGCTTCCTACTGCGTCAAGTGTTGTGGGTTCAAATCCTACCTGGGACAACACTTTGTGTGATCCATAAATTGTTGTTCTAAGTCTGGGTGTCTTTGTGTCCGTTTCATGTATGTTTGTAAAGATCCCCGCGGTACAGGAATTTATATTCCTAATGCGGGAGTTGAATAAAAAAAAAGAAAAAAATATCTAAACATAATGCAAACATCTGTAGTTATATGACTATGTTAGTTTCGCATCTTTGACATTACAAGCTTCTATCTCTGTTAGCTGTTAAGTTTCATTAGATGCAAATATAAATAATTTTATCTGCTACTTATAAAGGTATAATCATTACTTCTATTATTGATTGGGGTCACATCTCAGCACCTCTATTTAATGAATAAAAGAATAAGCGTTCGTCTTTCTATGAAGTGAGTTGGAACTCACTTCATAGAAAGTTGCAACGAAAACTAGCATAGTACAGGCTTATAAAGATTACACAAAGACTAATTAAGATGATAAAAAGCAGTTTCCCCGCTGTTTTTGGCATCTAGCCTTTTAAGTCCTACATCACTAATTACCCTTACGAGCGTAGTGACGTGCTAAGCGAACGTAAAGAAGGAAAGTTACTTCTTCATCAATTATTTCAATCAGCTGTCAGTTGTATGTCATTAAGCGGTGCAATCCGATAACCTTTTCAACTTCGGTGTGGCGGTTAGTTGTTTGTGGGAAGTGTGTTCACTATAAATGGATCAATGACGCTTCATTATCTTGATTTTGCTCATAATTTGTCTTGAGTTACAAAATACAGTAAAATTATTCCATAGCAGATAAATGTGAATAAATAAACGTGAAAAAGGGTGGTAAGTATTGCTAATGATATTCTTGTATGTGTCGCATGGCTTTTGATTGCCTCTCTTCTCCAGGGCACTAGTCTTTTACTTTTTAGAAACTCTGCTGTTCTTTTTGTATGGCCAGCCGACAAAATCGATTTTTCTGAAATACCAAAGAGCAGGAAAATTTCTTATAACATTATTTCATCATTTTATTCTCTAACATTATTATAATCTATTTGAGATAGTCCACCTAATTTCAGACGTCTAGTCTACGTTAACTAAAGTATCAGATTTTTATCGTTTACGTAACTAAATGAAATAATTACTTTTAGACGACTAACAAAATTAACTTAGTATTTCTCGGAAAGTTCGAAGAAAAGCACAAGGTAATTTTTGAACAGTGACGTCGTTTTTCTCCATCAATAAGACCTGTATATATTGCGTGTTTGTAAGTCAACTAAAGTTACAAAAACAATCTTTTGTAAGCTGTTTTAATAGGATTTCTTTTTAGCAGTAAATATCATTTATATAATTCGACTTACGCCCTATCATTTGACCAGAAAATACCACATAGAAAAATCTATCTATGCTATATGCTGCGTGTTAACGATACCGCGCTCGGCTGTTGTTTTAAAAAAAATATAAATAAAAAAAAATTAATATAATTTCGGACATCTAACACACAACGCTGTTTAGTCCCAAAATAAGCAAAACTTGTATTATTGGTACTAGACAACTGATATAAATACATACTTACTTTTTTTTGTAAATGCATACATATTATACATAAAAAAATACTTAAACTTTGAAACAAATATTTGCCGATCATACAAACATTTGAATCGAACCTGAGATTTCAAGCACAGCAGTCGCATACGTTACCACTGCGCCGCCAAGCAGTTATTGACATCAGCACCATCTCAAGTGCTCGTGAAAATCTACCCTTTATAATACGCAATCTAAATATATAATTTTCTTTGTAACTCGAGCCTTAGTTTGCTATATGACCACACCCGTGCACAATAGTTTCTACTTTCGCATTTGCTGTCTTTCTTTCCAGAATCTTCGTTTTATTGAAAACAAGAACGTTCTTCCGTATCAACATTTTATTTTTTTGGCAATAATACACAAAGGGTATAATAGAAAGATGTTTTACACATATACTTATGGTTGTCCATAAATAACCAAACAATTAACTAAATTAATTTTCTCGATCCGAGAATCTGATTCAGTGTCAATAATTACACATTGTCTGTATAAAAAGTTATTTCTAGTATTTTTAATTTATATACTCAAAGTAAAATCAAAGCACTCAAAGGCTTTTCAAAAGGTTGGGTAACTATAATTGAAAACAAAACTTGTAAACAGTTAAAAGTGTCCATCACTCAAGGCCATGCCTTCATGCAGAGACGATGCCGCAGTGATGTTTAAATAAACATAAAATTCACACATACCCACACTTATCACACATTTACAACTAACGTTTTATCACTACTACTGTATTTACAGTTCGCGTTATCAATGAATGGGTGACGTCAAGCCAAGCCCCTCGTTCATCGCTACGTATAACAACGACTGTTATTTAAACTTTGATTACGATTTAAAGGAAGGATCTAAATTTGGATTGTTTGTCTATTTTCATCTTTACTTAATATAAGAGTGAGTTTGTTTGTTTATAACGTAACAATGCTCAGTTTGCTCTATGACTGCGCGGATGGCGCAGTGGTTTGAGCGGCCATCTCGTCGCTTTTTATTGCGCTGAGTGTTGTCGGTTCGATCCCAAGTGGGACTGCACTTTGTGTGATCCACTAATTATTGTACTGAGTCTAGGTGTTCTTTGTGTACGTTTCATGCATGTTTGTGAAAACATATCCGTATATTCTTGCTGTTGTTTTGTAGTAGACTGAACTTGTACTATGGTAACCAGAAATCTTACGAACATACTCAATTATCATCATGACAGAAGACGATCCTCAGAATGAGGGTTTTGACTAACAGACTGCAGTTTGGTACAGGGTTTTATCAATTTTTTCTTCCCTTCTCAACACACTTATATTTTTTTAAACATATTTATCATCCAAACAAACAATAAACGAGAGTAATTATTAGGTAATTGTGTAGTCTGAATGGTAATCGAATCCAGAACAACATGTTTAAGTTCAATAGTTGTTTTCATTATTCATTAGACCCACAGAAGAATGTTATTCCGAATTTGTTAAGCGAAGTCGAGAGCAAAAGTTAGTTTGCATACAAAATCCGTTAGTATATAACCTAATAACTAATTAACAAAATACATGGTAATGTTCAGATTAATAGTGGTAGGTTTGCATCTCTGACACGTGCAAGCATCACTGCACGAGGCCTAGCGCAAAGCTGTCACATATTTACAGCAAATCTGTTTTGCCTAAATAACATATTACTTATGAATTAATAACATTTAAATGATTGTATACTAAGTGTAACACCTCAAAAACTATAAATATAACGGTATCAGTGATCATGCCCTTTTAGCCGATATCAATCACTTCCTACAATCGCCAACGAATCTTATTCTCTTATTTTATTGCCTAATATTGTTTTGATCACGTGACTTAACACAAATGACATCATTCCCATACATTTGTTAGTTTTCTAGTAACGTTTATAGAGTGCCAACTTCACTAGGGGAGCTGACTACTGGGTTCCAGGGATTTGTTATCGAGGGTGCATCTGGTTCCCCGAATTCTAGTATTCGAGACGGTGTCCGGTTTTTTGTTGGTTCAAGTCCGAAATAGCCACCAGTTGGTGGCATCCGATGGGACTTCCACACAAAAAAAGGGGAGCTTACTACTAAGCCAGAGTTCGTAGATTCGATACTAACGGAGGACAAATAAGTGTATAATAATGACAAACGATCATTTATTTTGTCTATATCTGGTCATAATTCATTTTAAGTATGTACCGGTGGTGGAATTAGGTTTTAAATGTAAAGTTTCTCCCTAAAAACTGAGCGTAGATGCGGGGAGGGGAGCACGTCCTCTTCGTCATTGGTGCGGGTTATTTAGTCTCGATGTCGCAGTGGGCGAGTGAACAGCGCGCGTTCGCAATCGAAACCGTAGTTCAAGGAAAATGATTAGTGCACAAAAGCACGTCGAAGATTTTGTTCACACTACAATATTCGACCTTTATGTGATGCCCTAAGTGAAGATGTGATTCGATTATGGGTGCAAAGATTTTAGGCAACATATTTAGTAGCAAACAACCCACAGCCGGGGCCTAGTCAGACATTAAGAACTAATGATAATATTGAACTCGTCGAAACCAGTTTATGGGATAATCAATCAGTCCATTCGTAAGAGAACAGCTGTCCTTGGGCTTCCAAATACTATTGTGCAAGCACTTAAGCCTAACGATTTCCATTTACGAAAAAAAAATTGCCAGACAATGTTAGAGCGATTTCATACTGTGTACATTATCTTTTGGGGTGATTAAGCCCATATCTTTTTAAATGGAGGCGTAAACAAACGAAATTGATCAACTTCTAGATAGAACCCATATTTCAAATATCAAAAACCACTTCACAGCCCAAAAGTGACGAATTAGTACGCATTATCAGGAACATCCTTACTTCAGAACACACGCGGTGCTTGAGGTCTCCCTGTAAATGGTGGGAAATGATAATTAAAATTGTATGAAAATAAAAAGCAGTCTAGTTACCACAGCGCAGGCTTTGTCTAGTTTGGGATCCATGTGTATTAATACGAGATATCTACTAAAAACCATGCAACGGGACTGGATTTAGGAGATCTAACTCTAGAATCTCACCCTGACGATTGAAACGGTTTTTTTTTAATTAACANACATTTACAAAGCATGCATTCATCAAAAGCAAAGAATTCATCTAATGTAAAGTGATAATTAACGTATCACACATAAAGTAATCCTTAAGACATGCTTGCCTCAGACGAACCGTGTTGCCAATGTGTTGCCATTCTACACTATTATTTTTTGAAATTGCTAATCAAATCTTTACTAATATTATAAATAATTGATTTGGTTGGTTTATTTGTTAATTAATTATTTTTTTATTTTTCTCCGGAACTGGTTGGATAGTTCATTTATCGATAAAGACTAGAAGGTCATATTGGGGGGCATTTTTACATCGAGTAAACAATAAAAATACCGAGCAAAGCTTTATCGTCCAGGTACTTTTACTATAGAGGTTTAAAATGCCGGTATGTGATATATTTTAATCATTAAAGTTTTTAACTCACATATTCGGATATCAGTTAAAAGAACGTCACGGGAAAATTATATTTGAATGTAGACTTGCTTCATATTATAAATTTCAATCCTTAAAATAATGTTGGATATCTTTCTAATAGTAAGCGATGATAAGTATTGTCATTGTCATCTTACATTGCATTACGACCAACAGGACTTGAGCATGATAAAAATGTTTTAAAAACAGGATAAAATTACGTCGTTTGGGAGACGGAGATTTAGTTTCCCAGGTCAGCTAGACAGGTATAACAGACTTAAATAATATACTTGAAAATATGTTATTTTACTTNAATTAACAAAGCATGTATTCATCAAAAGCAAAGAATTCATCTAATGTAAAATGATAATTGATATTGCTTGCCTCAGACGAACCGTGTTGCCAATGTGTTGCCATTCTACACTATTATTTTTTGAAATTGCTAATCAAATCTTTACTAATATTATAAATAAAGTGTGTTGATTTGGTTGGTTTATTTGTTAATTAATTATTTTTTTATTTGTCTCCGGAACTGGTTGGATAGTTCATTTATCGATAAAGACTAGAAGGTCATATTACATTGCATTACGACCAACAGGACTTGAGCATGATAAAAATATTGTAAAAACAGGGTAAAATTATGTCGTTTGGGAAACGGAGATTTAGTTTCCCAGGTCAGCTAGTCAGGCATAACAGACTTAAATAATATACTTGAAAATATGTTACTTTGTACCTATGTATGTTTTAATATCGTATGCATATTTATAGTCGGAAGATTTATACAACCGCATTTGTGAATTATAACAAACAAGATTCTTCCTCATTCTCTTTATTTTAAGATCGCTTTTAAAATAAACCTGCTTAGAGTATTTAGTTTTGCCAATTTCTAAATTCTAAATAGATGTTTTAATTTATGATCTAGGCTTTATTTGGCACGTAACTGTCATAACAAAAACAAACTAAACATTTATGTTATACTAGTTGACCCAGCGAACTTCGCACCGCCATACTTTTTTAGCGAATATTTTCTAAATTTTCGGAAAAAAAGTTTGAGTATTTATGCCTGTATTAGTTTCCAACGGGTAGTGTACAGTGACAGACTTCGGAATTTAACACTTCCAATATTTTTTTTTATTTCCTTTCCTATACAAACCTTGTCCTTAAAAGAGTAACAAACACTTAAGAGAAAGAATTATCCAATTTATTTAGATGAATTTCGGCGATTCATTTTTATTTTAAAAGATTTTATGCAAGCTTGTTTTTCATTTTTTTTTATATCCTGATATGATATACAAAACAATTAAAGTTATTTGTGTATTTAATCTTATACCTTTGAACGAGCAATTCTTTTTCAATATATATAATCTGAATCTCGGAAACGGCTCCCACGATTTTCATGACATGAAGTACATAGGGGGTTTGAGGGGCATTTTTACATCGAGTAAACAATAAAAATACCGAGCAAAGCTTTATCGTCCAGGTACTTTTACTATAGAGGTTTAAAATGCCGGTATGTGATATATTTTAATCATTAAAGTTTTTAACTCACATATTCGGGTATCAGTTAAAAGAACGTCACGGGAAAATTATATTTTAATGTAGACTAGACCGAGACCCTTGAGCCTCTACAGTTGCGTAGAGATATCGCCTCCTTGGCAGTCCTCTATCGCCTTTACCATGGTGAGTGTTCTGAGGAGCTCTTCCAATTGATCCCCCCCTCACCCTTCCTCTACAGAACAACACGTGCCGGCCTTAGAAGTCACCGCTTTAAAGTGGAAGACATACATTCTCGTACTCATCGCTTCGGTAATTCCTTCCTGTGCCGAGCGGTCAAAACCTGGAACTCACTACCAGCGCACGTGTTTCCTTCCCACTATGATCCCGGGTCCTTTAAGCGGGGCGTGAAAAAGCACCTCACCAGGCCGCCATTGTGTGGGTCACCATGNTTTTACTTTTTTTAAAGTATATATGTATTTATATCAGTTGTTTAGTACCCATAATACAAGTTCTGCTTAGTTTGGGACTAGATAGCGTTGTGTGTTAGATGCCTGAAAATATTTATTTATTATTTATTTATTTATTGTAACTACAATCACCACACACCTCATAAAATAAAATATAACGTTTTAGTTTTTTTTATTTTGTTCCACCTTCTTTAAAGCACAACTCCAAGTGCTGTAGTTGCGTGTCAATCTTCGGCGTTCATTGCTAAATGAAGGTCTTAGCCAGGGAGCGGTAATTATCCGGTCTTGGACACTCAGCCACTTTATTATAGGTAAAAGTTGTCTAAAATAAAAAAGACTTATGGAATTTATGTAATACTAGCTGAGCCTGCGGTACAACAACCATCGTAGATAACGCCACGGGGCGAATGTAGTCCAAAAAAGGACTAAGTAAGTACGTGCTGTGTACGTGTGTGTTTAAGTACTGTGTATACTTTAACATGTATTTAGTGAAAAGCTGTTAATTTGAAATTACAAATAGAACCTTAAATTTTAACTTTATTTGTAGAGATAATAAAATATGATTAATACTGATTTGTCAACAAGTTTAATCTTTTAAGTGCCGACGGACGATAGCATTGGTCTCGTGCAAATGAAACGTGTGCTCCAACATGTGAGCTTTGAGCCGATTAGTTCAACAGTTTAGAGGATAACCGGTATATGGTTAAACACTAAACACGTTGTTGTATTAGGGATTAAATGTTGTTGTAGCATTCATTTTAATTAAAACTATAAAGGTTATTGCGTCTCGACATCACTTTAACTGTACGTTAATTAATAAATGTTTTCGAACATCTGACATACCGCGCCATCTCGCCTTAAACTAAGCAGAGCTTATGTTATGGATACTAGACAACCGATGAAAATATGTGAATAATTTTATGGAAAAACTGATATACTATAGATAGAAATACATACTTTATTATCGATAGCTTTGATCGTTTCATTCGTAAAACATCGATAGCAATCAAACATCAATCTCAAAGAAAGGACATTAATTTAAAGTCAAGTTTACGTCACTAATCGTTTTAAGCGTGAATGTTAAAAGTAACTATATTGCATGATTAATTTTGAAATGGAAATTTAAAAAAGGTCTAGAAATATTATAGTACAGTACTACAACTAAATAAAATTGGTAATAAACAGTAGTTAAAAAAAGTGTGTTTCTTGATATATGGAAATAAAAGGAAACATAAGAAGATGGTCAAAGATTAAAGTAAGAATGAATGAAGTATGAATCGATCGTAATTATGATGATCAAAGTCAGTCATCGGTGGCTTGTGGAGGTCTGATGCCAGTCGCTCGGTGAAAAAACTGATATCCACTTAAAACCGGTTGAACTAGTAGCCGACTCCCAAGATCTTGAGAATAATAAAAGCTAAAAAGATGAGTCATCATTGGATTTAATATAAAAATGAGAAAAATACAAAACAGATTTTTTGTGTTTTTTTGCGTTTCATAATGCAAATACCGGGCACTTCAATCATTGTTGCTTACAAGAAGAACTGAACTTATACATTCATACTGTATATACTGAGTTATATATTTTGATTGTGAAACTCAATCTAAATATATAACTCAATGTTACCTAACGGTTATAGAATTAATGTAGAAATGGATTGTGCAAAATGGGCGTCTTGGAAACAAAATGTTAACAAGCAATTATATTAGGTCCAAGTTTGTTTTCACTGAAGTAAGATGTTTTTCGTAAAATTCTGTTTCATTAATTATTCATCTATTGTTTAAATTGAAATGTGTACATAAACTTGACCTTAATTTTAGTTATAATTAGATATTACAGCCCCTTAATGTAGAACGTATTTCTAGCTCAAATGGAGAAATCTTGTGAATTACAAAATGTAAAACTTTTTAATTTTAACAGATTTCAAAAAAGGAAGAGTTTAACAATTGACTGTATATTTTTTATGTTTGTTTTTTCATAAATTTCGACTGGGTGAATCGATTTTATTTATGTTTTTTTTTTATTGGAAATTAGCGATTATCTTAAAAGCATATGAGCTCCAGTTGTTTGGTTAAATCTCAAAAAAAATTTTTCAGAATACCTCGAGTGTGTATCAAAATAAGGATTTTTAACGGTGTTTACCAATGTATATGTAACTTATATGTTTTATATATGATATTGACGCAGTCGGGTTTCATTTTATTAATAATTCATTACTAGTTTCGAGTTTTCCTTTGCTTTGCAATAGTATTGTCCGACATGCTTGTTTCTTAAGTTGGCTCTTACCATATGGTTTGAAGAGGGATGGTGATGCTCCATGTCCTTAATCCGTCACCGCACTTACCATATTATGTTATAAGTTATGTAGTCTCAGGTGTACGAATATGTTTATTTGTACAAAATACACAAAAAAGTTTAATGTTCTGTTTTCTAAGAAAAAAAAAACTGGGAATCACACCGAAAGCGTTTGCGCATTAGTAGTGAAAAACAAAGTTGTTTATGATTTCTCTGGTCAGATAACTTGTAAACAATTCGAATTGTGACTCACTGTTTTCGGTGCTGGAGACAAATTAAAAATATTTATTACAATTATAATGAGTTAACGATAAAATTCATTTTGGCAATTCATCGTTTCCTTCTTCACTGCAAAAATAGGCAGTCCTTAAAAAAACAGTGATCAACTATGTTTTTGTCCTCTTCTTTCCTTCACCATCACCATTGGGGGTTTCATTTTGGAGGCTTTGTATGGAACAAGAACAGGAAGATTAATTTTCCAAATCTGTTCATAAAATCTAAACTTTCTTTTATTTGAAGTCGGATAAAACAACTAAACACATTACGTGAACTGCCTTGGTGGAGCAGTGGTTGCGTATGCAACTGATGTGCATGAGGTCTTGGGTTCGATATCTGAGTCGGACCAAATGTTAGTATTATTTGCAAATATTTATTTCGGATTTTGGGTGCTTTCTATGTTTAATACGTAAGTATACATATAACATAATAATAAATGCGTAACAGAAGCACTGCTTAGCTTGGGAATTGATGGCGGGAACTGGTTTACTTATTTAATATGATATAGTGATAAACCGTCATATAGTGATATTAATTTTGTGATAGTTCAAAGCAAGAAGTTTGTCTTTGAACTGATAGAGCAATAATATTGTATTAAATTTCGAAATATTTTTAACTGCCTCATTTAACTACATATAACACAATAATAAATGCATAACAGAATCACTGCTTAGCTTGGGAATTGATGACGGGAACTGGTTTACTTATTTAATGTGATATGGTGATAAACCGTCATATAGTGATATTAATTTTGTGATAGTTCAAAGAAAGAAGTTTGTCTTTGAACTGAGAGAGCAATAATAATGTATTAAATTTCGAAATATTTTAACTGCCTCATTTAACTACATATAACACAATAATAAATGCATAACAGAATCACTGCTTAGCTTGGGAATTGATGGCGGGAACTGGTTTACTTATTTAATGTGATATGGTGATAAACCGTCATATAGTGATATTAATTTTGTGATAGTTCAAAGAAAGAAGTTTGTCTTTGAACTGATAGAGCAATAATAATGTATTAAATTTCGAAATATTTTTAACTGCCTCATTTAACTACATAAAACAATTGAAAAAACTGCGAAGTCGCAGCCAATAACGGCAACTTTTAAAATGTATATTTGAATCTATTTAAGTTTGGTTAAATAAAGATTCAAAGAAACCTTATTTTAAAGCTAAAATTTAGTAAATCTAAATAAGTATATTTAATTATTAACATTGACAATAATTTAAAAAATAAATGAAAACATTATATTAATGAATAATCTTATTTGCAATTCCAAGTAGATTGTTTCCAAGAAAATTCATTCATATTTTTTCTCATACAAGTTTATTTTATTTTCATGTGTTACTTATTGCACAACGAAGTAAATATGATAAGTATATTAGGCATTCGTAGTTAATGATGTAATTTTACATAAATAGGTTTTCCATATTAATTCTCATGTCACCATGACTACGCAATTAGTTAGTAGTTGTACCTTGTCATTACAGATTGACAAAGCTGTTTGTTAATTTATTCTGTACTATTAATATTTTTTAAATTATAAAATATTTTATTATTATCTCTATTTTTAGAGGCAAAAATTTGGTCCGTTTATGTAACATTTTTCTCTGTTGCTTTTCTCTTATTGGTTTCAGCGTATTGTTATTTAGCTATAAGTTTAACTCGTTAAATGGACTTTCCCACGCTAAAACAATTTTTCAATTCGAATCAGTTATTATCACCATTCTGTACCAATCAGTCGTTGCGTATAGTCTCCTCCAAGTTAAGCTTAATAAGTGTTCTATATCTCTATGAGAGTTAAGGCCAGTGGCCGATAGTGGATGGATGTGGAGAGCCAATACTGGAAAAGGTGGCGCCTGATGAAACCTTTGCTCAGCAATGGACAGCGATATATGTTGATGAGTTGATCTGAGGTAGCAATACGCTCTTTACTCGAATGTTTGTAGGTCGTAGCAGCGTATGGTTAAATATGTATTTTGGGATACAGTGTTCCATATGCGGCGTTTTATATCATCGCAATGAATACTACCGAAGCAAAATGCCGGTTACAGATTCAATTGATATACCTTCTTAACAATTCGCTCGCTCTCAGAACCTTGTCTGTGCTTATTTGAGTTCTTTGAAAGACTTCACTCTTTCAAACGAACTACTATCTTCAGTCTATTACTGATTTCAATACATAATTATGAATGCTCGATAAAACATTTTTGTTTAGCGTTTTAGCTATACTGTTTTGATTCGAAATATATTTCTTAAATTTATAACTTGTATAAATTACAAAACAAACCCAAAACCTCCTTTCCAAAGAGGATTGTGTCCAACAGTGGTTGATGATGATGATGACAAATCGAAGTATTATTACGGTGTAAACGTATCAATTTTAAAAGAAGAAACTGTGTTCTTTATTATGACTGATGCATAAAATTGTTTAAAATAAATGCGGAATCTTATATATTCATCAATTTTATATATCATCTATATTTCGTCTTTCCATTATTAGCTCATGTTAGTCATCACCTTAAAAATATTTCACGACACATGACGTTTGAAAATAGTACTTGATTAATGATTACCAACATGTAACTGGTGAAGGTTACAAGAAACCGTTGGATGCGGGCATTCCAGAACCAGTCGATGAACTACGACAATAACCTATGTCCAATAGTGAAGGTCTTTCGATTGAGATGATAATGAACTTTAAAAGTATCATCAAATAATCATATAAGATAGAAAGAAGTATTTAAGAAGGAAGAAAATTATTGTATCCTCGTGTCAGCTTTTCAACTGTTGTCAATAGTACACACACAAAACAATCTATTTGGAATAGCCTGTACTCTTTCTCATCTTCAGTCACAAAGAACTACTGCTACCTATTCTCTATTACACCCTATACTGTAGTCTCTTCTGTACTTTTATCGACAGCCTGGAATAACGAATGCAAAAACTACTTGGTGTTATAAAATTGGCGTGCGTGTGTGCGTATGTGTATCTCTCGGCGGCATGGAAGCTCCCGACCGGATGAACCAATTTAGATTTTTTGTGTGAAGGATAAATTAGTCTGGACTGTTCTTAGCTATGATTGGTGAAAAACGGTTCAGCTGTTTTAAAGTTACCTGAAGTAGAAAGAGAAATAAAAAATAAATGTTCACAAATAACATCGAGTGGGATATCAAACGAAAGGAAGTAGTGTACATCACAAGTGCAAGTTTCATTAAAATTCGGTTCAGTTATTTTACAGAATTGGGGCGTGAAAGTAGGAACTAACCAGCGAACGTTTGCAAATAGAACTGAATGTGTGTGTATGTGTGTGTGTGTGTGTGTGTGTGTGTGTGTGTGTGTGTGTGTGTGTGTGTGTGTGTGTGTGTGTGTGTGTGTGTGTGTGTGTGTGTGTGTGTGTGTGTGTGTGTGTGTGTGTGTGTGTGTGTGTGTGTGTGTGTGTGTGTGTGTGTGTGTGTGTGTGTGTGTGTGTGTGTGTGTGTGTGTGTGTGTGTGTGTGTGTGTGTGTGTGTGTGTGTGTGTGTGTGTGTGTGTGTGTGTGTGTGTGTGTGTGTGTGTGTGTGTGTGTGTGTGTGTGTGTGTGTGTGTGTGTGTGTGTGTGTGTGTGTGTGTGTGTGTGTGTGTGTGTGTGTGTGTGTGTGTATGTAAGTGTGTGTGTGTGTATGTGTGTAAAAGAAAGAGAGAGAGAGAGATATATATCAGTTCTCTGTAGCGATATTCTGTCATAATTAACACAATACATATAACTGTCACTGTAAGCCTAACATTATGTAAAATAATATAATTATATTAAATAGTGAAGCAAGGTCAAGGTCTTCATAATTATATTATCAACTAGTTAATAAGTTAATATACATAGATATTTAGAACAGAGAGACTCTTGGCTAAGTGGCAACTAAGGAGGTTCACATTACAAAAGTTATGCAACCCAATGCTTGCGGATGTTTTCAATAACTATCTTTAATTAAAACTGGAGATAGTTTTTATATTTAAAACTATTCTTACAGTCTTGCTTCTGAATACGACGAAACCGAAAAACTACTGACCTACATCGCATAAACTTCACACTTAAACTTCACCATTTACAAGTACATAACACATATGCAAAATGCTCATTAACACTCATACAAACATCCCACATACACACATTTATACACACAGTTACTAATACACACACTCACACTATAACAAATGATCTACTCATGTTAATTTATTGTTATAATCGTTTACCTATTGCATACAGTGACGTCTAATAGTATGTATAACAATGCGATTGTAATTCACAGTCAAACACATGACTGAAAACTGTCATCCAAAATAAAACTTACTTTCATTGATATGCAGGATCATTTTTTTCTTATAGATGTCAAAAAAATTAGACACAAATTTTATTCTAACAAAGAACCGACTTGAAGAACTGTACCGGACTAAACTGGAACAACAATGGAACAACTGATAAGTGACGCCAGTATTATCACAACATAAACACTAAATACAAAAATAAACTATAATACGCTGGCTTTAATGATCAAATCAGGGGTACTACTATAATAGATATAGTGTTCTTCGTTGTCAGCGGGATGAGGCGGCTAGGGTTGTCATACATACTTGTGTATTTTCACTTTTTTAATGAGAACTCCCGCTTTTAGAATACACATTCATTGTCACGGGTGACTTTAGAAACATAAATTAAGCGGAGACGAACACCCAGGCTCAGAACAAAACACAAAGTGTTGTCCCATGTGGGATTTGTACCCTGACCACTCAAATCACAAGGCCAATCGGGAACTCAATTATAATAATAATTAATAAGTCAAATTTAAAAAATAATATTAACCCATCTATCAGTTCTTATCTTAAAATGTACATAAATATGTATAGGATTCGATTTGTTGCCACCAGTTAATCAGTCAGTCAGTTCTGTAGTAGTGTTTTATCTGTTAACTAATCGACTTCTTTTTTTTTAACTTAGCTGTGTTCTTCGTCATCTTAAAGCGTTGAATTGCATTATTATTTACATTTAAATATATTTATCATACAAATACTTTATAATCAATAATAATTCTGTTTTGACTACTTTCATTCTACTTTTTTTCTTTTAAAAAGACAACTTCTGCATTAGGAATATACATCCCGTGTCGCGCAGACTTTACAAACATACATGAAACGGATACAATGTACACCCGGACTTAGAACAACAATTTATGGATCACACATAGTGTTGTTCCATGTAGGATTTGAACTCACAACACTTGGCGCAGTAGGAAGCGGTGGAGCGACCACTTGAATCAGGTCAACAGTGCAGTCAATACAGCAGTTCCCATCATAAACGCCTTTGAATTGGCTAATATTTTGCCTAGCGTGACTAACCGCGGTAATACACTGAGTCAATACTAAATATTATCTATTTATACATAATTTTGAACCATGAAACGTAAAAGTTGAAAAATTTGTATTTTACCAACAGTCTTAAATTAATATCTAACATTTTCTTGTCTAGAATATTATTTTGACGCAGATGGTTGACGACATGTTGTTTAACGACGCAGGCATTAGTGAAAGTTAATATAAATAACCCTAAATGTGTATTCTATTTTAATTTATTGACCAATAATATTATCATAACCTTAATTAATTTGGTTAATCTTTAGTTGTGAACACGTCAAAAATTTGATGTCCGGCTTAATAATTTCTATAAACGATATTTTTATTTGATATATACTTTTGACAACCCTGTCACTGTTAAGTCATTGCCACCAAGTATTCTTAGGATGTCAAAAATTTACTTAGGAGTAAAAAAATCACGAGCATTTTGCAGTGTTTATGCTTGTAAGAGTAGTGTACACATATGTGTGTGTTCTTAGTGTAAATACAATGTAAGTCTTTTCGTATGATACCTATCTTAGAATTTTGCTACTTAAAAAATCATCTTAATAGACGGGCCGGTTGGTTTCTGGTTTTGTAACTGTCCATTTTGAAAGCGGCTAGGTAGTTTTATTTCTTACAGGTGTTTATGGGCCTCGATGATGCTTGAGGTCTCGCGTTGGACCAAATATTTGTATGATCTGCAAATATTTGTTTCGTGTATACTATAATAAATGCCTCCTAGCCAAACTAACATTCTATTTTGTAATGCTTTACAATTAGAGCGTCAATATAATTGTTTGTTAACTTATGTGTAAAAACCACGAAACATGAACACGGGACCGTAACTACACGAGTAATTATCACAGTTGTGATATCATTTATTATTAAATAAGTATGCCTTTATGTAATATCAAAATATTGCAATTAAAGACGCTTGTTGTGGGTAAACCACAGTATTTCCACAACGGTACATTTACAAAACGCTTGATATTGCATATCAGTTTCGTCTATTTTGGCCTTTAATTTTTTTAGGACTTCAGACAAAATGAACAGATGATCACAAAGCGACATGGGTATTTGTTCATTCTTAAACTGTGAATATACGACCTGCTGTTGTATGAATGATTATGCCCCTTAGCTTGTTTTGGCCTTCACAAGAAGTACCTTTTNCATTTGTATGATCTGCAAATATTTGTTTCGTGTATACTATAATATATGTAATACACGTATACATGTATTTACAGAAAAATATTATTTCTGTACCATTTCTGCTTAGTTTAGGACTAGATGGCTTTATGTGTTAGATGCCCGAAATATTTATTTTAGGCGGGGGGCGTCATTTAATAAAAGGGTTTATATATATTTTTCCACAATATTTTGAAGCGTTAAATAAAGCGTTAAGTATTAAGTAAATGCCTCCTAGCCAAACTAACATTCTATTTTGTAATGCTTTACAATTAGAGCGTCAATATAATTGTTTGTTAACTTATGTGTAAAAACCACGAAACATGAACACGGGACCGTAACTACACGAGTAATTATCACAGTTGTGATATCATTTATTATTAAATAAGTATGCCTTTATGTAATATCAAAATATTGCAATTAAAGACGCTTGTTGTGGGTAAACCACAGTATTTCCACAACGGTACATTTACAAAACGCTTGATTTTGCATATCAGTTTCGTCTATTTTGGCCTTTAATTTTTTTAGGCATGTGTCCATCACTATACGGCTAATCACAGATGATAAAAATATAAATTATTTTTGATCTCGGGAATAGAAATCATTCATAACACATCGAGACTTCAGACAAAATGAACAGATGATCACAAAGCGACATGGGTATTTGTTCATTCATTAAACTGTGAATATACGACCTGCTGTTGTATGAATGATTATGCCCCTTAGCTTGTTTTGGCCTTCACAAGAAGTACCTTTTCGGAGTTTATGCGAAACCTTGCACTGGTGGTTTGACTTGTGGTCAATAAATCGTTAGTTTTATGTGATTCTAAGTTCCCTATACCACTGTACTTTTTTCTGGAGTGTTTCGATAAACTTGATAGGAGTAGTTTGTTTTTTGCGATCTTAATATCGTATCTGACATCTAACGTTTCAGGAATTTAACAACATAATTTATATTGTTATATATTAATTACTGTTATACTTCATGTATTGCCGTCTACAGATGAATGAAGGCCTCCGGTAAAGAACGCCAACCACCCTAGTCCTAAACAGTCCTCATTTATCCGCTGTCACCCATTTTCCTCAAGCATCTAATGATACCGGATATAGCTATATATATATACAAATGTGAAAAGACACTTGTTCACTAACTCTGTAACTTATCAAAAAAACTCGAAACCTATTCAACTAGAAAATTTAAATTTGGCAGGAAGGCAGTTCAGAAATGTAGTGGTATCTCCTACTACTGTACTACCTGACAAAGGATAACGCTTTCCTCCGTTAAAAAAGCCAAAAAGCTCTTGCCAAGCTCATATCAAGCTTAAATTAAAAATTTTAAAACCCCCTACGCAAGCACTTTATCGAGAAATCATACACCAAAAATGCCTTACATCATTTTGGAAAAGAGCTGATGCTCTTACACTGCTGGACCGATCTTTACCAAACATAGCTAAGAACCACCGCAAGGAAGCTGGCCCTCAAATGGTAAGACCGCATTGAAATCCGTCCACCCGTTTGAGAGCTACGATGCCACAGACAGAACGTATACAAACACAGACAGACATCGACGTCAAACTTATTACACACCTCTTTTCAGCGGTGGGGGGAGGGGGGTATAAAAGGTCCTTGTTATTTGGTATTAGATACTTGAACATTTTACAGATAGTACATGACATCTAATGACATTATATTACACACAACGAAATCCTTTGTCATCGCCAAATATAAGAGAGTAATTGCTTGAATTTCTTTTCTTTTTGGGGCACCAATAACAATACTCAAACTCGAGTAATGTTCAAAATAAAGAACAAATAGATATGGTATTAACAAGGCTGACCTAATTGGATTATGTGGGTCTCATTGGAAATAATTTTTAGAGGTAAACTGAATTCTGGAATAGACTTCAACCCGACCGGGCATGCTAGGAGTAACGGGCGGCGACGAGCGGAGATGGCACGGACGCACCTACTAAATATTAATATTTTTTTAAAACTGTAAAACGTATTTTCAAATAATTTTTACGGGTAGATTACTTACTAATTGATAAACTATAAAACTGTGTTTTATTTTATTGACTATTTTATTTTAAGAGTTTGTAGATATTTCTCATAGATATGTATTTTATGCTTGCATTCTGAAGTACTTCGATTTTTAGATAATTTTGTGGGACCCTAATTCATTGCTCTCGAATGCATAGGTGTTGTGGCTGGAAATAATTGAGTAAGGTACTTTGAGGTGCAACTGGTACAACTTTAAGGACGAGGTGAACAGAAGAATCCAGCTGGGTGGGGCAGCGTTTGGGAAACTTTGTCTGGTCTTCTGTGCCTAAAGACGAAAGTCTTCAATGAGTGTGTCCTACTCGTAATGATATACGGAGCCGACACCTACAGGATTAGCAAGCTGAATTGGCTGTGGGCTGGCGACATTTGCCGTAGACGTAGTGGAGGACGTCCACAGGCTAGGTAGAGTGATTATTTGCGCAAGAGGGCTGGCAAAAGTTGGATGCGAGAAGCTGAGGATCGAACTAAGCAATTCAATTAGAAATGTCTATGTCCAGCAATGGACTACAACCTCGAAGAAATGAATGCAATAATAATAAGTAGTAAAATAATATGAAGTATTCCGGTATAATCGACAAGGTTCCGAGTTCAGTCTAAACATAAGTACATAAGTGTGTGAGAATTCCATTACCGCCCTGGGAACATTCTAAAACAATTATAATATCCACTATTGACATAATAACTAAAGAAGAAAAAATGGAGTTACTAAGAATAGTTTATTTCTTAGTTCAAAAAATAACAATAACATACTCATTATGGTAATTAGACGTGGAAAATAAACGCTTTAATATTTCATTTAGTTTTAATTCGGGGATGCCCCCATACAAGTATGTGTCATCTAAATATTTAGCAGAAGATTGTCAAAGTATTTTATACATTTTAAAATCTAAGGATGGACATATTCGCTTCTAATGACGTTGTCATATCCGAGTCATGTAGTATCTCTTGTTTCGTCACGTTCGTTTTCTGTACACCAGTTTACCTTAAATTGAAACCTTGATCTCTCCATCTTAAAACAATTACATACCCAAGTAGGGTAGGGGCTCTGTTGATGGCCATTAAATGAAATATCTAAACCCATTTGTAATGTTACAGCATCTCGTTATCCTCTAACTAACTTGCGTGAAGAACAGAAGGATAGTTTATTTCCAGATAAATCCAGACAAAAAAATAAATAAGAAAAAATACACTTTTTTACAGAACCCTTAGGTATTCCCTTCCCATCTTATATATAGTTTGAACTTTCTTCATTCTTTATTGATAAACCCATATAATAATAAGAAAAGGTTTAAAATACTATAACAAGACCTCGTAAAAACTTCTGATAATATAGTCTGTCACCCTCTTCGTCACCGTCATGTCAAGAAGACCCACGCTTCAGCTAGAATGGGCCTGCTCGACCGGAATGGTACCATAGCCTCACAGAAAACCGGTGTGAAATAGCGCTTACACTCTGTTTCGCCGAGTGAGTGAGGATACCGGTAGACCATACCCCAACCCCTCCCCCATCCCCCTATCTATCCCCTAAAGACCGGCAACGCTCTTTGTGACGCCTCTGGTGTTGCGGGTGTCCATAGGCGGCCGTAATCGCTTACCATCAGGCGATACGTCTACTCTTTTGCTCCCTATTCCATAAAAATAAAACACCCGCCATTACTGCGACTTTATAGAATCGGTTAAGCATTTCAGACGCTACGGCAGAACATACAGTCATACATAGACTACCAAAAATATTGCCCTTCCTTTTGACTTCACCGTAGTCGGGCAAACAGTATGTTTATTTAATCCTATTGTATGCACTTTCGCAGTATTATAGACGATCGTCATCAACTATAGCAGGATGCAGTGGAGAAACCAATGCCTTTCACACAGTAAAAATTGTTTCAAGGGATGAAAAACTTATTATAACGAGTGGTAAGTCACAGTCGATAGCTAAATATTACCTATTGGTCATGCATGCAAGTTTCCAAAAAAATTCCTCTACGTATATTCAGGGTTGTCGACCGCAATGACGTAGGCACATCATGTGTCGTCGCCCATTCATTTACAGACTGACATTAAATATAAAGTAAAATTATTTTCTGTCCAAACTGACTATTCAGTACATTTTCTTTATGCCGATACTAGTTCAAAAACTACCACTTTCTTAGTTTCAAATTTAGATCGTTGTGAGTGTTACACCAATGAATTAAATAACTGTATAAAAATTTTTGTGACAAAAGTGGGCAAATTTCTCTTTAAATCGCTAACAAACTGAAGTAGTTTCTTAGTGGTACATTACTCCATTTAAAGTAAGCTTTTGTAAGTTTTTAACGTAACTAGTTTTTGAAATATCAAGTATAAATCTAACATTATTATTGTATCTCTTTCAACATACTACTCTTAGGCAAGGTCTAATAACGATTAATTTTATAAACTATTTATTAAGCCAATATTTTTTGCTCCCATTCATAAATAAAAGATCCCCATGTATTTTTTTTATCCCGGGTGATCAAAGGGTCTTTTTGACTCTTAGTGCCTAAGAACTCCGGTGTTCGTGTATTTGCCAGTGGGTAGTAACAAACAAATAAAAAAAAATTTACATTTATAATATTGAATTAGTACATAAAATAGTTTCGAAAAGAAACACATGGCCCGTGTTTCTTTTTTGATTCCAATATATTTACTAATACTAGACATCGCCTGTTAGTCGAATTTCTATCATAATTCAATTTTGGCTTATTATATTAGCCAGCATAATTTGAACCACGTTTGTATAGACTCACGCATAATGTTAAACGTAGACATACACTGGATGTGTGCATTGACGTGGTTGTTTTAGGTATTTTTGAAATGTATAACAAATATTGTTTAAAAATTCAGCTTCCTGCACTTCTTTTGTAACTAGACTTTTCTGGAGGTATATAAAATTGAACGTTCCTGAGTTGGCCAAATTTTCTAGAAACCCTCTTCATATAGGTAATTAATTTTGAATTTTTTTATTGTTGTATTGTTGATGGAACGTATAAATGAAGACGAATGTGGTACACGCCCATCCAAAAGAAACCTGTTCACTCTGCTCTTAAAGGCTCCAGAGTTCAACTTATCAGGAAAAATAGACCCAGACAGGTCGTTCCAAATTTTGGCAACTCTAACCAAAAACGAGCTGCCAAATCATTTAGTTCGACTTTTGGGTATGTCAACAACGTATGGATGAAACTTTTGCCTACGCCTAGTAATACGATAAAGAAATTGAGATGGCTCAATCAGTTCGCAAAGAGTCTTCGAGCACTCTCTAAAGTGTATTCTATAAAGAACCGATAAGCTGGCAACTCGACGACGATGCTCAAGGGTGTGTAGTCCGCTATTTGAAAGCTTTTCATTGTCAATTAACCTACGGGCTCTTCGGTCAACTGAGTCCAAAGCTTCTAGATGAAATTTGGCTGCATCGTCCAAGAGGTGACTGCGGTACTTCATGCAGGATTGGACTTGGGCAGTGTAAAGATTAAGCAGCTGTTCAGAGCTGAAGTACCGCCGAACCTTTGAAATAATTGATAATTTATAATATAAATAAATTGGTTAATCCCAAATAAACTTTTTAATTTTTCTATATGGTTCAAATGGTACAAAATTAGTTAAACTACTAAACAGCAAGCTACTAACAAGTTTTAGTGATGAGACGAATCATGATCAAAAACATTAATATTACTGTGAAAAATCCGGAAATCAGCTCTTGAAAAAATTTGAGACGGCGCGTCCAAAACGGAATGAAAGGTGGCAAAAACCACGATTTATTTACAATAATGTTATTATTATTGTTGATTATTTTATTATCTATCTATCTATTATTATTGAGATCTTTTTTTAGTATAACTTATCAAACAAACAAACATACTGGTAAAGCTAATAAAGTCGTATTAAATATAGGTACAGAACCAGTCCAGTTCTAAAACTAATTGGCTCTGAAATAGGTAGTTTTTTTAACAATCAATGTCTTAAATGGGCCACATTTAAGAAATTATTATTTAAAAAAACCCAAACTACCAACAAAAAATGGCTAATACCATAATGGAAATGGCGACCATGATAACTGCTCCTAAATGTTAATCAATATAATTGCCAAGCCGGTTTTATAAGCCAAGCCCAATTCTCAGACGACGACCAAATTTCTTAGACATGGAATCGTTTGAAAACAATTACTGGAGGTTACAAAAACAAGACAATTTAGTTTTCCCCAGTTTATGAATGAAGTTTTTGACGTCAGAATAAACCAGTTATCGTGACCTACGTCTTGATGCTTAAATATTGAGATGATTTTTTATTGGCGCGGTCAGGTTACTAGTTACCTCAAAAGGAAAAAATGGAACCCTTATAGGATCACTTTTCAAGACCCTTTTCCTCAGAAACTCGTGGAGGTTTCAATCTAAAATTCATATCAAATACTACTGTCCATTGGAACAGTGAAAAAAATCAAACTTCTAAGCCAATACAATCAAAAGATACAACCGTTTATACTGCAAATTTTCGACACTCGCAAGGGAATCAAAACCGGGTACTGCCCAAAATCTTGAAATTTGGTACGAAGCAATATCTTATAACACAGATATAGGAAAAATGACGAAAAGCATACATTTTTAGTTACATCATATATCTACAGGTTTGTACGGAAACCTAGGTGCGCGAGTCCCACTCGCTCTTGAGCGGTTTTTTAATATATAAATAACTGGCACATTTGGAATATATCCTGTTTCACGGGGTCTTTACAAAAATACATTAGATCAACATCTCTGAATCACACCTAAAGTGTTTTTCCATATAGCAAGCAATATAATCTCGTCTGTATAACGCATAAGCAGCTAATTTTTCTTTTCAAAGAATGAGCATAAACGAGATATTGGGATTCTTGTGGGGTCCTTTGCGTATGAGTTAAACAAGGCCTAGGGAGTGTTATCTCCACAGGCCCAAATTCCTTTCCTTCAAAGAACATAGGGTTTTAAGCAATTCTGACCTTCACACCATCATCACACCAACAGCCTTTAATATTCCACTGCTAGGTATAGGCCTGTCCCAGGAAAAGAGGTTCTGGCCCACGACACCACGCTGGACAGATGAATTAATATAGGGTTATTTTCAAGTTACCCATCTCTTTCCAGTGATCTGTAGTTTGCTACCTCAGTCAGTTGTTATGACACTCATCGTATAAATAGAGGTTGTGACGCTATGTATTTTTAATCCGTCATCAAACGGAAAAACTTCTTACCTTGCGACATAAAATTTACTTAACATCGAATATTCTGTGACGGCGTGATATCATGTATTTCGATCAAGCTTGACCTTTTGTGCCGAAGTATGCATTCACCAATTGTAATTAGATTCTAAAAATTTTATTCTTTTTTCAATTTCTTTTTTTTAAGTATATGACCCTGCCAAAATTACTCTTCTTTGCCCGATGGAAAGCATAAACAGAATTTAAAAGTGGTGGTCACCATTCTCATTGTGAATACAGACAGGCAGCAGTGCAGCATTGTGACCCATGACTGTACATCTTTTTTAGTTTTATGGCTTTAAACTTTTGGCTGTATGGGTTTTTGCAGATATTAACATGATAAATCAGTGAGTCATTGGGTATATGGTTGTAGAGAAATGAAAGTCGATATGGGAATCTTGTTAAACCCAGGAAATACCACGTAATACTTTTGTTATGGACATAAGTCCATAACAAAAGTGTTTAATGATAGAAATTTCTATAGACCATGTATTTATGAATTAATAAATACGATTGTATTTTTATTATTTTATGACTTTTAATGTAGAATCTGAATCCATTCTTACTACTACAATATAATCTTTACCGTATGAGAGCCACGCTTCGGCACGAATTGGCCGGCTCGACCGGAGTGATACAACGCCCTCACAGAAAACCGATATGAAACAGCACTTATGCTTTGTTTCACCGAGTGAGTGAAGAAAACAGGGACTCATATCCCAACCCCTCCCCCATCCCCTTCCCCATCCTCCAAAAGCCGCAACGTACTTATGACGCCTCTGGTGTTACATGTGTCCGTGGGCGGCGATAATCGCTAGCTGTCAGGCGACACGTCTGCTCGATTGCCCTCTATTCCATAAAAAAACTAATACACAACCCACCTGAAGTCGAAATTGGTTGCTAAATTCAAATAGAAAAAAAAGCTCCGTTAATTGTGGTTAGAAACAGACTTTTATACATATGATGTAATGTTGGTCAGTTTCTAAAGAAAATATGCTATAACTTAGAGATATTGATGCTCAAGTGTTAAGAATCAAAACACATTCCGTTAATTTATTCGTAAAACTAAAGCAGTTTAAATCAACATAGCTATTTATAAGACTATTATCTAAATCTTAAATAAATTATAATAGATTTTTCCCCACCGGGGTTTGCGGCGGAGCGGTGTGTCGGAATCGAACCGCCTAAAACCACACGGTGTGCCACTCTGCGCCTGAGACGGGAGAGAACAGGGAACCGATTTATTACGCCATCGTCTCCGAATCGGCAGGCCGTCCCAGCTTCTGCAACAGGACCAGCTTCCCGCTCTTCCAGCACTCAGGGAAGCGTCCGGACGCCAAGCTAGCGTCCAACACCTCCCTGAGGTGGTCCGACATATGGTCGAGGGCTCGGGCCATCACTCGAGCTGGTACCCCTTCCGGCCCGGGGGCGGTGTTCTTCGAACTAATTCGCAGAACAGCCGCCCCTACCTCCGATTCCCTGACGGGCGGAACGTCGTCCACAATGCCCCCGTCGTCTCCGACCGTACTGGCCATCGACGGGGGCGTGTGTTCTTCCCGCTGCGGGAATAGACCCTCGACCACTTCCTGCAGAAAGCTGGGCTGGAGAGTCTCGGTAAGGGGGTGGCCACGGTGCGGAGCTTTTGACGCACTGCAAGATATGGGCGACCCCAGGGGTCACGATCGAGACCCTCTAGCATCTCCTTTCTCTTTTCGTCTTTGGCGCGGCAAATGGCCAGCTTTAGAGATTTCCGCGTCTCGCGGTACTCCTCGTAAAGCTGGCCCTCCCCGCCGTCTCCGCAGTGACACCCCCGGCTGCGTGTGTAGGACCTCCGGGCACGTGTACAAGCCGCACGGAGGTCCGCTAACTTCTGGGACCACCAGTAGACCTCTTTTCGTGGAGGTCGACAACCTCGAATACGGGGCATGGCCGCATCGCAAATCTGCGTAATCGCATCGCGAAAGCGGCCAGATCGGATGTACAAATGATCCGAGAGCGTCTCAACCTCATCCAGGACAAACCAGTTCCTTACTCGAGCGGCGACTGCAGGGGTAGCGAATGAAAGGTCCACTATCGACCCCCCCTGCTGTCGCACGCACGTGTTGGTGGAGCCTCTGTTTAATAAACAGAGGCCCACCGAGGCCGCCCACTCCACTACGGCCTTGCCCCTGGCGTCCGTCGCCGGGGAACCCCATGCAATGGATTTTGCGTTGAAGGCCCCCAGCACGAGGACGTGCCCAGACGCTAGTTACGGCATCGAGGTCTCCAAGCTGCTGTTAAGGAAGACCTCGAAGTCGCTCAAACTCCGGTAAAATATAATTGATTAGCACAAGATTAGCTTAACTTTTACCTAAATAATTATTTACGATACCGCCATTATCATCATCACAGTCAAAGAGGAGATACTTGGGGAGGCCTGTGACCAGCAATGTTGACGATATGTCAGAGAATATTATTATTTTTATTGCTTCATGTTCATGACCAAAGATGCGCTGATAAACTTATAACTCCTAATATCCTAAACTGACTCATGGGCACAGTGGTAACGTATGCGACTGCTGTTCTTGAGGTCTCGGGTTCGATTCCCGGGTCGAACCAAATGTTTGTATGTTCTGCAAATACTTGTTTCGGAGTTTAGGTATTTTCTATGTATAAATAAATAAATATCAGTTGTCTAATACTTATAATGCAAGCCCTGCTTAGCTTAAGCCTAGATGGCATTGTATGTTAGATGGCCAAAAAATATTTAAGTATACCCAGAGTTACAAAGAAAAGAAGAAGTACCCTGTGTTTTAAAATTATTGAGAAAAGCGATAATTTGGAAGAAGTAGAAATTGTATGCCTGAATGCCTTTAGAAGATGTTCCAAAATCTCTGCTTGTCCCGAACATGAATAAAGCGTGACAGTGTATCAATGACATACCAACACCACCGGATGGGGGCTGTTTACCCGACTGTGAAAGAAGGAAGATTATGCTTTTCGAGTGTACCTGTGTATGTATATTTCTTTGGCACGTCCTAGAGTCTCAACGGCTTGTCGTATTTTTATGTGAGTGGTGTCAATAGATTCGCCTTAGGCGTGAGAGTGACACTAGGAACACCAAAAAAATAAAAAAACACGCAGCTGGTTTTTTTTATTAATTCATTACTTGTTCGTGATACCAGCGCCGTAGTCCCTCAGGCTGTATCAATATACTAATTTAGGTACCTTCATAGGCCATCATAATTGCTTTTGATTTATCCCTTTAATTCCGTATATAACCATGTGTTATCTTATATATGTAATAATAAATGTTTCTTCCTTTTTTTACACGATATTTATCAGAGATCTGCTCTAAGACTGTTTCATGGATATAAATGATATGCAAAACTAGCCAGCTTACATAAAATTCACAAGAGATAGACAGAATGCCCTCGAATAAAAATAGCTTCACTCATCATTGACTGGTAGATTTCACTGAGCCTAATGGATGCGTCTGCTAATGGCATGTGATGTATACATTCATGAATAATTTGCTTTAGGACTGACAGTGACGGGTCTTCATAGATATGCTGAGGTTTTCGTCTGAGTTTTCGGCTGAGGAGTTCAAGGAACAGTCAAACAAACATTCCTTGGTTCATTTGAAAATACATGAATCACGTGATTAAAATGAGAGATGATTCTTAAAGCACAGGTCATGGTTAGTCAGAGATCTAAAGTGCATTGCTGCCTTTCGAAGTGGAAGCATGCCATTGTCTGGAAGGTTACAATTTCGTTTCATAACGTACATAAATATGAAAAATAAGTTTTTACAGGTGGTGATATTCGTAGTCTGTTTAAGCCCTATCAATAATCGACTTTTGAAATTATAATCATCTAGTTTTGTTTATTAACATTTCTAAAAACACCTCACACTACCGATACCACGCTTCGCCTCGATCGGCACACACCGGTTTTCACAGCGATGTGCTGTGAAAACCGGTGAGAAACAGTGAATGGGGATACAAAAGGCTTATACCCCCACTCCTCCTCCATCTCCTTCCCCATCCATTCTCCATCCCCGAAAGGCCGGCAATGCACTTGTGACGCCTTTGGTGTAGCGGGTACCATCAGGCGATACGTCTGCTCGTTTGCCCCCTGTACCATAAAAGAGGTGACGCCAGGAATTTATACAGATTACTAAACGGCAAAGTGATTTAAGCTTTCTACTGCGCTGAGTTCAAACCCAAACACAAATTGTTATCCCGAGTCTGGGTGTTCTCTGTATCATTTTTATGTATGTCTAAGCAAACCCCCGCGACACTGGAACATTCCTAGTAATGGTGTTTCTTAAAAGTAGCATAAAGAATACCTTACATTAATCAATAAAAGAATCTTATTTAAAAGATTGTATTATATTAGATCACTGTAAAATCAAAGGTACTTTTTAGATCTTATTTGACAAGATTACGTAGAAGTAATTTTATATTCAGTGTATATAGGAAATTCGACTAGAAAGCAACATCCTAGATAAGTAAAACATTGTCACTATTGTAAGACAATAACTACTCTACCACTTCAATCAAGAAGACAAGCGACTAAACGTCCCTTATCTGAAATACATCACATTAACTTACAAGATACACTGACGAGAAATTGTTCCGGGTCACATAAAGATATTTCATCAAATAATGTCGTTTACTTGAGTCCAAGTATTAATTTTCTCAGTACAGCATAATCTAAACGATGTTGGTGAATACTCACCTATGCTTATTTGAGAATTTTATAGAAGGGATATGGTCGTTCTTATTTAACGTTTATTGACACAGGTATCAGTGAATTTTGGTCTTTTCACCTGATTCACCTTGATAATAGAGTACATCTGGCGTCTGCTTCTGTCGATCTATGATTTTTATCTATAGCTTCAATTTAAAGTACATCAATGTCACTTAGTGTCTTAATTAAATAAATTATTATTTCAGTTCAACTCCGAACGCTCAATTGGCCTAAAAACTTAAAACCTGACCCGGATTTATTGCTTCGGGTCTACGAACACATCTTAGGTCTATAATAAACACTGATTGCTACAGTACTTGAACACAGCAACTTATTACTTGAGGACTTTATATTATTTTGCAACATTTCAAGTGTATTTGTGTTGTGACAGTCTCAATTTCTAGGAAAAAAATCTTGAAAAATACAGGAAACCATTTCCAACTGGTTTGGTGTCAGTAATAAAACAAACTGTACACATTCGCTTATACGCTGTAACACTTACTATAAAACGCTATCATAAAACATATTTTCATTCTACAACTAACAGCTTACGCTATGCACAGTAGCCCTCATTGCATACGCGCCATATCCAAGCATGATACAAAGATGACTAAGAACCCAGACTTTTTTTAATGAAAAAGATAACTCCCGCATTAGGAATATACATCCTGTGTCTCGGGGACTTAACAAACATAAATGAAACGGACACAAAGAACACCCAGACTACCATTTGTGGCTTACATAAAGTGTTGTCCCATGTAGGATTTGAAGCCACGACACTTGACGCAGTAGAAAGCGGTGGGGCGACCGCCTAAATTAGTAGTAGTACAGCGTAAACTGAGCTGGTTACCTTTGCTGCACAATGCAATTGTTACGTGTTGTTGTCCTAGATTGTATGTTATGCTATGTTGTAGCAAAAATAAATGGTTTAAATGGTTTTTAAATGGTTTTTTAAACTAGTTCAACCCTGCAGTCAAGATTTAGAAGAGAGATGTAAAAACATTATATGTAGTACATCACATTAAAGGGAAACAAGAGGTACAATAATCGCTTAATTAATTTGCAAAACATCGCTAAGCAAAACGTAGACTTAAAATTCAAAGGCTAAATTTCAATCGCAGAAATACCGTAATCGGTTAAGTAAATAATCTCAAACGACGTCATGGTCATTGAAGTAAAGATGAGTTTGCACTGGACTGCAGAAAAACACTGAATATAATTTAAATATACGATAAACGGAGAGAGATTTCAAACAGGATATTCACCCGACCTTTGGATTTTGAGCTAACATAGTAGGTATGTAAGTATTTTTGTAACAATTGACCAAATGAGTCCTTATTTAAGGTATTCGAGCCCGATTTATTATTATAAACTTTGTACCGTAGTTCTTTGTCTAATATAAAACGTAATATAAAATTTTTTAACCTTTAAACTTATTATTTGATTTTTCTTCTCATTTCCCTGTTACCTGTGGTAGTAAATTTGTGGAACGGAAAGGAAGTATATAGTTAACGCACCATTTTACATATTACAACATGTTCCGTATATTTAGATTTTATACCTCCTAATTTAAGACTCTCCTTCCCATTGACTGCAATCTGTTTCACTTGTACTGTACTGTATATATCAATCAATCAATTAATCCACAACCCATAATGTCCCACTGCTGGGCTCGTGTCTCCTTTCAGGAGAGGGTTAAGGCCATACGTCCCCACGCTGGCCAAGTGCGGGTTGGGAACTGGCAAGACTTTTGTGGCTACGTAATCTTGACGTTGGATATTTTTAAGCCGCCCAAAGGCCTCCAACTAAGCTTTACGACTGTTATCCTATGATAACAACCGGGACCGACTGCTTAACGTGACCTCCGAATCACGGAGACGCTCATGGTAACATGCCACCAGCGGTCACCCATCCAAATACTGACCGCGCCGTCGTTGATAAATTTTATTATTAATTTTTTTTTGTGTTATATATATTGCGCCCAAAAACCAAAGCAAAGCGGAGGCGAGAGAAGACTACAGGGCACGAGCGACTTGCCTCGGGTAGCCTTGTGGCGAGTGCGAATGACTCGCGTGTATGACTGCTATCGCAGTTAATACTAGCCCATGAGTTATTCAGATGTATAAGGTATATTACTATAAAGTTTCATCTAAATCCGTAGAGTAGGTTTTGCTTGAAAAAACCTAAAACTTTCGCATTTAAAACACTATTTATAAAACAACACTATACAGGCTAGGTGGAGCGATGATTTGCGCAAGACAGTTAGCAGGAGCTGAATGCGAGAAGCCATAGATAGAACTAAGTGGCGTGAAATTGGAGAGGCCTATGTCCAGCAGAGGACTGCGATAGGCTAAAGATGATGACGAAACTAAGATTAGTAACATATATTGAATATAGGAAAAAACTTCAAAAACAATAATCAAAATCAGATATTATATTTCAGTGATTCTTCTTTCATATTAAATTTACACATATCTAAAATAACTACACCATTCTTAGTGTGTGCGTACCTTTTTTAACATGCCTTTACCCATCGATATAGCTGGATTAGTACGACTATCGGCAGTCATTCAAACAGACGAAAGTTAGTCATCTGTTGAGAGTTCATTGAACCGTGAGGTATTTCTGTGACTCATTCGAAGCAGGCGGCCTCTGTCTGCTGTTTTGCACCGGATGCAGACTCAAATGCAGCTGACGCAAATTAAAAAGTTTGATATTAAAATAAGTCTAAATAGTTGCTTTTTATCTTTCGAACTACCTGGCTGTAGATTAGTGCTTAATATGTTAGATTAAAATAACGAGTAGCTCAAACCTGGCCATAAAAGTCTACAATTCTAAAAAATCATTAAAAAATATTATTATCATTTAGGGTGATGGTTCAAGAGTTTACGTCTCGGAGCCCTAAAAATCGCTATGGTCTAGTAATATAAAAGTAATGCGCTTATTTAGAAAACTTCGTACAAAAATAATGAAATATTACGTAAACATCTAAAATATGACTGCCTCGGTGGCATAATGGTAGCGTGTGCGACTGCTGTGCGAGAGGTCTCGGGTTCAGTTTCGGTGGCTTTCAGCAAATATTTTAGGTGTTTTCTATGTATAAATATTATGTTTCTACAAAAAAAGTACATATATAGTCATACCAGTTATCTAGTACCCATAATAAAAGCTCTGCTTAGGTTGGGACTACATGGCGTTGTGTGTTAAAATGTCCGAAAACATTTATATTAAACAACAAATGTATAACAACAAAACCCAATTCTACGCGTAGCCTATATGAAAAAACAGTTAATTAATCATATACATATACCATACCATACACCAGTAGTATAAACATGGATGCTAAACTTTCAGCGATGATTTTAAAGCTCTTTCTTGATGAACGTTTAGAGCCAGACGTCCGCCGCCGTTGATCTGCGTGCCCATACTATCCATCAGAAGGCTATCATTAGACTGAAAATTTATGCATACTTATTCATTTTATTTAATGTTTACATACACTTATCAATACTATATACATAGAAGCTTTTCCCCGTGGTTCTGCCGCGAGTATATTGGTCTTACCGACAAAAAGTAGCGTATGTCCTTTTCCAATTTCTCTATACCGAACTTCATCCAAATTACTTGAGCGGTTTAGCCGTAAAAACGTAACAGGTAGGCAGAAAGAGTTACTCTTTATAATGTTATTATGAAATATCATAATAAATTCATATTACTAACAATGTTACTTAAATAATATTCAGATTTGACATATTTATGTGATTAAAGATCATCCATCTTGTAAGTGCCGGACACGTGTAAATAAATATTTGAATTAAGTAGTTTTAAATTAATTCTAAATTAAGTTAATTATTTAAATTTATTTGGCTACTTAATACTTGTAAGTTAACCGTTAAGAATACATAATTATAACCGTAAACAAGCTCAAGTATCGACATACACATTTGATTAAAATGTGTTTTCGTTTTTCAATATTATTATTATTATGAAAGAACTGGTATTTGTTCGCGGCTCTGACCATGTGTATGTCAGATCTCCCAGTACCTAATCATTTTTGGGGTCATAAAAGCTTAAAGACGCAATTAATGTGGCTGTCTATTGGGAAAAGTCATTTCAAAATCGGTTATTTACAACCAGAGACTATCCCCTACAGCCTCACAAAGTCAAAAACTTTACCTCTTTATGATATAAGTATAAAAGATTTACCTCTTTAAAAAAGGCAAGAGCAGCTACACAGTGTAAGCCACTTGTCACTTGAAACATTGTCGAGACATGGCTTAAGTTGGGTTACTGTATTGTTAAATTCCTAATAGATCGTAGTAACTCTAATAGCAAACTACCCTTATTTCATTTCGAACGGGCTTGATGGTAGCTGGATAGTTATCCTGAGTACTGAAGCCGCTGAAAGGTATCAGGAGAGGGCCGATCTCGAGCGTTGACGACCTCGGCGGTAATACCAGCCGTCGACAGGGCCGCAAGCTACCCGAGAGTGGGGACCTCTGGCGCCAAATTAATTGTTGCGGACACAAAGCTACATCCCGGCTGCAACGCATTAGGATTGAGCTGAATGGAAGTGCGAAGCCTGGGCTTCCTCCAGGATAGAGTCTAGACAGGCACGGCATTGATCCTGGGGGCGGGGAAGATCTGAAATAACGTGGAACATGTATGTATCTTATGTATCTACAAAAAAAGTAAATATAAGTATTTATATTATTTGTCTAGTACCCATAATACAAGCTCTGCTTAGTTTGGCACTAGACGGCGTTGTGTGTTAAATTTCCGAAATATTTATTTATCTTAATAACGTGGTGTTAAAGTCTGTTATGAGGATTTTGTGTATCAACTGTGATGTATTTCCCTGCATAATAAAAGGTATTCAACCTTTGATTATGCAGTGAAATTGATCATCACATGCTTGTGATCTTTGCCTGTATGATAAAAAAGTACATTTGTTACAAATAGGTGTTTAAAATGTAAATTATGTGCAATCATTCTTTCATTCATACATTATATGTTAAATACATAAGTATTATAATATTCTGTCCCTTGTTTTTAAGTTCGCTACAGACGTCAGAGAACAAAATGAAAAAATGCAATAATAACAGATGTGAAATAGCCTCATTTTTAAGAAATAAGTTTATTTCAATAAACGTCATACATTTTATACATCGCTATCGGATTCCAAACTAGGCAGAGTCTGTTTTAGGTTAACTAGATTCCTGATAAATATTCTTAAATACTATATATACATCATCATTATAATAATTAACACCCTGAATGTTCTCAATTTCTCTGTAACAAACTTAGAAGTGTGTTTTTGTAATGTGAAATTCTTTATAAGTATCTTGATAAAAAAAAATTGGGGTTTCGATATTGTCTTGTAAGCCACACAGCAAAGATATTTCTGCGTTTTCTATCTTTATTTTACTAATCAATGATTGTACAGAACTTAATATACAAATTTTATATCCATGTTAAATTTTTGTCAGCGAAAGGTTTTTTTCGGAATTTTTTTATTGATTCAAAGGAACCGAGGTCTCTTTATTTGCCAGCGAAAAAATATTTTAGTAAAATGATAATGTTTAGTATTAAACACATTGATAATGTTGTCTCCTACCCAATTTCGGCCACGGTGGTCAGTCTCAACGGAGACCAGCCAACTACGCAGGAGATATTATAGTGCACGAGAGCGTGCGCACACACAGATGCACTCTCTACTCCCTCTCTCTCATAATCCGATGGGACGGTTAACCGATATGACCGGGGAGAGATCAGGCGCAGGACCGACAGCTTTACGTGCTGTCCGAGGCACGGGGGTCCGAACTCCAACTTTCAAACTTCGAGCTGTTACTAAGTATTGTATTTTTTTTTGTTCTGATAATTATACACTATACGACCTGTACGTATAACAGAAAGTGAACCAAAAGTTACTATTTCAGATTTTATTATAAGACTATAAAATATAAATGTAAAATCAAAATAACTTATCATAGAAAAAAGTAGATTTACAATGTTTCAGAAACTGGATTGCCTGTCATAAGTTCGAATTGCCACATCTAGAGCCTTATAATGTATTAAATGTGCCCAGTAGGTATATTTCCATTTAATAATTATGTTTTGTTGAGGACACCAAAAATCTACTTAATTCACCCGGTTGCACATAGTATACATATAAAATTCCCAAATACAAATACATATTATACATATAAAATTTCCAAAATGCGATACAAATAATCACAGATTATCCAAGCATTTTGTCCGACCCGGGTATCAAACGCGAAACTTCCATCAATGCGCCAACTCTTGTAGCCCTTTACCACGGTATTCACATAAAATATTTAAATATTTCGGACATCTAACGCACAACGATACCTAATCCCAAACTAAGCAGAGCTTATACTATGGGTACTAGACAACTGATATTAATACATACATACTTTTTTTTGTAAATATATACATATTATACATAAAACACCCAAACTCTGAAACAAACATTTGATCCGACCCGGGAATCGAATCCGAGACCTCAAAATGAGCAGTCGCATATGCTAACAATGCGCCACCGAGTCAGTCATACATGATAAGGTTGTGTAGGCTGAATCATTGATGTATTTCATAATTATTACAGTAGCATGTGTACTAAGCAGGCGATAAATGCATGTAAATGTTTGTGTTTACTCCGTAAATATACATGAGTAATTTTTCTTCTCTTTTATAAAGACAACTCCTACATCAGGTATATTACTAATCTTGTGTCGCGGGGACTTTACAAGCATACATGAAACTAATACAAAGAACACTGTTGCTAATGATCGGCACTCGCGGCGGAACGGCGATGCAGCGAGCAGTGGAAGAGGAGGAGAAGGGGGCGAACGGGGGTCAACCCCAACCGCCACTAGATCACAAAAAGGACAAGAAGCTTCCACACTCGTCCTTAATTCACTACCGTGGACAGTCAGGATTTCATTTAGCGAGTAAATGCCAGTCCACCGCCTTTTATTAAGTCCGACTGGACCCTTTTACAAACACCCAGACTCAAATAAAAAAATAATGAAACAATCAAAGTGAAAAGTGTCATGTGAGACTTGAACCCACAACCATTAGCGCAGTAGCAAGCTGCGGGACCGCTTAAACCACTTGCGACCGTACAGGCAGGTTAAATCAATTATCGGTAGTTATTAAACTAGTGGGTGTCGTAAGAGGCGACTGAGGGACAAAGTTGTTGGTCCTAGTAGGGGGTTCCAGGTTTTACCTACTCGGCAGATGACAAAAAAGATAACTTATGAAGGTAAAATGATGAGTTGTAATCAGTGATCATCGTTGCCATCATCCTTAGTGTCACCAAATATGACATACTACTGCAGTATTGTACTTTAAAGTATAAATTACAATACCGTCTGTCACTTCCAATAATGTCCATTGTCTATACACAAAAGGCATTTTCCATTAATTAACTCATTCAATAGTGGAACGATGCTTCATCTGAAATATTCTAGTTTGAGATTTGTATGTTATAATTGATATTACCTATTAAGCGTAGAAAATTACGTAGAACCGACAACAAGAATATATATATTTTGTTTTATAAATTTGCTGCCAAAATTCTAAGAATGGTGGTCACCATCTTCATTGTGAATGCGAACAATGCAGCATGGTGATTCTTAATTGACTTTTTCACGCTCCGCTTGAAGAAACCGAGATCACACAGGTAGGGAAACACATGCGCTGGTAGTGAGTTCCAGGCTTAAACTGCCTGGCTCAGGAAGGAAGAGCAAAGCTAGTAGTCTCAAATATTACTTACTCCTGAAAATACAAACCTTAGCCTGATGATAGCAATCTCATAAAAAAAGAATTGTCCAATTAGATGTGGTTGATCGGAAGTTACGCGCATACATATATATATATATACACATTTCAGTCCTCCATTTTTATTGATATAGATAGGAGTAGGCTTAAAGGTAGGTATAGTTTAAAGATTAAGGAGGACAACTAGATCATATTCGATTCAGGAAGGTCTTGTTGAACTTACCTCCTGTTTATAAGTCGAAGCATTTTCAAAAATAAGCCACTTTACATCAAAATTATTTTACTAGAAAAACATCTTATTTATCTATGGAAAATGTGGACAAAATTCGAATTCTAACGACAGTCCAGATAATAATATCCGCACAAAACTAGTAATAATATCTTAAATTCTCATGCAAAAACTTATTTCAGACATGATAATATTGTCAAGTTACGATTAAAATTTCAAATGTTATCATATATTTTGACGAAAAATTTCCTCTACAATTCTCACGTAGATACAACTTACAATCTAAAAGATTAGATATATTAATTTTTACCGATAAAGAAGTACTCATCAGTCCTTCCCTGGACTGCCAAGGTCGACCGAACCATACTAATATTATTATTTACATCTATCTCTCTTTCCACCTGTGTTTTACCTCTTTATAGTTAAATCATTGAACCAAAGAAGATTTTTATCTTGGTATGAAAAAAATATTGCCTGAGAGTTCTTCTTCTTCCTATGGCGCTACAACCCGATGTGAGTTTTAGCCTCTTTCACAATTTGTCTCCAGCGATATCTATTCAGGGCAGCATGTCTCCAACCGGACTTCTTTCTCAGAGTAGCCAGGTCTTCCTCAATACAGTCACGCCACCGCTTTCTGAGTCTACCACGCGGACTTTTTTGTTTTGCCTTGCCTGAGAGTTATCATATCCATAACTTTTAACATTTTACTGCAAAGGCATCACCTTAGCTATAAGATTTGGTTCTACTCTACCTGAATAGGCACAGGGTCTAGCTCTAACTCAGACGAATATCACCGTGTGGTTTTTGTCACACGACACACCGCCTGCCGTAAACCCTTGTCGGTTATGCCCCGCACAGTTCAAAGATAATGTTCGAAAAATATTGCGGTCCCATGCAGTTTGCTACCTAAGTCTCGTCGTCGTAACTCCTACGAAACCCACGGTATTTAACATGGAATTGAGCAATTAGATAAAAATTGAATGGACTTGGCTAAAATTATTCTATTATGTTCGTGGTTCGTGGTGTAGAAGAGCTTGGGTCTTCGTGACGTCTGGTAAGTACCTACGGACGCAAGATGTGAATAAAAGTAGCGTTGTGTGGTCTCTGAGGTATATACATCATAATAGTGTCTACTTACATTGTGCACAGAGATGAAAACATAGATTTCGCTACAGCTTTATACGGTGGTATAATGGTATTCATTTAATATGACCCTTTTAAATATTGCACGTGGTCGCACGGGTTTGTAGGTTATTGCAAGGCCCCGGGAAGATAATTGATGGCTAGCTTGTTTTTGTGGAATTAGAAACAAAAAAATACAACGCAATACATGCTATTTTTGTACATAAGAATATGTGCCGATTGCAGTTAACATTTCACAGTCGATTACAGTTGAAAATCTGCCAATTGATAGTTGAAATGTAACACGGAAAATCCCCGAAAGTAAATCTTAATACTGCCATAACAACCGCGCAAGAAAGAGCGAGAGGCGCAAAGTAGGCTTTTTGCTGTGCAGCGAGAAGTGAAATTCAAATGTAACTATTTTTCTATTTGGGTCTTCGCGCGAGTTTGCGAGGCCTAATCATGAGCAAGGTTCTACATCTCGGGCAGTTGGCCTGTTAACCATAGATAACCAAATGAGGATACCGGAGGCCAACCCTTCCCCTTCCTTCTCCCCACCCCTCAAAAACTGGTAAAGCACTTGTGATACCTCTGGTGTTGCAGATGTCCATAGACGACGATAATCGTTTACCATCAGGAAATACGTCCGCTCGTTTGCATTAAATGAAAAATAATAATAATAAACTGACATAAACAACGTTTTAATGTTCATAAATAGTTGCTACATAGACTTATCCTCGAGATTGCCTGACGACCCGCCTGGAAATATCGACTATTTTTAGAAATCTCATAACTTTAAAATGGTCTTACAAAATCTTACTTCCAAACTTTGTTTTTGTGTAAAGCCCAAATTTGACCGTGCAATGTAGATCGCCTGAATCGAATTTCAAATAAGTAAAGTAATTTTTTAACCACGTTTTTGTTCTTAAAACCACAGTCAAATATAAAATGCGCATATTTTTGGGGTTGTCACGTGGATATTTAAATGTTTAAAAGATCAGTTTGATACACAATTCAGTATTTATTAATAGTAATCTGTGTATTTATCGATAATGTTGATTTTCATATTGATTTAAAAGTGAAAATATGATGTCTGTAATTTTTATTTTAGAGCTGTTCCTATACCGTTATTGTGAAGAGATTATTTGGCACGTGGCTGGATTAAATTTGCATAGAGAGTGGACATTTTGGCCTTTGCGCCATTTAATATAAAACGAATTCAGTATCTAAGCTCATAGTGATGTGTGTATCATTTGTATATTGAATGCTGTTCATAGGGCCGAGTCACATAGTACACTGCGTGACTCGCGGGTGTTAAAATGTATTTTGTTGCTACACATAGTGGAATTAAAGACTACTATGTAAGTATTTCTACTATGTTTTAATTATATTCTACTGAAGTTTGTCTTCATTTGTTATTAAGATTGTTTTATATTACATCAGTTTTAATGAGATATTAACTTACAAAGTGATGTTAAAGTAATTGAATAGTATCCACCGAATAAATAAAATAAAAGTGTCTGTTTCTAAGTTCAAATAAACAGCTTTTTTCCTAAACGCTTATGAAAGTATATATCACATATACCATATAGTACTAAAATTTTAATTATTTTTCTCGTTTTTGACTGTCTGTCAGTCTTTTTTATGAAATACGGAGCAAATAAGCAGACGTATCGCCTGATGATATGCGATTACCACTGCCCATGAGACAACACCAGAGGTGTCTCAAGTGCGTTGCCGGCCTTTGGGGGATGGGGGAGGGTTTGGGCTATGGGCCTCCTCTGGGAGGGGTCCGGATGGCGTAAAAAAGCGCAAGCGCTGTTTCACACCAGCTTTCTGTGGTATCACTCCGGTCGAGTCTCTATTAAAATACCAATGAATTGTAATAGTTTTCTTGAACATACTTAATTTGTCAAACATTATTGAAGATTGTTAGTTACAGTNAGTCTTCGCTTTTCCAATGAGAAACCTATGTCTGGAGGTAGCAATGGACTGTTAAAGATGATGTTGTAGACTGCGGTAAAGAAGGAAGTCTTTTGGGATATTTCTTTGAAATACCCTTGATATTTTCTTAGGTGTTATGAACATACATTACTAACTTTTGCCCGCGGCTTCGTTCGCGCAGCAGTAGATATTTATATCCCCTATTTTATCTCCTTAGGAAAGGGATGTCCAAAATTCCTTTCTTAGTGCTCACATAGGTTATATAAAGAACTTTCTTGCAAAATTTCAGATTCTAGGTTCAGCGGTTTGGGCTGTGCGTTGATCTCAGCGATAGCGTACGTGTCTGTTGTGCATAAAGTCTCGGGTTTGATGCCCGGTTCGGACCAAATATTTGTATGATCTGCAAATATTTGGGTGGTTTCTATGTATATATTTATAAAAAATGTATATATGTATTTATATGTCTGAAAAAAGTCTTTATTTATTTATATTAGTTAACACTTTAGTCAAAGACTGCACGGGTGGCCTAGTGGTTTAAGCGGTCGCCACGCTGCTTTCAACTGCGTCAAGTGTTATGGGTTCTTATCCTACACAGGACAACACTTTATGTAATCCACAAATTGCTGTTCTGAGTCATGGTGTGCTCAGTCTTCGTTTCTAAAAAAAATTTACAATTTTTAAATTTAAAAGTAACTCTGTCTGTTTTGCTTTCATGGCTAAACCACAGCACCTTGGCAAGCAGATACATTGACTCTTGAGGAAGGACACTGACTACTTTTACCGAATTAACCAACATTAACGCGAGTGTAGCCACGGGTAAATGTTAGTTATAAATAAATATTAATACTAAAACTTGAGTTAGAGTAAGGTATTTACTAATTTACGCAATAGTTTTATTGATTGTCGTAAGGCTTATCACTAAGAATAATGGTCAAGGACATTTTATTGAAGACTAACTTACGCCCGCGGCTTCCCTCGCACAGAAGTTCCCCTATTTCACTACTTAAGACATTTCCAAAATTCTTTTCTTAGTGCGCACTTGGGTTATATAAAAACTCAATATGCAATATTTCAGGATTCTAGATTCAGGGGTATGGGCTGTACGTTGATCTCTAGGTATCTTAGCCAGTTATTACCTACATCTTTTATATATATTTTTTTTATGGAATAGTGGGCAAACGAGACGTATTGCCTGATGGTAAGCGATTACTGCCGCCCATGGACACCCGTAGCACCAGAGGCATCACAAGCGCGTTGCCGGCCTTGGGGAATGGGGAGGGGGATGAGGGGAAGGGTTGGATTATGGGCCTCCGGTATCCTCACTCACTCGGTGAAACACAGCGCAGGCGCTGTTTCACACCGGTTTTCTCTGAGGCCGTGGTATCACTCCGGTCGAGCCGGCCCATGCATGCCGAAACGTGGCTCTCCTATGGTATTTTATATATATATAGATCTTAGTCAATATTGACATCGATCGTCCATCAATCACAATTTTCATATAAACATATGAGAAGCTGGATATTGAATTCTTCAACAATATCTAGATTAGTTTCGTATATGTACACATGTATCGTATGTTTATGAATATTATCACCTTATGATAATGTGTGTTAATCAAAAAAAGAAAATGAAACAACGGCTTAATGTACGTTTTTGTACAAATTATTTGCAGCAAACTTGATTATAACATACAGCTCTTTAGCTGTGGAAACTAAATACTTTCAAATTTATAATATTGATATGGATACGGGTGAGGGAAGGACAACTACAAAAGGCGTGGTCCAATGATGAGTCGGTGAACTAAATTGAAAACTGATTAAATCGGACAATAGCATCATGCGTCAAGATGGTTCCGTGTGAAACTAGTGCAAAATTAAAACGTAGGTAATTATTTTAAAAGTATTTTTAAAATATCATCAATTTTGTATTATTGCCAAAAAGTATTTTAAAATACCGACTAATAGTGATCGGAGGATGACATGCTGCGGTCATAATCTTGGCATCCAATACCTTCTAAAATTACAATACTTAAAGTTTTTCATGAAAGAAAAAACAAAGAGTTCACTTAAGAAATGCAGCTATAGCTTCAAAGTTTTGTTTCTAGACAACGTTTGACATACATTCGTTTACATCAAGCAATCGCCGTCCACTGCTGAATGAAGATCTAACCCCAATACGACGAATAGACTGCCCAAGAGTCGGTCTTGGGCAGCCTATTCGTCGTCTAGCAAGTTTAATTCGTTTCACTGGTCACGGTCTCAGTACCCGGGTCGGACTAAAAAGTGTAGTTATGTTTTCTTTAGGAATCATTGACAGGAAGATAGTAGTTACCTTTAGCGAAATTTTCTATGGGGTTTCCTGATTCTGTTATCTGATAACTTTCGAGTCAAATCAATATGTTTTATTAAAGGTCAGAACCATAGACGTCTGCACGAAATACTATGAGGTGAATTCAAATTTGCTCAAAAACTAGAGGTACCCTTGGATGAATTCTCAACAAACTGAAAATTTTCAGGCACGTAAGGGATACCACTCTAATGAATTTCTGAAAAGTCACCATTGATACCATGTGGGCTAAAATTTGTATTCAAGTTTAAAAATCGCAAAAACAGGATTTTTGAATATTTTGGCCAAACGGTTATTTTAAAAATAGCTTAGAAAAATTTGTAGATCAAGTAATTATCTAATAAAATTGTCTTTATCCTTTTTTCCTAAGGTTCACCACTTTTGAGAAAAAGCCATTCGAAACTTAGCTGGACCTGTATTATCCACAAAATGCACACGCCACCTATCAGGTTAGCGTACATCGCGTTTTTATACAATTTTATTTTATTTTTATTTACAAATCTTCAATGTAAATATTTCAATCAGGTAACATCATTTTTTTCAATTTACCATAAAACCAAACGACATCGACTTTTTCTGGTTAAGTTACCGCTGCTTCACTGTCATAATCAAAATTGGAGCATACGTCTTTTGTGCTAAAAAACCATCTGTAACAGAGGAATCCTACTTTCAGCAGTGGACTTCTTACAGCTGATGTGATGATGACGATGAAATCATTAATATTTATATGATTTTGATTTGATGATAGAAAAACAATAAAACAGTTAATTAATTATCGAAGACAATTCAGGCTCTATTTTGAAATGCTACATTTAATGATTCAACTTTAATAATGTATTTGAAACCTTGTAATCTGTTCTTCATTTATTTTTTAATTGAATTTCATTTAGCGTTCATGTGAGAATGAAAAGTGAAGGACAACAACCGGAGTAATGAAAAAAAATTCAGACAAAAATATCTATGAGCAAGAGATGACGTTGATGTGACGAATTTAGTATGCCATTGGGAGTTAATTAGTTTTATAATAGGCTATCAATCAAGCTTTTTCTTTTTTCACATGTGGAGGTCATCATGGGCCGTCACCCCACCGGGACTTGCGACGGGGTGGTGTGTCAGAATCGAGACGACTAAAACCACACGGTGCGGCATCGTCTGCTGGGGTACTCTCTATTTAAGCATCTTCCAGCATACGCGTACGGCACCCCTCGCGGCTGGCCACTTAAGCGAATGGAGGGTAAAGCCTGTCCCGTCTATCCGCGGCCACATTCAGGGCGGCATATAGCGCTGGTAACCTCGCTTCCGCCACCCGATTTGCCAGTAGCAAATTGAGTCTGAGTGGACGTCGTCCTTCCGGTCGGTCCCTCTCCGCTGCCTCCTACTGAGTAATGATGTCTTCGCAGAAAATTGCGACCGTGGTAAAACAGCTGTCGCTACCGGCTATGGGGCGTGCATCGGCCGGTAGCGAGAGATCTCCTACGATGGCTGCAGTGAGGGGCCGACGCTCTGACGCTCAGGTGGGGCAAGCCGCCAGCGTGTGGTGGTAATCACAGCAAGTACTTGCCGAAGCAACCATACTCGGAAAGGACCTGCGTCAGTCGGAAGGAAAGAGTCTCGAAGGAGAGCATCTACGGTGGTACGTGGAGTCTCCAGCCAATAAATGGTTGTGACATCAGAGGTGATGCACTGGCTATTCTGTAATGCCAAAGGATGCATGTCAAAGGTTTTTAAGATTCTGATATCCATTTGATACGAACAAGCACTGTTTACCAATTTTTAAATATGAAGGAATAGTTTATAAATCAGATAATCCGTCAATCAGGTAGTAAAGATAGAAATTAAAACAAATAAACATAATCTTCGTATTTAACATTTTAATAAGAATATTGGTTATGTTTTCAAACTAAAAGCTGTTTTACTAACATTTAGTGCTCTAAAAGGAATAACTACCGTTGTACACCTCGATCGATTTATACGGAACTCGTTCAGGGATAAAGCAGACGCTGATCGTCCATATTAATGATCACAATAGGTGAAAGTTTTTCTTTCAAAAACTACGGCGAATTTTAATTTATTTATATGTTACATTTTTGCACCTCAATTGCTAAACTGTTAATAATAACATTAACGTCACTGGCTGATCCAAAGCTGATGAACGGGTCTTACTGCCGCAATAACGGCATCATCATCATCACAATCAAGAGGATGCTTGCGGTGGTATATGGCCCGAGAAAAATCCAGGTACCGCCGCAATAATAAGTGTTTTCTTGGAAATATTACACGGAAATAAAGATTTTATGAATAAACTATTCAGACTAAAACATCTACACTAATATTCTAAAGATGAAAATTTAATTGCTCGCTTATTTGAATTTAATTGACTCCAAAACAGGCCCAATTTGAAAAATTCCTTCACCACTAGAATTTTGCATTATCCATGAAGAATGCATGCCATTGATATTTTCAAAAAATATATGCTACTATAACTATACTATAACTATAAACGGGGCCAGGGCGGGTCGCTAGTAATGTCATTCTTATAAATAAGAAACATATGATTATGTTTGTATAGGTAGCAAAATAACAAGCTGATGATACAAGAATCTTAAATAGCACTANAGCTGAATGAAGATCTAACCCCAATACGACGTATAGACTGCCCAAGAGTCGGTCTTGGGCAGTCTATTCGTCTAGCAAGTTTAATTCGTTTCACTGGTCACGGTCTCAGTACCCGGGTCGGACTAAAAAGTGTAGTTATGTTTTCTTTACACGAAATTCCTAATATGGAATTATGTGTAGAGTGGAATTAGGAAGTTTTCGATATTACACGTCCGTGCCTCGGAGAGTACTTTAAGCTGTCGGTTCCGTTTGCCATGAACGTCTATAGCAATCGTTATTGGGAATCCCATACTCTCAAATATACTAACAATAAGTTCAAGCTTTGAATATTTGATAAACCTAGTTCAACTAGTAGCTGGCCCCAAATCATTTCGGAAATCATAAACAGGAAGATAGTAGTTACCTTTAGCGAAATTTTCTATGGGGTTTCCTGATTCTGTTATCTGATAACTTTCGAGCCAAATCAATATGTTTTATTAAAGGTCAGAACCATAGACGTCTGCACATTTTTGCACGAAATACTATGAGGTGAATTCAAATTTGCTCAAAAACTAGAGGTACCCTTGGATGAATTCTCAACAAACTGAAAATTTTCAGGCACGTAAGGGATACCACTCTAATGAATTTCTGAAAAGTCACCGTTGATACCATGTGGGCTAAAATTTGTATTCAAGTTCAAAGGTCGCAAAAACAGGATTTTCGAATGTTTGGCCAATCGGTTATTGTAGATCAAGTAATTATCTAATAAAATTGTCTTTATCCTTTTTTCCTAAGATTCACCACTTTTGAGAAAAAGCCATTCGAAACTTAGCTGGACCTGTATTCTCCATAAAATGCACACGCCACCTATGAGGTTAGCGTACATCACGTTTTTTTTACAAGTTTATTTTATTTTTATTTACAAATGTACAATGTAAATATTTCAATCAGGTAACATTATTTTTTTCAATTTACTATAAAGCCAAACGACATTTTTCTGGTTAAGTTACCGCTGCTTCACTGTCATAATCAAAATTTACGACTTTAATTTTACTGTAACCTACTACACACTTATTTTAATACGCCTGTAGTGGAGTATACGTTTTTTGTGCTAAAGAACCATCTGTAACAGAGGAATCCTACTTTCAGCAGTGGACTTCTTACAGCTGATGTGATGATGACGATGAAATCATTAATATTTATATGATTTTGATTTGATGATGGAAAAACAATAAAACAGTTAATTAATTATCGAAGACAATTCAGGCTCTATTTTGAAATGCTACATTTAATGATTCAACTTTAATAATGTATTTGAAACCTTGTAATCTGTTCTTCATTTATTTTTTAATTGAATTTCATTTAGCGTTCATGTGAGACTGAAAAGTGAAGGGCAACAACCGGAATAATGAAAAAAAATTCAGACAAAAATATCTATGAGCAAGAGATGACGTTGATGTGACGAATTTAGTATGCCATTGGGAGTTAATTAGTTTTATAATAGGCTATCAATCAAGCTTTTTCTTTTTTCACATGTGGAGGTCATCATGGGCCGTCACCCCACCGGGACTTGCGACGGGGTGGTGTGTCAGAATCGAGACGACTAAAACCACACGGTGCGGCATCGTCTGCTTGGGTACTCTCTATTTAAGCATCTTCCAGCGTACGCGTACGTTACCCCTCGCGGCTGGCCACTTAAGCGCATGGGCAAAGCCTGTCCCGTCCATCCGCGGCCACATTCAGGGCGGCATATAGCGCTGGTAACCTCGCTTCCACCACCCGATTTGCCAGTAGCAAATTGAGTCTGAGTGGACGTCGTCCTTCCGGTCGGTCCCTCTCAGCTGCCTCCTACTGAGTAATGATGTCTTCGCAGAAAATTGCGACCGTGGTAAAACAGCTGTCGCTACCGGCTATGGGGCGTGCATCGACCGGTAGCGAGAGATCTCCTACGATGGCTGCAGTGAGGGGCCGACGCTCTGACGCTCAGGTGGGGCAAGCCGCCAGCGTGTGGTGGTAATCACAGCAAGTACTTGCCGAAGCAACCATACTCGGAAAGAGTCTCGAAGGAGAGCATCTACGGTGGTACGTGGAGTCTCCAGCCAATAAATGGTTGTGACATCAGAGGTGATGCACTGGCTATTCTGTAATGCCAAAGGATGCATGTCAAAGGTGTTTAAGATTCTGATATCCATTTGATACGAACAAGCACTGTTTACCAATTTTTAAATATGAAGGAATAGTTTATAAATCAGATAATCCGTCAATCAGGTAGTAAAGATAGAAATTAAAACAAATAAACATAATCTTCGTATTTAACATTTTAATAAGAATATTGTTTTCAAACTAAAAGCTGTTTTACTAACATTTAGTGCTCTAAAAGGAATAACTACCGTTGTACACCTCGATCGATTTATACGAAACTCGTTCAGGGATAAAGTAGACGCTGATCGTCCATATTAATGATCACAATAGGTAAAAGTTTTTCTTTCAAAAACTACAGCGAATTTTATTTTATTTATATGTTACATTTTTGCACCTCAATTGCTAAACTGCTAATAATAACATAAACGTCACTGGCTGATCCAAAGCTGATGAACGTGTCTTACTGCCGCAATAACGGCATCATCATCATCATCATCATCATCATCACAATCAAGAGGATGCTTACGGCGGTACATGGCCCGGGAAAAATCCAGGTACCGCTGCAATAATAAGTGTTTTCTTGTAAATATTACACGAAAATAAAGATTTTATGAATAAACTATTCAGACTAAAACATCTACACTAATATTCTAAAGAGGAAAATTTGATTGCTCGCTTATTTGAATTTAATTGACTCCAAAACAGGCCCAATTTGAAAAATTCCTTCACCACTAGAATTTTGCATTATCCATGAAGAATGCATGCCATTGATATTTTCAAAAAATATATGCTACTATAACTATACTATAACTATAAACGGGGCCAGGGCGGGTCGCTAGTAATGTCATTCTTAC